>JASEKS010000073.1:0-332507 GCA_030770415.1 Pleoardoris graminearum | reverse complement strand
TATAATATTAATATATAATAATTTTATAATAAAATTAAAAAGTATTTAATAAGTATAAATATACAAAGCTTTATAGTTAAAAAAAACTTTAGTTTTAATAATAATAAATAATATACTAATTAATATAGTATATTAATAACTAAGATATTATATAATAAAAATATATAAAAACTATTTATAATTCTAAAAAATATTTAATTCCAAAAAACTTTAATTTAGAAATATCTTATAATAAAATTTTATAATAAAAGCTTTTATATAAAGCGCTATAGCCTTAAGTTATTAATAGAGTACTAATATTAGGGTACGTATTAACTATCTCTACGCACTAATTATCTCGGCATAATATATAAGGCACGGGCTAGTTAGCGTTTATTATAGCTAATAATAATAGTCTATAAGATTACTTAAAATATTACTAATATACAGGCTACTACTAGTACTTATATTTATATTAATATAATTTAATAAGATACATAGCTACTATATACTAAGAATAAAATATTTAATTAAAGTTTTATTTAGTATTTTACTAACCCCCTACTATCGCGAAAAATTATAATATTAAAAAACTTAAAAGATACTATATTTTATATCTAGTATTAACGACTATAGCTAAACACTTTTATAAATTATTAAAAATTAAATCTAACTACTAACTACTAGAAGTACTATACCTATTTAAAATAATCGCCTATAGAGCTGTTAAAAAAAAAAAAAAAATTAATTTAATTAAATTCTTAGCCGCGTATATTAAGTAAAATAAAAAAAAAAAGAAAGAGGTACTATCTGCGTAGAATAAGTAGTAAAATATAACTAAATAGGCTAAAGACCTTATAAGTATTATTTTACGCTAGAATTCTTATACTTACTTTAGTTAGGTATAGGACTAATTTAAAAAAGCTGCTAATTATATAAATAATTATTTATATATATTCTACTTTAACTATAGTCTTATTTTTTAATATTTATTAGTAAAAGTTGCTAGGCTTAAATAAGGTATTAGGACTAAATATTTTATAAACTACCTAGACACCTAGTCTTATAAAGGTATATAAATTTCTATTTATAAATAATAATCTATACCTCTTACCCTCTCTTTTTAATATTAAAATAAAAATATACCTATACTAGTTCTATTATATTCTACTATAACTCTTAAGAAGGAGCTTATACAAGTTATAGTTAATAATAACTAGTTTTTTTAAATAGTTAAGCGGCTATTATTCTAGCGCTTTATTTAATTCCTTTAACTAAAGACTATAATAATTAGCTATTATAAATTTAGGCTAATATTTTAGAGTTAGTTTTAATAAGTTAAAGTATACCTTCTTAATAACTTTAACTAAATAACTAAAATTTTAATTATATTAGATATATAGTCTGCGTTTAATTACTTTAGTTTTTTTACTATTAAGGTATATTATATTAATTACAACTAGCAACTTTAAAAAAAGTTATTTAATTTTATTCTAATACGCGGAAGGTATACTAGTAGTTTTATAATAATAAATATACTATAAGTATTATTAGAGATAAATACTAAACTACGCCTTCTAGCTATTACTTATAATAATACTAATAATAATAATACGCTTACTTACGCTATTTAAAAAAAGCTAGTTTTTAAAAGTATCTTTTAGCGCTTATAAGAGAATACTATACTATACCTAGTTTATATTATTAATCTTATTATCTAAAATATTATTAAGTATTTTAAGCTAGTAGTATTACCTATAGTTAAAAATATAGAAATATTATAAAAATAATATATTTAAGAGATAAAAGCGCAGGCGTTTATTTTAAACTTTTTTTATAAAATACGTACGCTTTTATTATATATATTTATTATATATTAAGTAATTACTAGATCTAGACTATTTATATTACTATTAATATATTACTATAACGTTACGAGCGTTTTATTACTATATAATAATATTTACTATTTAAGAAATAGCTATCTGTTATCCGCGACGTTAAAATATAATAAAATTTAATATTTAATATATATACACGCGTACTTAAAATCTAAAAATATATTAATAAATAGCTAAAATAAAAAGTTATATTTAATACAACTATTAGGGCAGCTAATAGTAATATAGTTAAAATAGACTTTTATAACTTTAAGCGACTTAGACTATCTTCTATAGAGTAGTACTATTTTAAACTACTTACTAAAATACTAAAACGTTTTAAAAATATTATAAGTTTTTTTAGTAAGAACTAAAAATCTTAAATTTAATATATTTAGCTTATATATAACCGTCTCTTTAATTTTTTAGACAAGATAACAGTTAAGTTAAATAATAAAAACCTAAAATATAGAGAAAATATTAAGTAGCTAAAAATAATATAATTTATAACTAAAAGTAGTTATACTAAGTTAAGTAAATACTATTTAAAAATAGACGTAGAGTAGAGGTTTATATTTAACTATATAATTATTCTTAATTTAATATAAAAGCTTACGGTATATAAGATATAATTATTATAAATATTTATTATAGCAGAACTCTAACTATTAGTTTAAAATAATATATAAAAACCCTACTATAAATATATTTATTAAGAATAATTCTTTAATTATTTTAATTACTATAATAATAATAGGCGTATAAGTTATATACTAGTGTTAAACCCCTTTATACAATAACTATAAGGTAGTAAATAGTTTTAAAAGCCTACTACTTTATTAAGCAGTTTTTTAATTCTAAGCTAGGCGTCTTTTATAGAAGAAGCTAAAGAGGTTAGTAACTAAATATATAAAAAAAAAGAAGCCTATTTAAGTACTCTTTACGTAAAAATAATTAAGGGTTTTAATATACTAAATTAGTAGTAAGCGCACAAAAATATATTTTCTTAACTAACTTAAATTATAAAGGACGTACTTACTATACTAATTATATAAGTTAGTATTAAGCGTGTTTTTAATATTACTAAAAACATTATTAGTAATTAAAAGTATTAACTTTTTACTTAAATAGTCTAGTAGATAATAATTCTTACTAATTTAATTCTTTAAGAGACAAAAGAGTAAACTAGACTACGAAATATAGTAATAAAAATAAAAGATAATAAAACTTTTTATAATAAAATTAATAATTTACTAAATTTTTTAGTACCTTAGGAGTTTATTAAAAAATATATAAAAAATATATATAGCGTAAATAGAGATTTAATAAAAGATACTAAAAATTATAAAAATAAATTACTCTTCTTTCTATAAAAGCGTCGAAAGTCTATATACTATTATAAAAAATAGTAATTAATAGCTATTATAATTTAATTCCTGCGAGTATATAAACTAAACTAAAGTTTTATACTATATTTAATTTAGTAATTTTTAAGAAAGAAACTTTAATAATTTTAACCTAATTCTAACTTTTAGTTTATATAACTCTAATTTAACCCTAACCCCTAGTCTATATAATTTTAACCTAACTCTAGCTTATAGTCTATATAATTTTAACTTAACTTTAACCCCTAGTCTATATAATTTTAATCTAACCCTAACCTATTATTTATGTAACTCTAACCTAACTCTAACCTAATACTAAATAACTCTAACCTATTTACTAGCGTAGTAGAAGGTTACTTAAATATATTTTTATTTACTATTATTTTTACTATTACTATATCTACTATATTTACTAAAAATTACTAATTATATTTTTTATAATTAATAATTTCTATACTAATATTTTTTATTATATAAAAATACGGTATAGTCTAGACCTATTTATAAAATATTATAGTTTAGTTAAAAGTAGTAAAAAGCTTTAAAAGTTTATTAATAAAAGCTAAAAATATATTATTAATTATACTAAAATTCTTATTAAAAAATATTATTATTTTACTTAAACTATTAAAACTATATTTTAAAATTTTAAAAAAATACACTAGTAAGAAGAAAATTTTTTAGCCTATATAATATATACTTATAAAATTAAAAGATATACGAGATCTTCTATATAAATATTATATAAAAAAAAATAAAAAAAATAGTATTTAAAATAATAGTAAAAAATAATAATAAAATAACCTTAATATTATAAATAAGAATACTCTTAAAATAATTAGGTTAGTAGATAATAGTTAGTTTTAAAACCTAATAAAATTAAAATAAAGGTAGTAATTAATTAAATTAATTTTTATATAATTATACGTAGTATTAATAAAGTAATATAATAGCTCTAGATTAAAGAGCGTAGGTCTCCTATAGTTACACTATTAGGTTAGGAGTTACTACTCGTAATAGTAGAATAGTTTTATACGCTATAGAAGGCTTAGTACGTAAAATAATATCGTAGTTAGGAAATGGCTTAATATAGCGATAAAAGAATTAGTTAGCACGTTGTTAAGCTGCCTATAATAGGCCCCAGGTTTTAGTATACCTTGGTGTACTATTCTATAGCCAGGCCACGCTCACACTCAGGGCGAAATAACCCTACCTAGCCCTTCGACGCTATTCCACTACCAAATCAACACCTGGTGCACCAAAATTTGCAAAAAATCGACGCCTGCATGATTCGAACATGCGCTCCCGAAGGAATGGCATATCGAAAGGATTCGAGTGCCACGCGATAACCACTCCGCCAAAGCGCCGTACATTTGATAGGAATTTTGGAATGTAAGACATATGTATACAAAAAATTTTAGTCAAAACAGATGGAGGGGCGAGATACGGGTCCCTCTGAGCGTGGTTTGTAGAGGGTTGCACAACGAGAGATAATGCGGGGCTACAAGACCGAAAATTGAATCAACAAATCACACGCTGTGAACAGACTCGTTTTTATATACCGGATCGACTACAGTTCGGCAGCGGTTCGGCCGGGAAAAGCTGCACCATGCCGGTTACACTCTTCGTTGCGGGACCTTAGCGGGCGATCTACGCTTGTGGCACTTTATCCGCCCAAGCCATTGGTTTCATGCAGGTGCATCCGATCCAACGGCCCTGGGAATACGCACGCCGCAGGAGCAGCAAAGCGACACCAACAGCCTGCGCGCGGTTTGCCTGTTCACCGCGAGCAAACACGCGGCGGAAGGGCTGCCGCGCCATGTAGCGGGTTCAACCAGCGGGTTCAACCACGGCGCACCTCTCGTCAGCCTCACGTAGCGCAACACGCGGCACCGCAGAAGCTCAACACCCGCAAAAGATGAATTCGAGTGCGAAGCCGCCCGCGCTGGCGAGCCCGAAGCTCATCAAGAATGCCAAGGGCGCGGTGGTCCCGAGCAGCCAGATGGCGCACATCGCATACGGCTGCGGTGCGTGTCCCGCAACATTTTTGGCGGCGCCCGCTGACAGGTCGCAGAGCACATGCGCACCATGATCGAGAACGCGCGCAAGCAGACGTTCCAGTACTATAGGGCGATCCTGCAGAACATCTACGAGAAGCCGAGCGTGATTGCGCAGACGTACAAGAACGCCTCCGACGGCCGGCCCGTTGTCTCGCTGCGCCCGCTGTACCTGTGTCTGCAGTGCCCGAACATCATGACCGAAGCGGATCGCGACGAACACATCGATTCGAAGCGGCATGTATTTTGTGGGTCGATGCGTGGACATGCGGAGGGCACATGCTGACAGGTGTAGCGGTGGAGTCGCGCAACGGCCACGTCTACTGCGGCGACTGCCAGGACTTTATCTACGATGCGGACTTGGAGGCGCGGAGGTTACAAAAGGGTGGGTTTGGTCTGGGGTGGCAGCAGGGACGGCATTCGCTGAACGGGCACAGGCAAGAAGCGCAAGTACGAAGACACAACGACGACCGACGAGCATAAGCTGGTGCTGAACAACTCCACGTTCCTGCCGTGCCGCGCGATAGGCTTGCGGGGTCTCTACAACATGGGTCAGACGTGCTTCATGAGCGTCATTCTGCAGACACTGCTACACAACCCCTTCATACGGAACTACTATCTCTCCGAAGGGCACAAGACGGCGGACTGCGAACGGGAGTCATGTGTCAGCTGCGCACTAGACGAGATGTTTGTCGAGTTCCACTCTACCGAGAAGACAGAGGGCTTCGGCGCCGTCAACATGCTCATGGGCAGCTGGCTCGCTGGAGAGGTAGGCCTCGCAACTCGAGGACATTCCATTTCAGGATGCTGACAGCGAAACAGGCGTTAGCCGGATACCAGCAGCAAGACGCACACGAGTACATGCAATTCATGCTCAACACGCTGCACCTCCAAAACGGCGGCTCCACCGACTCGGAAGACTGCGACTGCATCGTGCACCAGACCTTCTACGGCAAGCTTTCGAGCACCGTGACGTGCGACACGTGCAAAAACACGACGACCGCGCTAGAATCGTACATGGATCTGAGCCTCGACATACGGAACTTGCCCAAAAAGAAAAAAGTAGAGGGCGCCGCCTTGGACCATAGCCAGATAGGGTTGCAGAGCTGCCTAGATCGGTTCACGGGCCGGGAGAAGCTGGGCGAATATACGTGCCAGACGTGCGACAGCGGGCAGAACGCCACGAAGCAGCTAAGCATCAAGCAGCTCCCCCCGGTCCTGCCTATCCATCTCAAGGTACGACTCTTCTATCCCCACTGTGGCGCACGTACTAACCTTCTCAGCGCTTCGAGCACAACAAAACCACCTCCTCCAAAATCGAGACCAAGATCAGCTTCCCCATGACGCTCGACCTTTACCCGTACACGGCGCAGTACCGCGCCACGCAGACCAAGGGCAGACTCTCCTCGCCGCCCAACGCGAGCCACAACATCAACAGCCCGGCTAACGCGCTCGTCTACGAGCTCCACAGTGTCGTCGTGCACAAGGGGAAGATCGACTCGGGGCATTATATTAGCTACTCGCGAGAGGGAGACGACTGGTTCATGTTCGACGACAGCAAGGTGGTGCTGGCGAACGAGGCGGAAGTGCTCAACGCTGAGGCGTACCTCTTGTTCTACATGGTGCAGTCGCTGGAGGTCTGAAGAGGGATTTGCTGGGTAAGGCGGTTGGTTGTATTATACCACGGGGGATGCCGGGCGGCATTGGGGCTGCATTTATCGGCGTTATATCAGCATCATGGCGCATAGGGAGGAGAGAAAGCGGATATCGAGGAAGGGAAGGTATCTGGGAAGTGAGGTTGTCCTTAGAGGCCCGCCTCGCTCAATAAGAGTATCGAACTGGTCTGTTTCGCGTGCACTCCGTGGACTAGTCACTGCTACACATCGTGCATTCGAATAATGAGCCGCCCGTAAGCAAACCCAGGCCTCGCATCTTACGCCGCGCCTGAGTACGTACGATGTCCGCACGCCGGTGTCGCATACAACCATCCCTTATACGTCTACGCAACTGGGCAAGACCTACACCGCAGCATCAAATCAACTCCGTATCCGTGCCGCGCCGTGCAGAAAGGCAAGCACAACCCCCCCGCCAGACGCACTCGTAACACACATCTAGCATTACCAATCGCGCC
This sequence comes from Pleoardoris graminearum, assembly GCA_030770415.1. Lineage (NCBI taxonomy): Eukaryota > Fungi > Ascomycota > Dothideomycetes > Pleosporales > Didymosphaeriaceae > Pleoardoris > Pleoardoris graminearum. The sequence continues at coordinate 325,075 of JASEKS010000073.1, read as the reverse complement.
CGCGGGTCCGAGAACGGCGATTCACACAGCGCAGTCCACCACGCTCGGCGTGCGGATGCGCGTTTCTTTACTGCATCCCTCTTCTCGGGTTCCCCTTAGGTAGCAAAAGGCGCGCTTGGTGATCCGTCGCCAGGTCACCCGCTGCGCTTCCAAGCGTAGTAGTTAGTACCAAGGACGCGCCGCGGTATAGGCCGCCTAGCATGCCGCTGGGGGACGATTGCGTACAGATAATGGAGAGTGTTGGGAGCGAAAAGTGAGGGGAGAAAGTGGTATGATGACGGGGTGGGGGTAGTGATCTATCTCAAAGGGAAGCGATGGCGGTTGGTAAGGGATGCGCGGATATGGCTTTACCCGTTGAAATATTCTCCTATGATTTATGTCATTGAGTCATGCCGACGACCTGGAGCGTGGCGGATGGATCAGTAGGATCGCCAGGGACGTGGTCTTTCCAGACTCTATCCGGTATCCGGTCTGGCTCGGGAAGGATGCCGAAGTGCGGACTGGGTTCGGCCTTGAGCCACTTGAAGTCGTCGATCTGGTCCCACTGGTTCGTCGAGTTTGACAGATCGTCCGTCATCTATATTCCGTTAGACCCAATTTGTGTTTTTGTAAGGGAACGTCTTACGAAGTGCTGCGGTAAGGGCGCAAACCGGATCGCCTCGCAATCCTCGATGATCGGCCGACTCGAGCAATGCAGATAGACATCCACCTCCTTGGAGCCGTGCATCCGGAACTGGCGACAGCTTGTTACAATGACGCTGTGCTCTATGTCCGTGATGTGCACCGGGCCGGCCACCCTCCCGCACACGACCAACGAATCTTGCACATTCTTCAGGGCCAGCGTTGCGAACGGGGCCCCGCTCCTCGTCGGCGCAGAGAGATCGACGACGCTGCTTCGCACGTTCGACACGGTGCCCGAGCTCGCAGCGTGCGTCGTCGATGCCGGTAGAACGACATGCGCACCCTCGCCATTCCCCACGGCAACACCCTGCCCATCCGCACCGAAACCGCCCTTCTGCGCACCACCCTCCACACTCGCCGGCGCCTCATCCTTCCCCAGCACTCCCTGGCCCCCCTTCTCGTCCCCCGGACTCATCCTCTCCGCCGGCTTCGGCGCAAACGCACTCCCACCCTCATTCCCGCTCCCCCCCGAACTATACCCCGCATACCCCGGCCCCATCAACCTCTTATTCTGCGCCATCTCCACCGCCTCCCCGGCACTACTCGCGCTCGGATTCTTCCGCGTCGTAAACTTGAACTTCTTAGGCCCGGCGCCCATCTGGTTCCTCACGTCCTGCAGTTTCTCCTGGAGCGCCCTGATGGCGTCGCCGTAGGTGCGCTGGTCGTACGCCGGGATGTACGAGGCGGCGTCCTTGACCTCGGCGGCGAGGCGCGCGATGCCGGCGAGGCAGTGGTCGAAGGCGTCGGGGCGCTCGGTGGGTGAGACGGAGGGGAGGCGCGACATTTCGGCTTGGAGGGCTGGGGGTAGTTGTTAGTGGATAGGCGGAGGGGAGGAGGACAGGACGGACCGGCGGCTTCTTGCTGGAAGTAGCGGAAGAAGCGCTCTTTGGAGGCGGGGGCTGCGGGCGAGGGCATGGTGGGTATGCGAGGGTCGTGGGCATGGATGGAAGTTCGATTCCGGCTCCAGTCGTTACTGTGTGCGAATTGAGAAGGTTTCTGTGCGTGTTTGACCTCGTGAAGGGCTCGAGGCAGACCGAGTCGCGTGGTGTGTTTGATGCCCGGGCGACGGCACGATCCGATCTTGCTTGGTGTGGGGTAGCTAGCTCCTTCCTCGCCAGGCTACACGGCTCCTGGATGTCCAGTCGCGTTACGATATCTCGACTTGCGATTCATGATGTATCGACGATGTGCGGTGTCGGGATACGCATCCGATGCCGATTCTCCCCTCGATCCAGGGTTCAACCATAACGTACGCACTACCCCGCATGTACCCTTGGTCTCCTCCCTTCCACCCTCCTCACATCAATCTGAACAGTGGACTGACCTCGCCAACATCTCTCTCGATAAGGGCACGTAGAAAACGAACCATTAAGACATTAGCCCCCTAAGAACACTCGACCGTGCCATGCCATAATCCATACGTCGCGCCCCCATTCGGTCCTTCTGTCCCCTCTATTTACGATTCATGGCGCTCCCTGCCGCGCACTCTCCAACGGCTCCGTCTGCACTCATCTGATCCACCATCGCAGCAGCTACCCTCCTGACCCCAACCTTCCCCGCAATCGACCCCGCGACCGTGCCTAGAACCGTCGTACCATGCCCCCGGCGGATTCGGCATGACGAGCCGCAGCTTCGAGGCCGCTGACCTTGTGCTTCTCTGCGAACTTGAAGTAGTTGAGTACGATGCAGCCCTGGCAGCAGTTTAAGAGTCCCATGCGTGGATGGGATGGAGAGCTGGGAAGACGAGGGAGTGAGCGAGCGAGCGAGCGAGCGAGGGTGTACGTTTCATTGATTTTCTTGACGTCCTCCAAGGGCATGCCTCGTGTTTTCTGCTGCAGGACGGCCAGAGCCCTACGTACCTTGTCAGTTCCCACGCTCGGGTTCAATCCACTCGTAAATCAGGACCTTGATCAGGGGGAAAAAGGGGGAATTGAGAGGGCACGGAAGACCTCCCAAACAGCCCCATCCCCATCCCCAAGCTGCACCTCGCATCCCCAGCGTCCTCAAAGTCCTCGACCACCAAGCTCTTCAACTTGCCCGTATCTGCACCGAGCGCCGTGCCCTCCGCACAGCAACGAGCTCTCTCACCAACACATAAATAGCCATAATCTAGGGCTTGACAAACTCTACATGATAACTTTTAAGACAACGTGTAGAGGAAAACGAGCTGGAAATCACTAGATTCTAAGATTAAAGAGTAGGGACTACTTCTATAAAAGAAAGCGCTAAAGAGCCGTATTATATATATATAAAAAAAAAATAAATACTCTGTTCTAAAGAGTTTTATAAACTAATAATATAAACTCTAAAATATCTTACTGCGATACACCCCCTAGTTAAGCTATTAAAAAAACAGCTTAACTATCTAAAGCAGTTTAAAATTAATTTTTTTAAGCTTATAGTAGCTGTAAAATTAATTTTAAATAGAGCTTTTCTAAATAAAAAATTTAGTAGGTAGTATTACTAAATAATAGAGCTCTAAAATAAAAAACTAATTATAGTAGGCGCGCTAGCGTTAGTAGTATAAAAAGTATTTATATAATCTCTCTACTAATATTTTTTAAAATAATCTTTACTTTTTTTATATTTTTAACTATTACTTCTGCGTTTTCTCGTACCGTTTATACTATTTTTACGCTTTTTTATCTAACTTTATTTTTTTAAATAGCTCCTTAAGCTCCTTAACTATTATAAGTATTATAAGTTAATTATTTATATTACTGCCGCTGTAACTATAGTAAGCTATAATACTCTTTTTAATCTCTACTTTTTAGAGTTTATCTAAATTTCTAAGCTCTAATTCTATCTTTTAAAAACTTTATTAATTTTTATTTAATAGTTTTCCGATCCCTCCTATATTACTATAGTTTAGTACCTAAATACGGTTAAAAGAAAATAGTATTTTAAGTATTATAAACTTGCTAAAGTTAGTAAGGAACTAATAAAGTCTAGTCCTTTAGCTTCTAGTAAGTTATTTAATATAGTCCTTTAGCCTATTATTACGCTCCGTAAGAAGAAGTAGTCTAAAAAGAAAAAAAATAAAAAGCGTAAAAAAAGCTAATAATAGGTAACTTAGAAGAGTTAAGGTACTATTTAGCCTTAGATAAAAATTATTATAACTTAAACAGATACTCCTGCACTATAATATTTAGTAGCTTACCTACTCTCTTTATAAAATAATATATAGCTGCTATAAGCTCTAAATAATTATCTTACGTCTCTAATAAATAAAGATTCTTTTTTCCCTTTTAATTAAGAATTTCCGCAGATCCCTTAATCTTTAAAAAAAGTTTTTCCCCTATTATTATAAACTTACAAAAATTATTTTACTTCTTTAGTTTAAAAAAATTTATAACTTTTTTAAGTTTTAGAAAATAATCCCCCCGTATTACTATTTAATAATTTTAATAATTTTTTTAGTCTAACACCTATACCGCGCTTTATAATAGCTGTTTATTAATTAGTCTACGAATAACTAAATACTATATAAAAAGCTTAACGTAAATAAAAAATTTAGTAGGCTCTTAATATTATTAATTCTACCTAGCCTATTTTTTTTATTTAGACTTTCTAAGCGCCGGGCGCTATTAGCGCCTTTTTTAATTTAGCTTTTCTAAGCTCTACTAAATTAGGTTTAAGAAATAGGTTACGCCCTATAGTAGAGAGCAAATCTAAAAATAAATCTAAAAAAGATAAAAATAGTAAACTACTTATTTTATAGACTCCGTCGCGCCGTAGTAATAAAAACGATATTAGTAAAAAATATTTTAAGCTTTTTAGTCTATAGTTTTTCTAAGCTCTATCTATCCTTTTATATTAGGATTAGAAAAGTTAAAAAACTGTTAAATAATATTTATATAGCTTAATATTACTAATAGTTTATAAGATTAAAGCGCTTTATATTTTACTTTTATTATCTAAGTAGCGCTTTATCCGGTAAGAGTAATAGTAGTTATTTTAATATTAAAACGCGAGGCTCCTGTTATTAGATATATAAAAGTAAATATAGCTGCAAACTAATATATATATAGATATTTTAATTTAAAAAATTTAAAAAGAATATATACTTACTATTATAGTCCTAGTCACGTTTAAGAGATCGCTAAGCGCTTTTTATTTTATTATAAGCCGCTTTATAGCAAGAAGGCGAAAGAGCTTATTTATAAGTAGGTATAATTTTTTAATCTACTTCTTTTAATTTTTACTAACGTAGACCTTATAAACTATAAAGCTTAATAAATTACGGATTACTATTAAGTAGATAATTAAGCTAGATAAAAATTTAGGCAGTAACCCTATAAATAATATTTCTAATAAAATTACTTTACGCCGCGCTTAAGCTATTTAAAAGTTTAGCAAGTTAGTAAAATTATTAATCTATTAAATATATCTATTAGGTTATTATATAATTTTTTATTATTTTATTATCTTTCTACTCTTTTATTATAGAGTTTTTTTAAGTAGTACGGTTTTAAATTATTTATTATAAATAGCAGCTAATAAGCTATATAATATTTAATTTAAAGCGCTTTGCGTTCTGTCGTTATATAACTTCTTAAAATTCTAGTTTAGTAATTTTTTTTTTTATATTCTTAAGATTTAGTTACTTTTTAAATCTTTAAAATTACTAAGCTATAAAAGTTTTTATTAACTTATTAGCTAGTATATTACTTATTTAAAGGTATTTAATTTTAAAACTTTCTTTTAAATACTTTTAGCGCAGCTATATATTCTATATATTTATATAGCGTAAACGGGTAGTTATATACTTATTTTTATCTATAACTAGCCTAATTATCTATTAGTTATTACAGAATATACGCTACGTAGTTTTAAAATTTAAAATAAGTTTTTTAAAAAAGCGCTTTAGAGCTATTATTTTTTTACTTATATACTTAAGCGCGAGGAGCTCTGCTTTAGTAGTTAATATAGTAATAGTAGCCTATCTTATAGCTTTTTAAATAATTATACCCCTAAATAATATAATAATATAGCTATATAAAAATTATTTACTCTCTAGATTATCTATAAATAAAGCGTTTAAATAGATTATAAGTTCTAGATCTTTATATACTCTATATTAGATTACTTAAAAGTATAATTTATAAAGAAACGCGATTACGCGTTCTACTATAATAAAATACTCTTTACTTAGATTAGTTAAGAAATAAAAAAACTTTAAAACGGCAAATACTATATCTAGTTATATTATAATAGTAGTATAAAATATAGATCCGACGCGCTCCTAATATATTTTAATTTTAGCTTTTATTACTTCTTTCTTATTCTTAACTAGCTCTTTTAACAGTAAAGGCGTTAGTAAAAAAAATACTAAATTAGCTACTCTAAATTTCTTCGCAATCTTTTTAATATATAAATTATAGATTAGCGTAATTGTTTAATCTTTTTAATTCCTAATTACTTATATTTTAAAATACTATTCTATAGCTCTATGCACCTCTATTTTATATATTTCTAAAAGCTTATTACGTAGTTTAAGAGCTTCTTACTAATAAATTTTATAGTATAGGAGTAGAATATTATCTATATAAAAAAGTATAAAAATCTTATAATCTGCGTTAAAAAATAAGTAAAACTCTTTTTTTAAATAGACAAGACTAAGCTTAGCTAAAATACTAAAAAATTTTTTATACTATAATATAGGTAAGTCCTGTAGGCTATATAGAGCTTAATTAAGCTTTATATAATTATCTTCTTACTTATAGCTATTAGGTAGTTTATACTATACTAGATTTAAGGGGTTAATTAGTATATTAAGGAATATACTAATTATATTAAGCTATAAAATCTCTAAATTAAACTCTACTATAATTACTATAGCTATATAAAAGGAGTATACTGTAAGTGTTATAGTATATATTAATAAAAGTATATCTCTTAACTAAAAGTCGCCTCTAATAACTAAATAAGTTTTATACTTTATAAAGTAACTATCCTAATTAAACTTATAGGTAAAAACTTACTTAAGTAAAAATAAACGTTTAGTATTATTAAAGCGCGCGACTATCTACTAAGTTTATTTTTTAAAAAGTATAGTTTATTTTTTATATATAGTCTAGTAAAAGAGCGGGCTAAATAAATATAAAAAAATTACTTTCTATATTACCGACTCTTTTAGAAGCTTATTATAGTATATATAAGTTTTATATTAAAATATTATCTTTCTTAAGGCCCTATCCTATATAGCAGCTTAAACTATAGTATTAATAATTATAAACTCTCTACGCTTTTCCTATGTGAGGTTTATACTAAAAATAAATATATTTATAAAGTTATACTAGAAAGAGCTATTTACACTATTTAGTAAAGTACTTATAAGTTTTATATTATATAATAGCTCGCTTTTTAGGTTAGGGCTTAATAATATATAAATACTAAAGGGGTTTTTATTCCTGCCCCCTAGTTTATTAAAATCTTTAAGATTTAACCTGCGTTACCTTTAGTTCTATTAAGTAGTTAGGCTATAGTCTTTTATAAGTCCTTATATTTTATAAGTATAGGTACTAATTATTTTACTTAACGAGAGGAGCTCTATATCGCTAATTTAAGTAATAGTATTAAATAAGCTTTTACCTACTATCTAAAAATTTTATAGACTTTTTATCCTAAACTATTCTGCTCCTTCGCTAAAGTATATTTTATAAGAAATACTAAAGTATTTATCTTTTTTAGAGTCTATACCCCTAAGTTCTTTAGGCTTTAAAATAAGCTAAAAAGAGATTAAACTAATATTTATATTATATAATATACGGATTTGCAGCTATTAGCTAACTACGCTAATAGCTTATATATATACTACTTATACAGAGCTTTGCTTAACTAATTAGCTAAAAAAATAAAATAAAATTTACGCTAAAGTACCCCTAAGCTACTACTTAAGTTATATAATATTTTTACTAATCCCTAACTTATTAGAGTTATAGACTTATATTTTAAAAATTTTATTAAACGCTTTACCTATATCTATAATCTTAACAGTATATAAGATATTTATAAGCTTTATAGCCTCTTTTTTTAGGATAGGCTAATCTTTTTTTCCCTTATAAAAAAGAGTTTTATTAAACGTAATATTATACGTCGTAATAACCTAGTTAAGTAATAGTACCTATATTCTATAAATATTAGAAGCTACGTAACTAACTAAATATCTAATATAGACTTATAAATTTACTTTAAATCTATACCTATTACGCCTAGCTATATAATCCCTATTTAGTAAATATACGCGATAACTATAAGTATATATATTACTTTAATCTAAGCGTAGATCTACCGTTTAGTATTTTATAAGCTTAAATTTATAATAATAGAAATACTATCTAAACTAGCTATAAAGGATTTTATTTAAAAATTATATACTCTTAAAAACTATTAGACTAATATTATAAAATACTATAGCTACTTTTATAATCTCTAGCTAAAGCTTCTCTAGTAAATTCGCACTAAGTTTTATAATAATAGCTTTATTAATAATTTCTTAGTTAGCGCGTTCAGCGCCGCCGTTTAGCTTATATATATAAAAAGGTAGTATTTTAATACTTATACTAAGCTCTTTTACCTATTTTTTAAAATACAATTTTCTATACTATAAACAGGTAGTAATATTATTATTTTAAAAAATCTTTATAATCTTAAATTTATACTAGGTATATATCTACGTAGTAAAGCTTAAAAATACTTTTATAAGTTTTAAAAGTAACTTTACTTATAGGCTCTATATATAAACCTTCCTACTATAGTTATTTTTAATTAATAATATCTACTACTCTCCGAGCTTTCCTTTAGGTATATTAAAGAGATCCTATAAAATACGCTAATATAATTAAAATAACTTTTTTTTAGGTCTTTAAGAGATTACCTAAGCCGTATATATAAGGGAGTATTACTTATAATATATACGCTTAGTATTTAAAATATAAATATTTTACGCTCTATAAATAAAGATATATAAAGCTTTTTAACTTAAATATTTTACTCTCTAGTACTATACATCCTTAGTATTAATACGTAAATATATTAACTATAAATAGAGCTTTTAATATATTAGTATTATATTTTAGGTTAAGGAATAAAAGAATAGAGGCTTATATTTAATAAATATAAAGTTATACTTATAAATAAGCGTCGTAAGTATAAAGCTCTATTTTAAAAATCCTACGCGTAGTATATTATCTAAGTCTAAGTACTAAAGTCCCTTATTATATAGGTAAGCTTTAAATATTATATTTAGGTAAAATTCTTTTATAATAACTATATTTTTTAATATAAAATCTTTTATAGAGTTTCCGTTTAGGCTGTTTAAAGTATTCTTAATTACTTAGGTTTCTATACTAAAAATTAGAAAAACTTATATTCTAGCTTTAATAGTATAAATACTATTAACTTTTTTAAAAAATTCTAAAACGAGTAGTAATCTATTATTTACTAAATATAAAGCGGTACTATTATTAAAAATAGTACTTTTAAAGAGCGTATAGGTATTATAATTTTATATAAAATATATACTATTACTTTATTTTAATTTACTGCTTATAATAAGCGAGGGATTAATAACTATATATATAAAAGAGCTAGAGAATTTTAACTTATTAGATCTCTTACTTTATAAGGTATTCCTCTTAAGCTATCTTTTTTACTTAAGTATATTACGAAGAGCTGTAAATTTATTAAATTTAAAATACTTAAGGAGCTTTTTTTTATTCTTTTTAAAGAGCGGCGTAGTCCGACTAGTATAAATATTTATTAATACTAGCTATAGGCGGTAGTATTTAGTAGGTTTTTAATAGTACTCTTTAGGTCTATAAAAGTATTAGTATAACTTACTTTTATTTTTTAGCTATAAGCTATCTAATTAAGGGGATAGGCTTTATCTACTAAATATTATAAAAATTTTAAAGCTCTTAGTATATAACTTAGTAACTCTATTTTATAATACTACTTAAAAGATTTTTTTTACTTTTATTAAAGAGAGCTCCTTACTTTTAAGTATTAATTTTTAGACTTAGGTTATACGTATCTACTCTACCTAATTAGGTACTAATTTCTTACTAATAGTAGTAAAAAAGTTAGTAATAGCTAATTTGCCCTAAATATTACTAAGCTTATATACCTCCGCTTTTATATAAAAAGCTTTTTATTTATAATACTATAGTTTAGTAGCTATCCTTCTATATTTTACTTTTTTTAAATAAGTATAGTATTATTATTATATAATATTCTTAGCTACTACATCAGTGGTTAAAAGCTCTTATTTAAAAAAATAAATAATTAAGTAAGTTAAAATATCCCCCTTAATAGTACAGTATATTTAAACAGCGCTTATAAGCTTTAAAGCTACTATTATACTAATTTAGTTTTAGATATTTATTACTTAGTTTGCTTTAGTAGCATAATTAGTTAAATAGGCTTAGTATATAGCTATCTTAGTAATATAGTCGCGGTAAATTCTTATAATTTTAGTATTAGATACTTTTATAATATATAGAAGCTCTAGTATTTATAAAAAGTTATTAAAATTATTAACGCTTTTAAGGTTAGGATTAATAAAATCCTATATATAGTAAAGTATATACTATACTTTAAACTATATATACTAAGTTAGCTAGCTTACTAAATTAGTAAGTTAGATAGTATTAGTTAGAAGAGACGTAGTAACTTTAAATATTATAATACTTAAAGAATTATTAGTTACAAAGCTTACTAAGCGTTTAATAGCTAAAAATATAGATTATTATTTTATATATATAAATAAGACAATACTCGCTAGATCTATAAAACTAGAAACTTTTAAATAAAGAGTTAAAGAATTAATTAGAGCTTTAGAAAATAGAATTTTTAATAATTAAATATATAGGGAGAATCTTTCTTTACTCCTAAAATACTAGACTTATAACTATAAAGGAAAATAAGCTAGAAATTACTAAATTCTAAAATTAAAAAGTAGGGACTATTTTTATAAAAGAAAGCACTAAAGAGCCGTATTATATATATATAAAAGAGAAATAAATACTCCGTTCTAAAGAGCTTTATAAGCTAGTAACGTAAGCTTTAAGGTATCTTACCGCGATATAACAAAACCTGCTGTGCCGCCGCTTCACCATCTTCTTCTCCCTTATTTATCCTTCCTATAGCTGTTAAGGAATTATTTCCGTACAAACGAACAAAGAATAAATAATCTTCTTAGCTTAACCTTACCTTATAACCCAAGAGGAGAAACGCAGAAATGCGTCGAACGAGATATACCTATAAAACGCGCGAACGTACACATCGCAGCCATTGTTACAATCACGAGCCTCAAGGCGGGATGTGTGCAGCGTGAAGCTCGGTGCTTCTGGTCTCTCGCCACACTTTTGCTAAAGACTGTAGGCGGGTCGCACTCGTCCGAACGGAATTTTACGATACGCAGGTATACAGGCGAGCTAATCTCAGTTCGCGATGCGGGTCAGTGAGGTGGAGCTATAGCGCCTCCGATTGGTTCGCTTGCGGGGTATCCAGGGGTGAATGGGGACGCCCGTGACGAGGACTGCGCCGAGCACGCACAACCATCTGGACGAAAAATCGCCTTCGTAGTGCAGACGAGGCGATGGCGTGCACCACTATCACTTCGTTTCAGCAGCTTTGCGCAGTCGATATGCTATCGTGAACCTACTCTATAGGGCCATAGCGCTCCCTCTGCATGCTTTCCAAACCAGTAGCATCTAACAAAGCATGGCAAAGTCCCCGTTTAGACGGTAAATCGAAACCTTCTCAGAATGCCCTCCCATTAGCCCTGCAAGACAAAACTCCTCTCTCAGCACCCTACACCCCAGCCCCGCTCCTCCCTCATCGAAAATCAAACCACCCCGGCTTCCTCCCGTAATACGGCATAAACGCCTCCCCGACCAGCAACCACTCCTCTTCCTCCTGCACCTACCTTACCACGAACAGCGCCGCCGCCCCCGCTAGCGCACACACCTAGTCTCTTTTCCGCGCCCCCCTCGGACTCGGCCCTACGTTATCACTCGCGCATCGGAACAGCGCTCTGCCCCGCGTATAATGCACCATGGGTGTCACAAATGCGCGGCACTCCTGCTCGATGTCCTCCACGCTGGTGCCGAGGGTCAGCAGGCGAACCAGCGGCTTGCTTAGCTCGGCCTCGATCTCCGCGAGGGCAAGTGCTCGGCCTCTCGCTCGTGCAAAAGGCATCGCTGGGCGCAGAAATGCATGTAGCGGATGAACGCGGTGCGCGCCATGCCAAAGAGGTAGGTATAGCGCTCGTCATTGCGGAACACGACGAGGCTGCCACGCAGGACATCGAAGAAGCGGTGCCCGTCTATCTGCTTCTCGGTGAAGAGGGCGAGCCAGTATATGAAGCGGTTGGGGTCGGCGGGCTGAGCCGCCAGGGGCGCGGCCTCAACGTGGTCGATGCGCTCGTGGAGGACGCCTATGGTGCGGGAGATGCCTGGCTTGGGGAACGACCAGCTTGGTTCGGTGCCCTCGGCGGGGTTGTAGCCGGTGTACCAGAAGCGTGGGGCGTAGGTTGGGTTCACGAACTCGGGGAGCCACGAGGGTGAGGTGAACTGCGGGAGATGCACGTCGTGCTGGATGAAGGTCAGGATTTCGATGGGCTTCAGCTCGGGAATGTCGTTCCGGGTTATTTCGACGATGTCTTCGGAGGCGTCATCGATGGGGTCGAAGCCCTTCATTAGCAGCTGTGTGGCTTCGATGAAGAGGTCTGTTGTCGTTCGCTCGTAGTCGGGCTGGATTGGATGGCTTTCGTCTCAGTCTTTGGCCAGCCCTAGGACAGCGTATATCTTGTCTCTTGGGTCTGACGCTTCGAAATTCTACGTCAGCAGTAGAAGCGCCGCAAGCGGAAGTCTACTAGTGTCTAACCAAGAGACGATTGTTTTCATCGTCGGTAGAGCGTAATCTTCGTAGTCGTAGTCAGTCTCAAAAATGCTCACATATCGTTTGGGCGGCCTTCGTCGTCCGATCGCCTTCCAGGCCCAAGCCATACCTAGGCGACTCTGTCAGTTTGATCTCGCAGAACTAGCACAGGATATAGGGACTCACATGAGCAAGGGCTATGTGACGGTAGATACGGCTCATCAAGTTGACCTGCATGCGTTTCTCTATGTCGTCGGTCTGATTGATTGAGAGAGCATCGATCCAAAAATATTGCAAGGATTTTTGCTTCAGGCCCCTGTCAAGTCAGCCAGGCAGATTTTTACAGAGCAAAGAGACTGCCATACCCTTTTGAGAGTTTGCCGGATTCACTGTTGTCCGCATTGAGCAGGGTCGCACCATGGTCAATTGGAGACAATGCCACTTCGTTTTTTGTCTCGGTATAGGACGCTGAACCATCGCCCAGGTCCTTAGCATCTCGTTGCTCTGCTGAAAGATCAGAATAGAAGCATGGCGCAGTTGTTCGGGCAGAGCCTGTCCTTCGTAAGTACGCCGCGTGTCCAAGCTCCAGGACACCTACTTGACCGAGCTCCTTTCTTCGTCAACAAATCTTCGCATTCTTTCGCGCCTCACCACCATGCAAGGTCGAGAGGCGTATGCATATCCTTGTCCCCCGTATTGATATCGATCCCGCGCTCAAGAAGCATGTCTACGAGATGCGTTGCTCCATGAAACACAGCATAATGAAGCAGTGCGTCGCCGTGCCAGTCAGGACTGGCTATATCAGCGCCCAACTCAATGAGTGTGGTAGCAGCATCGAAATTCTCTGAGACAATAGCGACACCAATTGCGGTCATTTGACTCTGGTCCCGGAGATCCATATTAGCCCCTCGCTTTATCAGCAATCGAACCATTTCCAAGTTGTTACACGCAGCAACAGATTCGAGGGTTGGTAAACGACTGCAGAGGTTGTGTCCTGGCCAGTTCTGCCGTGAACGTCTTGCGAAGCCTTCCGACCGGTTCGGCATGGACTTGCTCCTGCTCTTTCGATTGCGAAGCCGTCTCCCGGGGGTCATCGCGCGTACAATAGTCGTACAACAGGTTATAAAAATATATCGGGCCGTCATCCGCATATATTAGGGTCCATCCGAGCGGTAGGCGGTCTACACCATAGCGCCATAAGCCACCGTCATCAGAATAGCGCGATCAGCCAGGAGGAAGGTAAACCTGCAGCTCGCAGGGGAGCGATATGAGAGATAAGAGTGCGTCTCGTCTGTATAATGCGTCGCGTTACCTAAGTAGAGAGGCTAGCGGCCTACGAGGCGAAAGGCGATGCTCGAGAAGGAAAGAGGACGGCGTCGTCTCATGTCGTTCACGATTATTAAGCCTCGCTTAACCGTTTGGAAGGAACAACCGCGCGATTCGGACGGGCAACTGGAGCGAACAGACCCATTTGATGCTGCGTGCAGAAGTACTACGGCAGGAATACGCTGGTTGCGTTACTTTCACAAATAGCCCGCAGCAATCTGTACGTAAATACAGGTGTGGCATCCCAAGGGCATTTTAATCCTGGATTGCAAATGAAGTTACCTTAGCGTATGAGGATTCGGCCAAGTCGTCGCTTGTGGAGGCCTATTCTTAAGAAATCGCAACAGGAATACGGCCGTCTCTGTATTTTGACAATGTCCGACTAAGTTAGTAACAAGCATTTGCGCGGGTATACATGAAGATGAGATGACGGCAAACCAAATGGAAATACGTCCTGGTAGCACTGTCAATGGAATATATGTACAGATGCCTACTGTTTAGAGGCTGGCCGTGGGGTCTACGTTCGTCTGTCGGAAATGCTCTTGTGCCTCCTTCACATCGATGCCGTACCTGGCCAGTATCCGCTCACGCCTCCGCTCCTCGTAGCCAGGGCCATAGATACCTGCTGGCGTTAGTGGTAATATGGCTGCAGAATATGGTAAAACATACCGCGACCCTCACCCAACTGCTCCAGCGTTTCCTGCAGCGGTCTCCGGCGCATCTTGCGCATCTCCTCTTTCCGTGCAACCTCGTCCTCGCTGTCCTCCTTGATGCCGTAGCCCTTCAGACCATTGGTGTATTTGAAGGCGGCCATGGCAATGCCGAACCCGGCGCCTGCGCCCAGCACTATCGGGATGCTTCCCCCTACAAGAGTTAGTCGGCTGCTTGGGCGTCGAAGCGGGGGACGAACTGTGGATGCCAACGACGGTTCCGCCCATGAAGCCCGCAAGCGCCTCGCCGTAGACGTCGTCCTTCTGCCGTAGGTTGGCGGTCGCGTCTTTGGTGAACTGGTACATGAAGCCAACACCCGCTGCACTCAATTAGCTCTGCCCGATGGCCGACACGTGGTCTCTCCCGGACACGCACCAAAGACTGCAATTATGCCGCCCGAGCGGGTGATGATGCCCATGGCACCGACATTCTGCTTCCGGAGGGTGTTCTGCACGCCGGCGAAAACGGCGCCGGCGACGGAGAGCTGGAGGGTCGTTTTCGCCGTGTTGGCAAGCGCGTCCCGCGGGCGGTACGTGTCGTCGTGGGAGGCCATGGCGGGCGCAATTGGGCGGTGATGTCGTTCGCGGAGCTCTGGTCGAGGTCCCAGTTGAGCCTCCGCGCTAGCAACCACCGTGTCTTGGCAGCCATCACCGTTTCACTGCACATGTCTCGGGGGATCGCGCGCCCTTCGTCCGGCTAGACTGGACACTGTTTGCGCATCCGAGCTTGGCCAGCGCCGGACGCGGGACACCTCGCCCTGAAAGCGCAGCCTGCCCGCGGGGCTTGCTTGCTTCACCCACGCCGGTGCGCGACTGCCGCCTAGCACATCCAGAGCACGCCCGCACCTTCCGTGCGACAAGGTGCGCGCTGCCTGTCCCGCGCCTCATCCAGCGTGTGCGGCGCCCACGGCCACAGCTTCACACACCGTATTCTTCACGCAAACCCCGTGGGAACTTCCACTGCCAGCCATGGGCGGTCCGGGTCAGTCCGTCCGCTCTATCGATACGTACGAGAAACTGACCGTTTTCCGGTGCAGGCAAAACAGCACCATTATTGCTACACGATCTGCTCACGTACGACCCGCGCTACGAGGACGCCGCAGGGAGGAATCTGCTTACAACCCCGCCGCCGCATTACGACCCGGGTGCCACGCCCAAGGCCTCCGTCCCCCACCGAAACTGCCGCCATGATCTGCAGCTCAAGGAAGGGCAGAGTGTACTCCCGCAGGGTGGCGCAGGACCAGATCCCCCTGCAGTCTTCAGGATTGCCGCCTGCTGCAAGACGTGTCGCTGGCACTTTGACCTGCGGATTGACTTCCGCGACGATGGCTCGCGGAACAGCCCATGTTGCAAAGCAAACAATGACTTTCCGCTCCATCACTTCCTCTGTCACGGCGAACAGGGCCAGGACCGGTCTGAGAGTCTATGTGGCGAGAACAAACCGAGAACGTATGCCTTCCGCTGCTCGGCACCCGGGTGCCCTATCGAGCTCCGAATACGCTTGTCACCGCCGCGACTTAGCGACTCCGACATCACCCTATTGACGGACCCCGCGAACCTCCGGAGGAGATGGGAAGACTCGAAGGTCATCAGTGGAGGCCGCGCAGACCCCGACGTCGCACGGCCAATCGACGCACCCGACTATCTCAACACATATCTCCACGACAGCTTCAACCCCCAAAAGGGAAAGAACAGGATACCTCTTCTTAATCGAAAGTTCCTCAAGACTTTTGGGCGGGATTGCAACGATATCCTTAACAGGCTGGGCTTTACCTTTTCCTCGGAAAAAGACCAGGATGGGACGACCACGGAAGGCTGGTATCTGCCAAAACCTTCGAAAGTCCGGGGTCCCCTCGAGAGCGATGAGCCAGACCTGCACGATATCATCGAGGACGTACGATATGAACTCAGCGCCATCATTCTTAGTTACCCGGAATCAGAGCGCTCCACTGCTCGTCGCAGTCCTCTGGATCTTGTCCCTGCTCGTACTTACATTGAAGTGGCTTTGGGTTGTAACGACTACGACCTTAGGGAGGGCGGTCGTAGGGAGACCAGGAGTGCGTTTCGGGAAGAAGACCATCCGTACTACGCCGGGCTCGGTGCGCTGGCTAACTTTGCCGATTCCCTCTTGATATTTGCCTTCAAACGTCAAATCGAGGTGGATCCGCCAAATATGTTATACTATTTCGAATGCCTCAAGGATCTGGCCAAGGGCCGTCAGAGCGAGAAACTCGATACAGAATGCGCTATACTCGCGTCCCAAGGGCTTGTCACCCGACAGGAAGTCACCCAAGCCTACCGCATATTGGGTATAGATCCTTCCCACGCCCAGCACCTCAGCGATGAGCTCATCACCAGCCAATTCCAGTCTCGGCTATCTGATATCGGCCCTAACCAGGTCGAGGAAGCTAGGAATGCCCTCAGCATTATTGGCAATGCTAGAAATAGCGAATTGATAAAGCGAACAGCGTCCAGTACAATAGAAACCTACGAAGAAGCACTCGCCTGGCTGGGTCTCCCTAATTCCGCCGTGGCTTCTGACGAATTTGTCACCAGCATGCACGCATCGAAGTTGGAAGACCATCCAACAGAAAGGGAGACTGCAGATAAAGCTGTTAGGATCATTGCGGAGCATAGGAAAAGCCAGCGGCTGTTTCAATGGTTGGAGACAAAGCAAATGGGTCCAGCTGAGATGGACATCGGCGAAGCTTATGCTATTTTGAACATCCCCGACAGATCAATACAACTTGATTTGGGCATGTTGGTCGATCAAGTTACCTTGATGATCGGCGATAATCCGGAGAACGAAGCAAAGCTACGGGCGGCCCGCAAACTAGTGCTCCAAGATCAAAGAGACGCGTTCGGGTCATCTGGTGGTGGCCATCCGCACACCGAACATAGTCTGGAAGACTTACCCGTAGGTTGTCGCAACATTGGCAATACATGTTACTTGAACAGCGTATTGCAGTTCTTATTCACCATCAAACCATTGCGCAACATAGTCTTGGAATGCGAAAAGCACTTTCAAGATCTCTCACCAGAAGCTCTGAAATCGAAACGCGTGGGACGCACTGCGGTTTCTCGCGCGAGGGCCGAGACCGGTCAGCAATGTAAGTGCAGACCCCCAAAATCTTGTACCCTGCGTCTCCCACTAGATAGCGGAAGCCACGATAAGTCTTCATGCTTTTCTCGACAGAAATGCTAACTGATATAGTTGTCCTGGAACTGCAAAACCTATTTAACCAAATGATCGTCGCCCCCACGTACAACATCCAGCCAGAGCGATCCCTCGCTGCGCTGGCACTTACAAGGGGTGAAAGCACAGACGTCGAGAGCGGTAACAATATTGATTCCAACACTGAGTATTCAGGGCTTGGCAAAATAGGCGACATGCCAGTCAGTGGGCCTATGCTTCCTCCTGGCTTCCAGACAAATTCTAGACCAGCTTCTCCGGCCGACTCCGTGATGGACGATGCCAAGGACGATGCCAAGGACGATGCCAAGGACGATGCTGATAGCATGAAGGCTATGGACCTGACTGCAACCTTGGAGGAGCCTGATGGCACTGCTATCGCCCAGCCCAAGCATCCTTCACGCCCGCCTCCGATTCCTCCTAGACCGCAACCTAGTGCTGACATTGGGCTAAAAAAGCTTGAAGGCGTCGCTCAACAACAGGACGCTGCCGAAATTTTGCAAAATGTCTTCGATCTCCTTTCTTGCGCTTTTGAGGGAGAGGATACCTTGCGCGATGGAGAACAGCTTGATTTAATCAAGCGGACCTTCTTCTCTGATGTCACGACTGTGCGCCGCACGGAAGGCAAAGAACTCCCTAAAACCGATCTCCAAGATAACGTTCATGTCTCGACCACGGGTAGGGATCGATCGCTTTGTGCTGCCTTAGACGAAGAGTTTGGCCTCACAGAGCTCGAGGATGGGGGCGAGAAGTACGAGTTCTTTGAGGAGGCTGCTCCGATTCAGATCATCAACGTCCGACGACTGCAATTCGAAAACGGCCAACCTCGAAAAGATCAATCGCATATTGCGCTAGACAAGGTTCTGTACATGGACCGTTATCTCAAAAAGACCGCTTCACTTTCGGAAGAGCAAATGCACGAACTCCGCAAACAACAATGGCGCCTGCAAGCTGACGGGCGAGCTCTTGGCAAGCGTGAGAATCTACTGAAGGAGACTGACTTCAACGATGTCGATCTCGCGGGCGTTCTCGATGAGACCGCTTGCCTAATCACAAATCTCCAGGAGCACCAACCGGAGGTTAACGATTCGGAGCAGAGTGGTACCGGTCCAGTCCCTCAAGAGGCTATCTCGGAGCACCTCAGCCGACGCGCTGATGAGCTTCGTCCGGAAATAAAGGATATCCATGAGCGGTTGGAGAAGTTGGACGAGCAAGTCAACTCCATCTTTGAGAACTGCAGGGATCACCCATACCGATTGCACGCTATCTTCATGCATGCTGGATCCCATAGCGGAGGTCATTACTGGATATACATATACGATTTTCAGAACGACAAATGGCGTAAATACAACGACGAGACGGTCACTGAAGAGTCGGAAGACACGGTACTCAAGAAGGTGCAGCAAGAGCGTCCGCCTACAAGCACCGGCATCGTGTACGTCCGAGAAGATATCGCTTTGGAGCTCACCGAAGCGGTTCATCGGAGGCCAGAACCGGCGAAAGCGCAGAACGATGAGCGCGGTGACGTTGAGATGACAGACGCCCCGCTCTCGAACGTGGTGAATATGGATCAGTACACCACTATCGAGACGTTCGACGGGCAGGTGCAGTAAGCCATGCAACAATGATGTCCCTTGCATACCCTGGAAATACATTTGATATACGATTAGCATCGTGCTAATCATACCTCCGTTCTAGGCCTACCGTTCTCTTTACCCCACTTAGTCAGCCAGCGTCTCCGTATGGTGCTCCTGTTACTCCGCCCATATACAAAGACGGTTGTTTCCGTCATTCTTTCGGGTCGTTCTTGTACCCTAATTTCGATCCTTTTATGGATGCCGATGCTGCAGCCGCAACCGACAGCGTCGAACTGGACAGCATGCTTGGAAAATCCGCAGTCAACAAGGACCCTGATGTTAATGAGTTATCCGACGTACATGACGTTCTGAAATCTTCGGGCACCCTTGTCAAGCCTAACAGCAAGAGGACGGAGAGAGACTTCTGGTGTCCAGGTTCCACGTCGCCGGGGAAAAAGGGCAGGTTCACACTTCGGCCCCTTGGCTCCAGGAAATCGTAGTGAAGGGCTGTGTGATGTCCCGGGTTACCTGATACGTCTGCCGAGAGTGGAGCTGCGTGCCTTCCGGGGGAGTGCTATAGGTCAGATTTCTTCGCGGGCTTGTCACAAGAGTAGACGGTGGGATGGCTGTTATTGCATGGTGGACTGGCGTGGCGTGAACGCATGGATAGCATATTTATAGCATTGCGCGCATGGGGTGGGGGGCGTACGTGGCGAGCAGGACCGTAGATACCCCCTTTTGGATAGATGGATGGGTTAGCGGTGGCCGGAATCAATCGCATCACGGATCTTGTTTCGCATGAAGCTACGTGTCACCGAGTTCGGGACAAAAGCGACTGTGGCAGATGTCAGCCTCGCGGTCTACCAATGAAACGTGAAGAGGAAAGAAGATGGTGGTTACGCTTTGTTATTTATCACTAACGACGAGGACGTGCAAGACTAATACACGCCGCTCGCTATTGGCTTTCAGCCTAGGGAATCTCAGGCTTGGAAACGACTTTGCGTATCGGCATGATTTCCCTGGCGTTGGAGAGGGAAGCTTCCGTCGACGGTAGATGCTATATACTCTAATACCCTAATAAGGACTGTATAACCTTTTACTGCCTCGCCGATCGCCGATACGAACTCACATTGGAAGGCGCTGAGAGTAGCGTTTGGAGTGCGGCTTTCAGCGGTGGCGGAAAATACGTCATGACAGTGTCTCTGCTGAAATTGTTCTGCTAGTGGAGAATTCTCTATCCTTTCAGCTGGCTTCTACTAAACTCAGCCCTTTTAATTATTGCGTACACAGGTTAGCACCTAACAGAGTTCCCTCACTATGTCTGTACCCTAGATCGGGGTCTAGGCGTACTTACTACTTCTTAAGTGGAGAATACCACCATCACTAGGTGCCAGTTCCATCTCATCATATGGGTCACTCAGTTATGTTTTGGCTTCACATTACTGGATCTGCAGCGGACGGATTGCTCATCTACCCATCACCATTTTCTCGTCACACATGATGATATCGCTGTATCCAGCCATACCAGATAAAAGTTCACCACTCTTATACTGGCGTGCACTTGTATTGGGGGGTAGAATGAGCCCCGCAATCCCACAAACAATATTTGAGCCATTTTGGAAAGCGTGATCACGTGATCACGCGCCGTTATAGGTGGCGCGGAAGGATGCAGCTCGCAACGCGTCATCTCCCACTGGGCGATTCAGACTGGCCTCAACCTTCTTCATATTATTCGCACAGTTCAGTCGAGTCATAGGTCGGCAACGCTCGACGCGTTCGCTGACAGTGTTCTCGAAGGTAATTTTTGCGACTTTCTTATTCGCACAGCCCCATCTTCCGCAAAACTAGCACGGTGAAGAGAATCAAACAAAGTCAAATAACGCCCAGGCGCTGTCGGGACGCGCCAGAACGCAGCGGACTATGGAGTACACGGACGCAAGACCCACCAAACGTCTACGGACGTCAACTGTCACCAACAAACAATTGGAGTGAGTCGAACCATATCTTATCCTGAGCGGATGAACAGATCGGAGTCTCAAATTGAATACTAGAGCGCAGCCGCAGATGCCGTCATCACTGCGCCACAATGCGATTACTCATCTGCCTCCACCTGTGATTTCCTGGGCTCCTAGGCTCTAAGAAAACAATCAAACATTCGGTTCCGGACTAATGACTACCAGTATCTCTGGCGAGACAGTCAAGGTCAAGGTTGGCCAGGATCCAAATTCACAAATCTTCAACATCCACGAAAACGTTCTCAAAAGGGGCTCCCCTGTCTTCTTCAGAAAAGCTCTTAAGGCGTCATGGGTAGAGAAGCGCGAAAAGAACGATCCAATTACCATGCCGGATCACCCGCCTCCTATATTCGAAGCCTACATCAAATGGTTGTACAACGACAGTTTGGATACTACTATATGCAAGGATTGGACAACATTAACACAAGCCTATATACTCGGAGAAGAGGCGCCTTGAACGATATCCGAGTTGAACCCCCCTCAAGCTGACTACGGTACGGGTCATGGACACACCCTTCCAAAACACCGTTATCGCCACGTTAGTCGAGTACCAGGGTACAAGAAATACGTACCCGCTTTCGGGACCCGTAGAGGTGGCGTACGGTTCAACAACCCCACGTTCACCTCTGCGGAGGCTCTGCGTGGACATATGGGCTGTTGTCATAGAGAAGGACGAGGTTCCTGGAGGCATTCCCGATAAGTACCCCCCCGAGTTCGTCAAAGATTTGGTGTTCGCCTTGATGGAAATGAGACCGAGGCCGAGCTCTCGAGTGCGTCTATGGATCGAAAACATTGGGTTCTATATGCATAAAGATACAGAAGCAGAAGCAGACAAGCAATAGGATACTGGAAAGGCAGCTAGTGGGACTGAAGAAGAAAATGGTGTGAGCTCGTAGAACAAGCATGGAAGGGTTCTACCGTGGCGGAGGGCGGATTCCGCATCATGAGCATGGTCCATATTATGCCGTGTTGCAAGCTCCTTTCTTGGGCGTGGTTCGTGTAAACTGTCCATATGCATCTATCTGGAAAGGTGGCAACTAGAGCGAACGCACCGCGTATGCACCAGGATAAAACTCAATCAAACCAGCCTAATCTGGATATTACGTCCTGGGGATAGTAGTTATTGCTCCAAGCAATACGACTGCCGCTGGAGAGCACAACATGCACCCACCTAGCATGCCTTCAATTACCTATACAATGCACATTAATCCTATTCTTTCATGCAGCAGAACTGCAGTATTAACCAAGTCTGCGAGTAGCAGGTCTCGCGCGAGAGCTTGTAGGAAGAAAGGCGGGTCATGGGCCGGAATACCGCACCGCTATCACCAAGCTTTGCCACCGAGGCTGAAAAGCTACATATTGCTCGTTAACGGATTCTATGTTTAAGAATGAAAGAATGTTGCACTGGATCGGGAATCAACAAGCTGTTTTCTTCGCACTCCTTCGCTTATTGTCTTCTTCAGATATACCGCGCAAAACGGAACGAAAGCTGTCAATATCCCGAACGGGTCGAATACTCTTCAAAAGCTAACCTGTTAGCAGCGTCGCGTGCGATATGTTCTATTCCCTGCTCTACCACGATGGGCATTCAACGTTTCCACAAATTGTGCTCAAATAACCCAGGGAGCCCCAAGCCTCTAGATACATATGGACGAAATTCTGAGCCAATTATCATAATACTGCTGTGTATTATTGTTAACAGGCTTGTCCACGGCGCTTCCTAGACGCTTAACGAAATCCTGGAAGAAAAACACAAGTATTTCCTAGGAATCACACCTTCTAGGACTTCCTTCGTACTAGAGCGTGAACAACGAGGCCTCGCAACGCAAGATTTACGTATCGCTTGCTAATCCGATATCTCATTTGCCTATCCAACGTCTTGCTTGTCTTATAGACTTCCGTATCCCGCACAGACCTGGAACCCACGAATAGCGAAAACTTTAGGTAATTAATTATATGAAAGTGTTATCACCCAGTGTTCCTAGAATGCAGCTCAGGTCGACGCATAGCGATCGTTCCAACGCCCTCCGTGTTGACGTGGAGCAATCTCCGGCGTTGGAGCGCATCGATTCGCGATTATGGATACCCGGTCTGGAACAGCAAGCGGTTCTGTGCCGCCTAGTCCTGAAGAACGTACTCGTGAGCGTCGACACGATAGACGCCGAAAAGCCAGGATACGTTTAAGACAACAAAGCTAAAGCTTAATTATAGTCATACCTATAAAAAGAACGCACCTACTAACGCGGCATAGGTTTAAAAGCATTAAATTTAAAGTTAGGACAGGTAATAAAACACATATAGCAGCTCTACGATGCGCTCTTCTAAAAGCACTTAGAGTATATTAATAAGACTTGCAAAGACTAACTTAGACTATAATTTACTGATACTTATACGTCGTACAATTCCCTAACGTCTCGCCCCGCATATTTTATATATACATAAATTAATTATACTTAAAGCAACTACCTATAAACGGGAATTCTATTATAGACAGAAAAGTCTTAGTAAAATAGTATATAATAATTGCAATTTAGCTAGATACTATATCTTACGAGAAACATATCTATATAGACTTCGTAGACGTTATTATATATTCTTAGGTAAAGCACCTTGTAGCTATAAAATTCCTCTAGGAAGGTGGCGTACTAGGTCCTAACCTGTCGCCATCAGGTTGATCTACGACGGCACGAAGAAAGGCGCAAAGGCAAGAAAGTCCTTAGTAGATGTTGGGTTGCGCTGTGGGCGAGCGAGTGGGGGAAAAGTCGAACAGGTGCCGCGAGAGTTCGAGGAGGACTCCATCGGTGCAATAACTAGCTAGAAGAAAGCGGGCGTAAAGCCGATGAACGAGGCCATGAGAGAGAAGTATTTCGAGGCGTGGACGGGGTCTCCGATCATGTCCGGGATGTTTCAGCGAGAGCTGTCTGGTATCGCGTGTGTTTGGTTTCGCAATGTTGGCGGCGCCGTGTTTTCATTGACAGCATGCTTTCCTGTTTCTTACCTCTTTGCATATGGTATGCTTTCTCTGATGCAGGTGTTAGGTGTTGGGATAAGGGGGTTTCTTTGCTTTGATGAAGGAAAGCATATCGTACTCTACGTTCCCACATTCGGTCAGTCTGCTCTACTCTGCCCGCTTCGTGCGTCGAATGTTAGCCGAGCCAGGAAGTATGTTGTGTAAACCACACCATGACAGCTGTATACCTCCCTTGGTACCCCAGGATGTACTGTACTGGAACGGATAATATTAAATGGGACATCGACATCTAGGAGAATTCTCTAAGTCGCCTGCTCGTAGACTCACAGAACGTTTTAGTGGTTTGGGGGTTGCGGGTACGCATCACATGTCTGATATGGTCATGAAAAATCAACTTCCGTATAAAGAGCCTAGAGTAACGCGTTGATCCAGAACAAGCTCGCTCGCTTGTTGTCTTTCACCTCACCTGGACGACGTTTGCGTGCGCCTCACTTGCCTCCACGCCAGAACCTTCGCGCTCCATCAACGCGCACTGCTACACTAACCGCGACCAGAGCCTCCCTCGCACAGATCCACCGACAATTCACCCCACGCCGCTGTTCGAAATGGGCGCCACGCGACCGACCGCGAGCAAGACGAGTCGCGCAGCCCACCGATACATAACACCGCAGCGCCGCTCGATCAACAACAACCCACCGCGCGACCAACACCGCAACACCACACCACCCACGATGTCCGCCCCGAAGTTCATCTCGACGACGGCGGAGCTGGCGCAAGTCCTCAGCCAGCTGAACCTCAGCACGACGGTCCCACCGCACCTGTACATCGACCTCGAAGGCGTGAACCTCTCGCGGAACGGCTCGATCTCCATCCTCACGCTCTACGATCGCTCGGTTAAGTCCGTCTACCTCATCGACGTCTTTACGCTCGGCTTCGCCGCGTTCACCACCTCCGCGTGCGCGAACTATCCCGCGCAGAGCCCAGACGACGCCATGGAAGTCGACGGATTGCTCAACAGCGCCACCCGCAAGCCGCACTTCATCACGCTGAAGAAGATCCTTGAGTCGGCCGACATCCCGAAGGTCTTCTTCGACGCCCGCAACGATTCCGACGCACTGTTCGCCCACTACGGCGTCAAGCTCCAGGGTGTGCAAGACCTGCAGGTCATGGAGCTGGCCAGTAAGTCCAAACGCAATCATCGCGTCCCCCCATCGTCAGCGACAACGAGCGTGCAAACGATACTGACGCGCCTGCAGCCCGCAGCGGCCGCAACCGCGAGCGCGTCAACGGCCTCGCGAAGTGCATCCAATTCGGCCTCATGCACGCGCTCTCGCCGCTGCAGCGCGCGCAGATCCAGACCATCAAGGACCGCGGCGCGGCGCTGTTCGCCCCCGAGAAGGGCGGCTCGTACGCCGTGTTCAACGCGCGCCCGCTCGACCCCGTCCTCGTGCACTACTGCATGCAGGATGTCGTGCACATGCCTGCCCTGTGGAACGTGTACAATGCCAAGCTGAAGATCTCGTTCTGGAAGTTCGTCGTGGAGCGGGAGACGCAGAAGCGCCTGGACGAGAGCCGCGGTGCGGGCTATGTGCCGCAGGGCAAGCATAAGAGCTTGGGCTGGTCGTGGGACTATCTGCGGCAGCTGGAGCGCGAGTGGAATGGTTAGGCGGCAGGCTTGGGTCTTCCCCCGAGGTAAGTTGCGTGTCTGGATTTCTTGTCTTGCTTTTTGGATGATGAGGGCCCCTTGAGCACGTTTGTATCACTTCTTGGTATGGCTATGGTGGCGAGGTCTGCTTGGATGGCAGACGGTGGAGAAGGAAAGCTCGGCAGACATCGGACATGATTTGATGTTTGCTCCCGAATTCAAATCTCGGGGTTGCAATGGCATCCCGTACCGCTCCGCTGCCGGCCCGTAGGTCGCTGCTTCCCCACTTGACCTTCGTGCCATCCAACGCGAAATGCGCAGTGATTCCCATTTTATAACTCTTCCCGTTCTGCGCATCACATATCCGTGTCTGTATGGAGCTAGAACGACCTTCGCAAAGCGGGTGCAAGCTAGACGTGCTAGTGAGTAAAGCCATATCTCCACACCGCAGCCTGTGCCGGCGCACACTGCTGTGCTAACCCTGCACAAACCTCGCACCCGCGTGTTCCACCAAATGGTCCACATAACAAGGCAAGGGGTGGCAACATGGTCCGAGGGCTAGGTAAGAACACTTTGGCGACGAGAATACGACGAAAAGATGGGTTTGCATGGTATGTGCAAATGGAACGTAGATGCGAACTATGGTGTTGGATCGAGAAACAGGGATAGAAAAAGAAGTGCAGCAAGAGCGTTGTACATCCTTAGGCCGTGGCAGCATAACAAGAAAGAAAGTTGGGGCATTCTGCCATGATGTGCTACAAGCCCATACGGCGAATCATCTCTCGAGATTCGCTCTCTGGGAAGTCGTTGCCGTGCATGGTGATGCGTCCTTCCTCGACCTGGACGAGATCCGGTTTGACCAATTCCTCATGCAAGTACTTCAAGAAAGATATCACGCTGTTCTCGAAATCCATGTAGGAATGTCGCTCCTGGGCACGCTCCATTACTTCTACGAATGAGCCCGATGCATTGGGAGGGGGTAGAAGCTAGACATCATTAGCTGCCTGTCACTGTCAGTGTAGGCGGGGATCATTTACCTCATCGACGTATTGCTGTTTGACCTTTGTCCACCCCGGTATTTGAACGTGAGGACGTCCTTCGCTGCAGAACAGGCTGCGCATCGCTTGTATATCGCTACCATCGTCCGCGTGGCGCGGGGTCCCTGGGCAGCCAAAGGCGAATACAGTGTTGAAAGTTTCCTCTCCGTACGCACCGTTTAGTAGATACTCTTCGATGACAGCGTGGACTAGACGCACATGAACGGTTAGCATGCATCTTGAATCCGCGCAATGGTGGGCAACTCACGCATAAACCGTCCCAGCAAATCTAGCCAGCCTTCACTGGGTTCCCAATCTCCGAGCTGGGCTCTCGCTGCAGTAACTTCTACAAAAAGCGGAAGGAGGCAGTGAAGGGTTGGCGTTCCTTCCAGATCGGTAACCCAGCGCCTCTTCTCTTGCGGCTGCCCGATCCCGCAAGCAAGGTTGTGCCTGTTCTCAGCAAGGGCACCGTCGGCAAGAGGAAATTCGCTGGAGGTGTCGAATGGCCGGTGAAGGGCCGGACGATGCCCTGTAGATTGCCAGAATTGGCCGCGTCTCCTGTTCTGTGCACGCAGCTCGTTGAGCGACTCGATGGTGGTCCAGGTCTGTTCATGGTTCAGGCGGTGTGTAAAAAGCAAAGCAAACTGGAGCAGGCGAGAGCGGAATGCTGCCTGGTTGTTGAGACGGCGACCGCTGTGTTTGTGCTTCAAAAAGGTTCTCCATTCTACAATATAGGTCAGGAACAACCGTGGTGTAGCGATGAGCAGAACCATGTCGTCCAAGTGACGTACCGGCAGTCATGGTCACCAGGGCTGAGGGCAGGTCTGACTGGTGGGGGTTGGTGCTCGCTCGCCATTCGAAAACGAGGTCGGTGGCCTTGTAGGAGAGAAAGTCCATGATGGTCAGGTCGACATCGAACTGCTCTGCTTCTTCGTTTTCCATCCGCCTGGTTAGCGTGAAGAGGCCGGCGAGCGCCTCTCCTCCACTGCCGCGGCGGGCTTCGAGGGCCTCAGCTAGCTCTTTCTCGAGGTCTACCATGTCTCCGCTTTCCGAGCGCTCCATGACTGGCGTGGCGTGCAACGAGAAGGACTATCAGACCAAGAGGCGAGGAAATGTGCAAAATAGGGTCGGCTAGGCGCAGCTGACAGGCACGACGGGAAAGCTGATACTATGCCGAACCTTATCGAGAGCCACAGCTACCCGTCTGCCAGACCCTCGAGGCAAGTGCTAGCGCATGGGACATGGCTTTTCTCCAGGATCAGTAAGTGGGACGCTCGATTGCGAGTGTGCGGAAGCGAAACAGCTGCCCCTGGATGGCAGATCAAACCCGGTGTGAACGAGAACGGCTGCTCGCATTGCACGCCCCCACTTGGGCAGACAAAAGGCGCGCGGGCATGCAGCCCTCTGGTGGCTTTGATTGACCCGGCCGATGTCCGGAACCCGTGCAAACAAAGACGCTGTGAGGATTGTCCATGTCGTTCGCCGGCGGCCTAGGATGCACACGGTTTAGCGGCGGCAAGCCCCCGTTCATGCGTTCCCCGCCCGCCCTCGGCCAACGTCGAGCGCTGCCCGTGTTCCTGCGCCCGCCCTGCCATTGCGCCATGACGCTCTCGCGGAAACCGGCCCTGCTGCTCAGCTCCTATAGCAGCTTGCCTCCCTTCCCTTCCCACCACGCCTCGCCCGCGCCGGGTTGCACGACATGCCGGCCCCGCCTCCAACACGACAAGCGTTGGCACCCTCGCTGCTACGCCCAGCGCGTCCCGGCCGAGCACGCGCATGGCGACGAGTCCGATCTGGGCTGGCCCGATGCCGTCCACCCCCACCGGTCTCCTACGCCGTACCAGATCCTCCGCTGCAAACGCGGCCAGGCGTACACGAAACACCGCTTCTACTCCCTCGTCAAGCTGTACCACCCCGACCGCGCCGATGCCGCGTCTCCCGTAGCCCATCTGCCACATGCCGTGCGCTTAGAGCGCTACCGGCTCCTCGTCGCTGCGCACGCCATCCTCTCGGATGAGGCGAAGCGGAGTGCATACGACGCCTGGGGACTGGGTTGGGCTGGGCACCACCAGACGCCCGCCCACTCCCCGCCGCACGCATGGTCATGTGAGCCGAGACAGTGGACGCACGATCCAGCTCAAAATGCAACGTGGGAAGACTGGGAGCGGTGGTACCAGCGTGAGAGCGGCCAAGAAGAAGCGCCGCGAGAGCTCTACATCTCAAACTTCGCCTTTGTGTCTTTGGTTTTCGCCATTGTTACCTTGGGCGGCATCATGCAAGGGACGCGGGCCAACATGTTCGGAGCCTCCATCATGGAGAACCGCGACAGAATCCATAGAGAGGCCTCCTTGGAGCTCGCGCGCTCCAAGCGCGCCACCATGTCCGGCGACCGGAACGAACGGATCAGGACCTTCTTGGAGCATAGAGAAGCCACCATCGCCGCCGAGGACGCCCATCACCGCTTGCTTCCCCCCGCAGACACCTGCGCACCTGACACTGTTCGAAGCCACTAACAGCAATAGCCATCGATTTGCATAGTAGTGCACTCCACCGTCCTATATCATGATCTTCGTATTGCATTGGGGGGTTTTGCTTTGCTCAGGCGTTGGCTGGGGACATCGTGGGCAGGGTTTGTACATATATGGCAGCGCTTTGACGGCAACATCCTGGCTCCAATGCGCTCGGACGCCACGTTACTTCGACGACAGTCAATGATTGCACGATTGCAAATACATCTTTATCGAGGATCTCGTATTTGGTAATGCGACCTCCTCGGAAGATCTCATCCCTGACTGTACAGGACTCGCTCATCCGACCACAACTCCGGTACCTTCCAAGACGTGGTCCCAACGGCTTCCGTGACCACACTCGCAGACGCATGCAGGTGCACTGGACAAGCAACAACGAGTCTCAATACACGCATAGCGTAGCGTGCAGCATGCATGTATATCCGCTCCGCTGCGCGCAGCATCGTCAAAATCTGGGCGCTCCTTCCTAATGGGATTCGGAAAGTACGTCCGCTAATGCAAGTCAACGTCGACTGCAGAATCTGCAGCATATTTCCGGCACTCAATTAATAGCTCACCAGCATGGACGCGTCGCAGTCTCGCAGTTTGTACAACACGAGGAACAAGCGCAAATCTCCGTTTTTCCGCACGGTAACCGTTGACCTCGCATTGTGCCAGCAATACTCATCCGCATTGTCCAACAATTGACTTCGCACACGCTTGCGACGCTCGATTCGTAATGCTTCAAGTTGTGCGATTTTGCATGCAGCTAATCATTTTCCAAGCTAGCCTCGCGCTGCCAAGCAGGCGTAAACGAGAACGTACAGGGATCTTCACGATACCCCGGCACCATGAAACTATACCAAACGCTTTAGACTCCAGCATAAACCGCCACAATTACACTCTCAACTCTATTCCTGTTTGGGAGGTACACCCGTGCTCCCGCAGGCGTTATTGCCGACTGTTTTTAGCATGCAGGGCCGAGCTTTGGTGGGCTTCCAACAGCAGACACGGAAATGTCCGGTGGGAGAGGCAGAGGTTCAGTTGTTCGGAAACCCGGCGCGCAAATTGTCGTACTGCGAGTCTGGGTAGACGAGCCAATTGGCGTGATGTTCGAGTCTGCCGTTGGAGGGCCCGCCGAGGTCTGCGACAACCTGGGTGCGAGGTTAACTTTGAGCGGAGTGATGGCGCGTTTGGGCGGAAACAAGGCAGGAAGTGACGGGAAACCCTCCGTGCACGTTCGCACTCGAAACAGAGGTGTTCTTGTGTGGAGAGGGAACGGCATTGTTCCGCCTTGGCTGGGGAAGGTTAGGACACTCACATTGCTGACGATGCTACCGGCGTCTTGTCTGTCCCCCGAGAGCTCCCACCACATCGCTCCGCCGAGCCCCTTCTGCCTGATCCACTGCGCCTTCTTCCTCGCCATGGCGAGCGTGTCGTAGCTCACCAGCGTCTTGGTGTTCGCGTCGTACGAGTAACTGGCGCCGGCTTCCTCGTCGGTGTACTCCTGCGCGCCTGGTTGAGGCAAGACCTTATAATCCCAGACGCCGTTCTCCCAGGAGCCTGGGCCCGTGCCATTGTACGGCTTGCCGATACCGTCAGCATTCGTGAAAGCGCGCCCATAGAGCGGCATCCCTAGGACGATCTTATTGGCAGGCACGCCTTGGGCTACATACGCGTCGATGACGGACTGGGTGTTGAACGGGGTGCTGGAGGGACAGGAGGCCGAGGGGAAGAGGTTAGCTTGGTGGCCGGCGCAAGCATCCCAGCTACCACTGTAATCGTACGCCTATCCCCTCTCGTCAGTCACAGTCACTCGTTGCGCCGGCATCCAGACGAAGCGCCCTACCATCAAATTGATAAAATCCAGCACCTGCGCCAGCGCACCCAGCGGCATGTTCCTATAATTCGCCTCCCCCGCGGGCGCCGCAATGCTCAGCTCAAAGCGCGGCCGCGACCCCGTTTCGCCCGCGAGCTTCGTCGCGTACGCGTCCATGGCGGCGCGGATCTCGCGCAGCAGCAGCAACAGGTGCTGCCCTTGCTCCGGGCTCTGCGGATACTCCCAGTCGATGTCGATGCCGTCGAGGCCGAGGTCTTTGAGCAGCGTCACGCAGCTGTCGGCGAACTTTTTGCGGCCGTGGGGGGTGGACGCCGGCGCGTCGAAGTGCTTCTGCTCGTGGGCATAGGTCCAGCCGCCGATGGAGAGGAGGACTTTGAGGTTGCGGTGGGAGCGTTTGAGTAGGGCGAGTTGCTTGAGGTTGCCGTAGAGGTTGTGGCCTGGGTGATGGGGATTGTTAGTCACGTGTTCTTCTCTCCTTTCTCTCTCTTCCTTTTTTTGTTGGTGCGGATTCTGCCTTGGTGATGTGTACAGTGTAGCGGAATAGACAATGGAAATGAGATCCTTCGTACAGCTAGCACCTTGGTAGGAGCCTGAGCACTGCTGTTCCCTCACGAGCGACAATTGCAACGACCGCATCTGCCAGGATGCTGACCTAGTAGCGGAGGAAAGGCTTACCTTGGTCGTTCCACGAGTCGCCCTCGTAGTGGATCTGCACGTCGGACCAGGCGTCTGTGAGGACGACTTCGCCGTCGGGCCGGTTGTCGCCGAAGGAGTAAAGGACGTGGGTGAGTTTGTCGGCGGGGATGGCTTGCGGGAAGTATTTGCGGCCGTAGATGCCCTTGGTGAGGTTAGACTGAGGTTCTGGGGGTGGACGAACACTTGTGAAGGAGAATTTACCCAATTGACGAAGTAGGCGACTGCGCGGTAACCTTCGCCGCCACCCATGGTTGCGGATTGGAGAGATACTTTGGGTGCGGATGGAGGGGTTTTCGGGAGACCGATTGCACTTTTTGAAGGCACTACAAACGTCTTAGGCTTTACAGAACCTTTGACCAGGGTCGGAGAAGCAAGACGAGGGGGTTTGGCAGATGTCTGTGGACGTCAGTGAGTGACCGGGCAGGAGATTTGATTGAGAAAGTCTGCCCCAAGCGCAATCGATTTTGTTCATATTCAGGGGATATCACGGCGGATGATGGAATACTTGCAACTTACGCTAGGGCTACCGAAGGTCTTCGAGACGCGGGGCGCTGAGAAAGCGGTGGGCGTTTTTGTTGGACTGGCCTTCGGAACGCCGGTATTGAAAGGGTCCTGTGAGAAGTGCGAAACCTCGAGTATGGTTAGTATATAGCACAGGCAGAACAACAGGAAATTGATATAACGCATAGAGAGCGTGGACGTGGTGGTTGCCGGGAAGGCTGTGTGGCTGAAGGCTGCGCCACGCTACGTCACACTTCACACTAGACCAGGACCTGTCGAGGTCGCATCCGACGCCTTGCAAGCAGCTTGATCTCCTTACCAACCAAGCACGCAGCTGGGCAACCTGTCCACCTATGCTCTGACACCAAAGACACGATCCGGGAACCGGGACTTGAGCGTAGACGATGGGCGTGAGGAGGAAGAGGATTGTAACGAGGATGCCGACGGCACGTGCACCCTAATGACGAATCAGTTTTGATCCAGCTTGTTTCCACCTCGACCACGATAGCAATCGCTCCGTTGACTTACCAGCATCTTCACCATCGGAAATGCACGCTCCTGGCGTGCAGAGAGTGCACACTATATATTGGATCTGCCCTGTGCATTCCACGGTAGTCCTTGCTCCCTGTAGCCCATCTTCCACAACTCAAGGGCGGCCATGGCGGATTTTGTCCTTGGGTGCTGCGGACTTCTAGAGCGACCTCGCCAGGAGGGCAACACGTGTAGGCAGGCGAGGAATGCGTCAGTCAAGCCTTCATTCTGATTGGGCTTCGCCAATGTCTCGATTCTCCAAGCGGCACCTGGGCACGATATTTTTCAGTAGGTACTCCTAGGAGGTTCTCCGTTCCGTTATCGTCGTGAACGACCTGAATAGATCATGCGACCACCAGCACAAATCACAACACGTTGATCGGGTGCTAGGCTGTGCGGAGCTCAGCAGCAATGGCAGGAAACAGCTGCACTATCCCTAGCCGAGACGGTGGAATAAAAGAAGGCAGAACACCGCCATCGGAAAATCATCGGCTGGCTTACTTCTTTAGCTACTTGCACGAGCCTAAACATTCCTCCAAGGCCGGAAGTCGTTCGACTGGAGAATGGTTCCTGAATGGTTCCGTGTTCAAGGATTGGGTTGTTGCACCAACCTCTTTGCTCTGGCTTCGTGGAATCCCTGGGTCGGGCAAAACGGTTTTATGTGCCTCGGTCGCGGAGTCTCAGGAAGCCAACTTCTTTGGGCACGATACCACTTGTCGTCAAGTCCTTCTTTGACTTTAATACACAAAATTGACAAGATGTTTATGTCTTTCTATGTTCACTGTTAACACAGGTTCAAGAAGCCAGAGGGATGACGCTGGATCCACTGTCTCCTCTTTATGAATCCTACTCGAAACTCTCACAACATCCATCCGAAAGAGAACTACTGGAGGCATTACGGAACGTGTTAATAAGAGAGAGACAAGTGTATGCCTTGATAAATGGTCTCGGTGAATGTGGAGCGCGCGAAAAGTTCCTCGGCATCATCGAAAGTATTTCGACATGGCAGATTCCCCATATCCATCTCCTCGTTACAAGCCGTACTGAACCAGATATCCAAAGGACTCTAGCCAAGATATTGAGTCATGAATGACATATGGACGCAAAGGATGTAAATGAAGATATCGGAAGGCACAACCAGCAAAACATAGCTGAGGACCCGAGACTCAACAGATGGCCTGCCGATGTACAAGATGCGATTGCAACCGTGATCGCTTCTAAAGCTAGTGGAATGTTTCGCTGGGCGGATTGTCAACTTCAAGCGGTGAAGCAATGTCGGAACCTTAAAGGGGTACGGAAAGCGTTCAACTCGCTTCTAACGACGCTAGAAGGCACGTACGCGCGGATACTGGATAGAATCGACCCCTCATACTCAGTTGAGGCCCGGAAAATGCTCATATGGCTATGTCGCAGTGTGAGTACTCGACAGCTAAGCACCTCGCGGGTTGAGCCAAGGCCCCTTTCATAAACACTCATCAAATGTCAATCGTTAATGAGTTGAATATATCACTGATTTTTTCGAAATAGGCGCCCACTAAGCATTGAAGAAATGTGCGAGGCATTGGCGATTGATTTGGACGGTATGATATACGACGAGACTACGTATTGCCGACCCCGAGGATATCGTGACTCTCTGCAGTAGCCTCGTTCCCATCGATCAAGGTATTTTAAGGCTGGCGCATCACTCGGTAAAAGAATATCTGACTTCCGACCGCCTTCTGTTCACATCACAATCAATTTACTTTACCTCGAGCCCGACAGCTGATTGCTGCATCACTCAGTCCTGCTTTGTGTACCTGCAGTATTACCATCGAATGAATCGAGCGAACAGGACATCGTTGACGCAACTGCCGCTGCACATGTATATTAGCTGTCTTTGGCCACTCCATTATCAATCGGCCAATCGGCCGGCAGATTTGACTGCACTTGCATTACAAGTTTTAGCAGATCCGGAGTCCATCTTCTCGAAAATGGCTTGGCAATGCCGTTATGCCTGGTGCAGATTGGGTTGGGAATGGACTGCACTGGACGAAAATACAGAAGAATTTTATAGTTAATAAGAGCCTACTCTAGAAGACATTGGTAGAGATGTTTAAATGCTAATTTAATACTAGTGTTGCACCCTGGCTACTGGGAATCAAGCTCTTCTCCATTACGCGGCTACCACTGGATGCCCGGAGTTAATCGACGCTGTGCTAAGCAGAGAAGGCGTAGACATCAATGCGTGCAAAGATGCTTCCGGGACAGCGCTCGTTGCTGCGGCAGCATCAGGAAATTTTGTGAGCGTTGAACTCCTTTTCCACAGGGGAGCAGAAGCCAACGTTTCAGTACTCTCTACCGGAACGGCATTGCATGCTGCGGTTGAGCGAGGTAACCCGCTCATAGCTAATATGCTACTAACTTACGACGCAGATGTGGATGCCACAGTCCAATCTAGGCCGATGTACCCACCACTTTGTGCTGCTGTACCGTGCGGGATTCGTTCAGGGGAGATGACCAGACTCCTCCTTGAAGCTGGAGCCAACTTCCAACAGGATGCTCTTGTATATGCAGCAGCCAGTGGCAATGATCCTGCATTGTCTGCTCTTTTAGAAGGCGGTATGAATCCCGACGTTGGTGAGGGGCGAGCTCTTCAACATGCATTAACAAACAACCGCATGACTTCTGCCCGTATGCTTATTGCCCATGGCGCCAATACAAAGCTGCGTGGTGGTATTTATGGAAGCCCATTATCTGCTGCAACATACCATGGGTTGCCAGCACTACAACTTTTCTTCCAAGAATTCATTGCTGATCCCAATTTAGGCGACCAGGAGGGATGCACCGCATTACATGTTGCAGCGACCAATCAAGACATTAATATGATCAGGTATCTACTTGGTGTTGCCTTTGGAGTCAGTCAACAAGACTCAAAGGGATGGTCTGCGATACACTATGCAGCATCGACGAACGGTACCTCTAATCTAGAGATTTTGCTCGCAAATACCGCTTCAAAGATGCATCCGGTATCCCATGAATGATCCCCGTTACATATTGCATGTCGGAGGAATGGTCCAGACGCCCTAGACCTTTTACTGAGCGCTGGATTCGAACCAACCACATTTACAACTCTAGTGCCTAAGTGCACATGGAATCATTATGACGTTGCTTACGTCTACGGCAATCGCCAACTTGTCGACGAGCACGGCAACCCGAAACACGAACTCCTTCGAAAATGCATGAACGAGGGTGGTTGAGACCCACAAATCTTCGTTTTCCCACCCTATTCTGGTTGGAAATGCGAGGGCTGCATCATAGGATACGTACGTGTGGTTATAACTGCCTGTCTCTGCCTTGCTGATCGAGTCTAGGAATACCTATATTCTGGAAGCTCTTACGGACTACGTTTTAAGTGCAGTGTCTGTCCGGACTTCGACTACTGCTTCATGTGCATGACCACTGCTGAGAAGACGCACCCGTACCCTCTTTTTCTTGCGAACTTCACGAATCTGAACGGATTCGCTGTGAAATGGAATGGGTCCGATTGGATATGATAAATTGCTGGATGATAGGCCGTCCTGCAAGGCTCCTTCAGTGGGTATATCGGGATATCGCGTATTTCTGGCCCGTCCGGTGCTGTTCACAGCATCCCCAATAGCCACCAAGATTGCGAAGAAGAGCGTGATAATCTGGAAGAACGCGTATCCACCCGCCCCCT
The DNA here is from genome assembly GCA_030770415.1 of Pleoardoris graminearum. Lineage (NCBI taxonomy): Eukaryota > Fungi > Ascomycota > Dothideomycetes > Pleosporales > Didymosphaeriaceae > Pleoardoris > Pleoardoris graminearum. The sequence continues at coordinate 288,262 of JASEKS010000073.1, read as the reverse complement.
ATTGCATGATGCTTTGGTTCTCGTCGTGAACTGGATAAAATGACATGGGTCAAGTTCTGTAGAAGCGCTGGGTGTGTACCTGCTTGGAGCATATCGATTGATCCACTCACTTATTGTGGGCAATCAGAACCAATGGCATCTGTAAGATACGGATCGCAGCAACTTGCAATTGTTTCCTCTCGCTACGGCCTTTAGCGAGCATTCGGACTCGGTGAGTAACTGCATGATAGATGATATTTTTAGCTTCAACAAAGCCACAGCCGTGGCGGTGCATTTACCTTCATTATGATTGGTTGCTGCCTACGCGCGAGTAGGCGCCTGCATCCGCTCTGCAAGCACGGATGCATTGCACAACTCCTATACCGTGTTTCTAGTACCTGATAAACATGCAAACAAATTTCCGTCTTTTCGTGTTCGGGATCAATTGTTGACCCCGTTTGGCTTATGAGCAATCATGGTGAAAATCAATCGATACCCCTCGGGCATCCCTGAATGGACGAAGCTACAACAATACAGCAACCAACCAACCAAGTTCGACAAAGTAAAAGATGTAGAGATGGAAGGAATTGAGACGGCTATGGAGCAGAAGTTGGTTCTGCAAAAAAGTTCGCGACCGAAACGCTCTCGGACCGATGTGGGTTTAGCATACGGCACAGTACACGTTTAGCGCGCTGAACGCGTCTAGTCAATGTTCGGAACCATTGAAGAGGCGCCGGTTAAGCGTGTCAGAGCACCTGAGCTTAGGAATATTCAGTCTGAGCAGGTTCCGTATGAGGTCCGATCCGCTTTGCGATATTGTTGCTCATGTCTACAGTGCTTTCGGTGGGAAGCTGACTATCCTTGTTAAGGATGACAAGAATAAGGATGACGTGGTCCCGCTCCATGTCGACAGAGAGAAAGCGTTAAGCAGGACGTCGGGATACATTTCGGCGACTCTGACGTCAGACTTTATATCGGACTGGAAGAGTGCAATCCCTAAGCCAATCGATTTGACGAACGAAGACTCCTCGCTCGTCAAGCACTATCTACGATGGATCGACACCCGCAACATCGCTACAAGGGAAAAACCTCGCTGGGCTTCACCAGAGGAAAACAGCCAACCGGACTACGAGGGAGAAATGATTCTGGACGCGGAGCACCTCGCGCTTTGCTACGGCCTAGGAGAACGCCTGGATGACGTCGGTTACAGGAACGCCATCATTCGTACTATGAGATACTACGTCGTGCAAGAGAGACTCTCCCCGAGCGTCCAAGCCGTGGCCATCATATACAAGAGCACGAAGAAGTGATCACCGGCAAGGAAGATGATGGTGGACTTTTGGGTGTACGACGGAAGTGAAGATTGGCTCGAGGGTGGAAGTATCTGCTCTGCCATATGCCATGAGTTCCTGGAGGATCTGGTGCCGGAGTTGCTACGCGTGTGGGTGGAGCCGATGGGAAGGAGTTCGCCGTGGGCAGAGAATGCGAACGCGTACTTGGTAGAGGATGAAGCAACAGAGCTCGGAGATATGGAAAGGCTCGAGGAAGAGTCGATGCAGATGTAGCAGCTAGGATGCGACTCGGCACCGTCTGCATAGCCGGATCAGCGTGGTGTTGCAGGCGGTAGTACACGTAAGTGATATAGTCGGGGAGCAATCATGTGTGGGAGAGACGAGCGAATTTTATACCCAACGTAGAGCGCAGGGTCAAATCAACCCATCATGACACAAAAAGACTTCTTCCTAAGACGTTTACTCAGTTCATACAGCCACAGATCCGAACGAATCCTGCGAGCAATCTTGAAGTTTTACCCCAGTGAGAGCCGTGCGACTACTTGTTTTTGTTACTCTGCCAACCACACTGCCCTACTTCCCACCTGCTGACGTCCCAACCAACATCCACTAGACTGAACTCTGCACTTTCCACAAAAATGCCTAGCCCATGGTCGCCCATGAACGCCGCAACGGCAACCTCTGCGCAAACCGATGACACCGCTCTTGCCAACGCCATCGACCGCATCAACGTCAACACCATACCGCAGTCTCCAAGGTAAGCCCTCACTGGCACTCTCCTCTCCCACATACCCACGCTCACATCCGCTGTGTCGACAGCGTCTTCGTCACCGTCCACGCCGGCGACCCGCGCGCCACCCACCCCGAGCGCGACACGTTCCTCGTCCCACGCGCCGACCTCACCCGCTCCTCCTCCTACCTCCGCTCGCTCCTCACCTCACCCCAAACGACTACGCTCACACTCCCCACTGTCCTCCCCGGGCTCTTCTCCACCTACCTCACCTGGCTCTCCACACCCCGCCTTCCACCCTCCCCCTTCACGCACCTCGCCTCGCTCTTCACGCTCGCTGCCCACCTCCAGGACGCCTCCTTCTCGCGCGCCGCGCTGGACGCCATCATCCGGACCGCGCGGGAGACGGACCGCTACCCGGAGCTCGGCGCTATCAACACCATTTACGGCGCGAGCGAGGCGGGCTCGGGCGCGCGCCGGCTGCTCATCGACTTCTACGTGTACGGCGTGGGTAGTGAGTGGCTTGATGCGTTTGAGGCGGCGACGGAGCGCACGCATCAGGACTACATCGATGAGGTGCTGGTGGCGCTTGCGACGCGGGACCCGCGGGTGAGGGGCGTGCCGTGGGTGGAGGCGCCGGAGATGTATCTCGGGGAGCTGGACGAGGCGGATGGATATGGCGGCGAGGATGGACGCGAGGACGATGAGGATACGGGGCTGGAGATGCCCAACGAGGGGGACTACGATGACGACGGTGGTGGTGAGGACGGGGCCATGGGGTACTACGACAAGGCGCAGACGTACATCCACGAGGGGGGCTGCGAGGGCGAAGTGCAAGAGCAGGACGTGGTGATGGCCGATGAGGAGGCGCTTATGGAGCGCGGCCTGCAGATGCCCGGGCTCAGCTTCACACTTACCGATCGCACGCGGCGTTGAAGGTAGGACACGGGCGGGGGATAGTGTCGGGTTTGAGCGTGCCGCTTGGGGGTTTACCGAATCGATGGTTGGGTTACTGCTTCCGCGTTTTCTGAAAGCAGCCCGCTAAGCGGCCACTATTGTACATTCTGGGGTAACTTGAGCGCCGAAACGGCATCGGCCTGGTTCCTTATTAGGATACTGGCCCGCCAACATCCCGCAGTTGTTGTGGAAGGTTCAAAAGAGGCAGCCTGAGTGCTTTGACGGAGTTCCCATTGGGGCCTAGCAGATATCAGCAAAACGACGTTCAGCAAGTAGTACTGCTGGCATCGATCCAAATGAACTCGATCGGTCAGAAACTGAAATGAATTGGATGTAGCTGGTCACTGGATGATTGCATTGTTGAACAAAATGAACATGCCGATGATTCTACAGACCTAACCTGGCCAAGACAATGATTCAGATATATACACAGCTCTTTTCCTCCCAGTCTACGCCACTATTGGTCGTCGATAACGTGTAGATACTTTCTCTCCTCCCGCTTTTCCCGCTCGGTCATTGGGGGCAGATCATAGTATGACGAGGAACGGTATCCTTTCTGAAACGGAAGTTAGTCGTGCAGTTTCTGGGCATTCTCAGATAGTGTACATACCAGGTACTCATAGAGCATACTCTTGATGTCTACAGGCTCGATGTCCAAGTCCTTGTAAGTCTTTGCCTTGGGGTCGATCACCTGGTCGATGAATTCCCTCTCCACCTCATCTGCTGAGATGGTAGGCCACCAGATGAACCTGTTGAGCGCAGCGGCAATGGGCTTTAGTAGTCGCTTAGGAATGTTGACGTGCCGCCTGTTCTTGATGATTTCGTTGCCAACAAGCTCATTGATCTCGGCCATGGTGTAGCCCTTGGGGCCATAAAGCTCGAAAGTTTCGGCGGCCGTTGTGTCGTCGTGAAGCATCTTCTCTAGGGCCATGCCAACATCGATGACGTGGGTAGGATAGAGGTACTGCTGCATCCAGTTTGAAGTGACAACGTTAGTAGGTCCCGCAAGGCGGTTGAGCAGGCGGTCCTCGAAGCCGAACATCGGTGCAGGTCGAACAATGGTTGTCTCGGGGTAGATGTTTCGTGCCACCTGCTCGCCCTGAGCCTTGGTTCGGTAGAACTCAGACGGTGAGTCGAGGCTGGCGCTGTGCGAGGAAACATGCACATATCGGTCGATGTCGTACTTGGCCACGGCCTCCACAATGCGTTCCGTACCCGCCACATGTACATCCTCCAGATCGAAGTTCCTGAGTGCTTTTAGCGAGGCACTCGTGCAGAGTGACGGGAGTAGCTACTTGGTAGGATAATCGCGACCAATCAGGTTGTAGACAATGTCAGAGTGTCGAACGGATTCCTCCAGGGATTGTGTGTTGCGCAAGTCCATTTCCTTCAGCAATCAGACTAATACACTTTTCTCCGACAATTCGCGTACCATGAATACCACTCTGCCAAGATCGCCAGAGACCTTGAGATGACGTTTCGTCATTTCCTCACGGAAGGGCACAACAACGGTGCATCCTGAACGCGCTGTTTCGAAAGGCATTAGCTCCAATCCTTCTTTTACCGGTATATGGTGACGTACCGAGCCGGTTCACAATGTAGCGTCCAAGAAAGCCCGTAGCTCCAAAAACGGTCGCAGTATAACCTGTTCAAGCCTGAGCGGGGGTTTCGCCATCCGTGCGGAGCTCTGCTATACCTCCGAGAGAAGATCTGTAGCTTCAGTTAGCTGATGTTCATAGTTTTGGAGCGCGGGGAACGCACCTTCCGCCTGAAACGGTCAGGATGGGCTTGCCCGTCCGGGTGATTCTGACATCTTGATGGAGGTACCGGCGGCAGACGGCGGGCAGGTTCGCGGCGCGCGTGGCCGAGGGAGTTTGGGCCGTGAATGCGGCTCCCGAGCGCGCACAACGGAGGGGCGAGGCCATTGCTGCGACGTTCAATGGCTGTCGGATGTTGTTAAGCTCCAAGCCTGACGATGGGGTCGGAGCCGCTCGGGCCTTCTGTTCTTGGCGAGCCGTTCCCCAGTCAATATCCCGCCGCGCTATTATACGCACCCAACTACACCTCGCCTCTCGCCTCGCAATAAGACTCTCTCCTTCTCAGAGCCTCGGACAGCATTATATACTCTCAGTGATACCCGGCGCGCACACGCACACCATGGCGATGGACACAGACACAATCCCAAACCTTCTCGGCGACCTGCGCGACCAGGCGCCCGACGAGCTGCAGGAATACTTCATCGCCTTCGAGGATTACTGGGAGCGGAAGCTGTGGCACGAACTGACGGACAAGCTGGTCGAGTACTTTGACCAGCCCGAGAGCGCAAAGCAGCGGATACCCCTCTTCGAGACCTTCATCAGGAGCTTCGCGAAGAAGATCAACCAGCTCAAGCTCGTGCAGCTCGGCCTGAAGGCAGCAACACAGCACAGGGGTAGGCATGAACCAGTAAGAGTATTTGGCAAAGTCACTGACCGTTTCAGATGACACAACGCGCCTTAAATTCGTCTCCGGTCTCGCTCAGCAGGTCAACAAGCCCGCCTCACAAGACGCCTATGTCTACGCCACAGTAAATGCTGCGAGCATTCAGCTGCGGACAGGCGATGACGAGGGCGCACGGAAAAAATTGGATGACTGCGAAAAGATATTAGAGGGCTTCGACTCTGTGGAGACAGCCGTGCATGCCTCATTCTACAAGACCAGCGCCGAGTACTACAAGGTACTTTACCAACCGTGCCAGTGCGAAGAATGCTTTACTGATTTGCTCAGGCCAAGCACGAGTTCGCCGCCTACTACAAGAATGCGCTCCTCTATCTCGCCTGCATCGACCTTGCCGACCTCGAGCTCCGCGAGCGCCAGGCCCGTGCCTACGACCTCAGTATCGCCGCGCTTGTCTCCGATTCCATCTACAACTTCGGCGAACTTCTTCTCCATCCTATCCTCGACTCGCTCGTGAACACCCCGCACTCATGGCTCCGCGACCTGCTCTTCGCATTCAATCGCGGCGACCTCACCGCCTATGACGTCCTCGCCGGCAACATCTCGAAAGTACCGCTGCTGAAGGAGCATCAGACTTTCCTTTACCAGAAGATCTCGCTCTCCGCGCTGACGGAGACCGTATTCAGGAGACCGCCCCATGATCGCGCAATGACCTTCCAGACAATCTCGGAGCAGACCAAGGTGCAGCCGAACGAGATTGAGCACTTAATCATGAAGGCGTTGAGCCTGGGGCTCCTCAAGGGAACAATCGACCAAGTCGCGGAAATTGCGAGGATCAACTGGGTGCAGCCCAAGGTGCTGGATATGAAGCAGATCGAGAACATGAGGGGGCGACTGAAGGAGTGGGATGCGAGTGTGAACCATCTCGGCAACTGGATTGAGGGGGTTGGCAAGGATGTGTGGGCTGCTTGAGCGAGGTAAATATAGCCGTAGGTGGAGTCAAGACCGAACAGCAGGCTGCAGGTTCTCACCAACTGTTGCTGGAAGAAAAGGGTCGAGCGGCATGACTTGAAAAATGCACGCCGAACACAATCATCACGATAGATGTATCATAGAACTGGGCTCGCCAACTACACTAGCGGTCCATCAATGGATCATGAAGTATCAAAATACATTTGCCTATCCGAATCTGCAATATAATAGCTGCAATTGTAAACATGCCCACCGGCCATTTTTCAACAGCTTCCCACTCACCAGCTTACGCAGCCTATACAAAAGCAAATCACCATCACGCATAAGCTAGTCCCATATCCATTCTATCCCCCACGTGTGTCGCTCTCGCCCCCATCAACAAAAAGTCACACCGTATAAAAGAGATAAGGTACAAAAGTGCGAAAGAAGCATGCTCCGTGCCAGATTAACTGGCGGCCTTCGGATTTCTGCAGCTGCGTGCAGTCATAGCGAGGTATGAGACCGACGGGGAAAACCGACTACACCAACGAAGCTTAGGATTCTGTTGCTTCTGATGTCAGAGTCGTTTGAAGAAACATATATAGAGTGGTGAATAGGGTGATGGTAAAGATTTAGAGAGGCGGCGGTAGGGACGTTGGAAGTTGGACCGAGAGAGGTGGGGCGGGAGGGGTCTCGTTTGGTGGGTCTGTGCCCGTCCTTAGAGACTAAGAGAGACAGTTGGCACAGGCACGAATGGGAAACGCCGAAACCTGTTTAGGAGATTCTTCGCAGTAGGTTGTAGTAGATTTCTAGTAATACTCAGCATTTCGTTAATTCCTCGAGCAATGCGCCTCCGACGCGCCATGTGCTCTTGCGTCGCCCGCCCGCTGCAATCAGTATTCACTGCATGGGAACACATCCAAACATCACTGAGCCAATTAATTCCAGGTGTTATAGTTCTTTGGCCGCCTACGCTGGAAATCGTGCTCGTCCAAACAGCCGAACGTATCTATTACACTCAATTGTACACATGGCTCACACGCTGTCAAGAGTAACCCCAGCTCTTACCCGTCCGACTCTTCCATAACGCCATGACAAAATCCCAAGAATGCCCGAGCGCAGTCGCAATACAAAAATTATGCATAAAGCCTGTACACCTCATCGCTCTCCTCCGCGATCGTGTCCAACTACGGACCCAGTCTCTGCCCGACATCCGGACTCCTCGGTTCCCGCGCTACACTAGCTAACGGTACGGCTGTAGGCAGCACTCCGTACCGTCCGTACGTCTTCTGGTCGACACTGACGTAGTGCGGTAGGCGGCCGAGCAGGTTCAGCTTGTTCTCCACCCACCGCAGGATCTTCTCGTGCGGGACGAGGAACTTGATGTACCCGGTCGCCCAGAGGTAGCCGATTGCGGCGCCGCAGAGGTGGCCGAGGAGGGAGACGTTGGGGATGACGAAGGAGGTCATGAGGACGAGGATGAGGGGGGTTGACCAGGTGGGGATCTTATAGGGGCCGATGCTGAGAGAGTGGCAATCAGCAAGGTGGACTTGGGATGTTGGGGTAGAATGGAATAGTACCTGAAGTTTGGGTTCGCCTTGTGCGTCTTCATGGCCTCGGAGGCGAGGAGTAGGAATACCCATACGCTATTGTATGCCGTGTCAGCATTCGTCTCCGGAGCGGGTACTTCTCGCAGCGTACCTCGAGCCCATAACCGCCGTGTGCCCTCTTATTATGTATTTCTCTAGTACCAAGTATAGGCCGCCCGGTAATAGACCGAAAGCTGCCGCCTTGTCAACCATGACTTTTCCGAGGAAGCTGGACGAGAGTCTTACGTCCAGTGAACAGCGATAGTGTAACAATGGTCCCGAATTCGGCTTCGAAGCGCTCGAGGAGAGGTGTTATCGCGAGTATGTCGAAGAACATGTGGAAAAAGCCGAGATGCGTGAGCGGGAATAGATTGAGTCGGTGCACTGAAAAAGGAGAAGTTAGCACAATATCCAAATTGAATGTTTCATGAACCTCATGCGCTCGCTGTTCCTCGCTCTTGAAAGTTGTCGTGTAGCTTTGCTCGCTGGAAGCGCCTCTTCCGCCACCTCACACCACCGAAGCAACCCAAAGAAAGAACCACATACTCTGTGTCAAGTCGAACTTGTCAGGGCTCAGCGACCCCGTATCCCGCAGCCACGGGAACGGTATTGCTGCAATCCATAATCCTACAATCGCAGCAACGAGTAACCGTGTCGCGAGCGGTAACCGGAAGATGTACGAGCGGAACCGCAGGGGATTGAACTGCGGGAGGGAAGGCATTACGCAAGGCCGAGAAACGGACGCGGGAAGAAGAGAAGAAACGTAAGACCAGTTGGACGCGACTTGAGGCCTGGCACGCGGAAAGTCAGGTCGGAGCTCTTAACGCCGACGACAACACCGCACTGGAGCTTCGACACACCACCGACACGGTGAGGGGCGGCCACAATGGCTCTGTTAGGTGAGGCACAATCTCTCCTACAAAGTTGGAACAAAAGTTCTGGCACAGTTACCATTGTGTTACCCAGGGTAGGCATCAGAATGGCCGACTGTACTGGATTTTTGTCCTCTGACGATATGTATTCCACTTTTGCTGACGATGCACAGCGAGGCTGCTGGCGCTTCGCAAAGATAAGCGCATCCTCAAGATACCCCCGTACCTCTCCGCCTTCCTCATCCTGGTTGGCGTCGCATGGCTGCTTGTCCTCCCGCTGAACGAATACTCGCGCGGCACCTATGTCTCCGAGAATGCGCTGCTGCCGGGGCAGGTGCACACGTACTTTACGGGCAGCGAGCACAACATCTTCAGAGCTTATAGGCATGAGGTTGCGGGCTTGGTGGACCTGCCGGTGCAGCAGTATGTCTACCTGCGTGAAGCATAAGCGCAGAGCTGACCAGAGGACAGGCGAAGCGAGAAGCTGAGCGAGCTGTTCTGGGCGTCCAATCTCAAGGTCGCGACACAGAAATACACATATACACCTTCCGGTCGCAGTATCTCGAACGAGAATGTCTATGCTGTGCTTCAAGGTCCTCGTGCCGACGCCACAGAAGCCATTGTGCTTATGGCGTCACTCAAGACCATGGACGGCGAACACAACTACTCCGGCGTCGCACTGGTTCTTGCCCTAGCCCGCTACTTCAAGAGATGGAGCCTGTGGAGCAAGGACATAATATTCTTGGTGTCTGGCGACAGCACGAGCGGACCGCAGGCCTGGGTGGACGCATACCACAACGCTCATGACCCGAGCAAAGTCGAGAGCCTTACCATCAAGAGCGGTGCGCTCCAAGGTGCTGTGGGCGTAGAGTATCCCGCGGGGCCGTGGGGCCACCGGTACGACAAGCTACACATTGTGTATGACGGCACGAACGGCCAGCTCCCTAACCTCGACCTCTTCAATACAGCCGTGAATATCGCATCTGGTCAGATGGGCATACGCTGCACTATCCAGCGCATGTGGAACCACGGCGACACGTACCAGGAGCGTCTACAAACCATGCTGCGGGGTATGCTCTCTCAGGGTCTCGGACATGCGACCGGACCGCACAGCGCTTTCATCCCGTACCATGTCGATGCCATCATGCTTGTCACCGTGGGCGATGGCTGGCACGACGAGATGGGCTTAGGCCGCACCATCGAGAGTCTGTTCCGAAGCTTGAACAACCTACTGGAGCACTTGCACCAGAGTTTCTTCTTCTACCTGCTGCTCGAGGCTAAGCGCTTCGTCAGCATAGGAACATACCTCCCGTCTGCCATGCTGATCGCAGCAAACTTCAGCATCACCGCGATCGCGCTATGGGTTCAAAGCGGGCGCCCGCAAGAGCCCATACCGAATCCCGCGGTCACGAAGCCGGCCAAGAACGCCCCCATCAAAGAGGCCTCCACCAACGTAAAGTTGGAAGATGAGGACAAGAGAGAGGAACGCGAAAGGACCGATCTGACAACAATCGCAACCACGGACGGCGCGGCAACCATCCTCCCCACCGCCGCCCTCGCCGTCTCCGAACGCCCCCTCTTCTTCCCAACCGCCTTCGTCCTAGCCGCCCACCTCGTCGGTCTCATTCCCCTCACCGCCTTTAACATGCTCCCCGTCTCCGACCTCTACCCCTCTCTCCTCCTCGCCGCCAACCTGACATCCCTACTCCCCCTCGCAACCGCCTACCTCCTCGCCCAATTCGGTCGTCCCATGCCCCAAGAAACCACGCTCATCCACTGCTTCAGTTTGCTCTTCCTCGGCATGTTTCTCTCCGCGCTGGCTACGTTGAACTTTAGCCAGAGCCTGATGGTCGGGCTGCTTTGCGCGCCGCTGAGCTTTGTGCGGAGACGGAAGGAAGCGCTGGCGGGCGCGGTGCAGTTTGCGCTGCTGGTGGCGGTCAATCCGGTCATGGTGGTGCAGGCGGCGACGTATGTGGGGAAGGTGGGACTGCTGGATGTGCTGGTGAAGGCGGCGGAGGGGTGGGAGATTTGGGGGCTGTGGACGCAGGTCGTCGTGTGGTTGGTGTGGTGGCCGGCGTGGTTTTGCGGGAGTGTGATTGTGGCGTCGGGGTTGGTATGAGGGCTTGATGCAGTGTTGAGCGCTCAGCGTCACGTACGGGCGGCAGGCCGTAAACCAGGATAGGATATATGTATATACCACGAAAAGCATTGACAGGAGCCAAGTATAAGATCAAAAAGTCATTGAGCGGGGTATCTATACTATTCTAAACATCACTTCTTCTCGCCCACCACGGTGAGCAAGTACTCCCTCAGCAAGCTCTCGGTACTCCGCGGATCCTTCCGCTCCACCTCCTCCGTCCAATGCCGATAAAACTCCAGCACGACCTCCACCGCAATCAGCGCGATAATCGCCCACTCGAGTCGCAGCCCATGCTTCTCGCTCAGGCTCTCCCGCAGCACACTCGCAATCTCCTGCGCGAACCCAATCTTCTCATTGAGCACCTTGATCCTCACGCCGACATCGAGCGCGCGCCCGACCTGGTCGTAGTACTCGCCCAGCCCCAGCTCGTGGCGGCTGTCCCAGAAGATGTCGGGCATCGAGTCGGTCAGCTCTGAGTAGAGGTTAAGCTGCGCGCGGATGCTGAGCAGCTCGCCCGTTTTGCGGAGGATGAAGGAGCGCGTGAAGGGCGCGGCCTTGCGGCCGAGCGTCTTGGTGTCGCCGCGGGCGAGCATGACGGGGATGTCGCGGGTCGAGTGCTGGTACGCGCTTAGCAGGCTCTCCAGAATAGCCAGCTTGGTGGAGCGCGCGAGGCCGGAGGAGAAGGCGATCTTGGCGAGGACGGTGTCGATTTCGTGGCGTTGGTCTGCGTCTTCGGCGGGGGGTTCTTTGGCGGTGGGAGAGGAAACGGGGAGCGCCTCGGCTTTGGTGCCGAGCACGATGGTGTCGCCGACGACTTCGCTGGATTCGCGCGTCGGGTCTTCGAGGTAGTCGAGGTCTTCTGTTTCGAGGAGGTCGAGGTGCGAGCCTTCGGCTGCGGCGGGGAGGACGCGGTTCACCAGGTGGAGAGCTTCCCGTTCGCGGACGTTCCATGTCACCATCGTGCCAGAAGGAAAGATGAAGATATCGCCTTCTTGCGAGTCCTTGACTTCGGATGGTCGTTCTCGCGTTTGAACGTGGATGACTTGCGGGTAGAGGCCTGTCTGCAGAGGGTCGAGCTCATAGCCCTGAGCTTTGACAAGACGCGCTGCCGTGGAGATGTTGTATGTTTCGGCCGCGCAGTACGCTGTGACCACCTATATGCATTGTTCAGCATCAATTGAATGTCCGAATGCGATTGTGCCATACCTTGGTATCAACATGCGGATCCACGAAGCGCTTGCTTCCCCGGCCCTTCACAAGACCTTGTCTCGACCGTTGCGCCTCAACAGCAACGCGCCGCAGCGACGACGTCTTGCCCGCATGTTTCTTTCCCTTCTTCTCCGCCTTTTCCGTCCTCTGGATCTCAGGCGCGCTCTCTTCCTTCACTGGTATTTCCAGTTCTGCTTCCGACTTTTGCGTGAAATCAATCTTCTTGCGGAAAGCGGCGGTGGAATTGAACGATCGGGAGGCGTGCCATGTTGCGCTCGGGGCTGATATGCGACATAGTCGGGGTATATGGGAGTGTGTCGCGGAGACGATGTTCCGCGTTAGAAAGCTCATCACATCGCTGAGATCGATGGGAGTCAGTAGGGTGCAAGGATATTTCATGTGTAACTCTTGCCAAGATGGATTAGGTAATGGCGCCAGCTTCGTCCATTACAGTTCACCACCGTGCCAACTCCAATTCGACCGATAATGATGTGCATCCGTCTGGTCAATGAAGACTGACGTCCTAGGGTAGGGTGAATTGCAATCTTGCTACCGTTCTCTGCGCAAAGCACGACACTGTACTCCCGAAATGTGCTTGTCTTGCTACAATTCCAAGGTTGGCTTCAACCGCCACCTCAGCTTCTCCTTCATTGCCGGGAAGAATCTTCTCATCCCGGTGATTTGTTAACGCCTAATCGGGGTTATACAAGGAAAACATGTCCGGGGCGTGAACTGCCCGATCGTTCGCAATCAACTTTTCCAGTACCCGAAATCGGGCGTTTGGTCCAAAGGTTGAAAAAGTATCTCACCCCCGAGGGGAAAGGCGTGTTTCGACAACGGTCGATACCTTACACAATGAAACCCTGTGAGCTTGTGGTAAAGGCGTATTCTTTCAGGCATCCCCTCCGCTAGTAAATGCAGTTTACCTAACGAGCCAGTGTCTTTACGGCGTCACAGCAGCTACTACATACCATCGCCTGCATCCTGAAGCCAGGATACTTGTTGTGGAAATGACATATCCATTGGCGGAGCATTGGCTTCTTACTGCATCTTTCTTAGTTCATGCCAAAAATCTCGTGAGGACGTACGAAATTTCAGACTTTGTCATGTATAGGTCTCGTTTTGGCGTCGGAAAAGACGAGCATGTGTCAGGTGTGAAGGTGTGGGAGTACCTATAAGCTTTTCTCTGCGAGGATGGGCTGCATACAATAAGAAACGGAAGTGGAGACTGGGGCTTTTTTAAGGATCGCTGGAGAACTGCACGTCAACAACAGCAAGTTACACCCGCCGAGAAAATCGTCTGAAATTACACATCGAGATCGATTGTGGCACCTTCTGATGTTACCCCATTTGGTCCCTGGCTGGAGAAACTCGTGTTTACTTAATCCTTCGGGTACACATTGACATGTTCCTTAGCGGGAACAACTGCGTATAAAGGCTAGCGTAAGAGCTTCGTCTATAGCATGTATCTAACTAGTATATTATAGAAGCGTTCCGGCGCATATCGGGTAACGATATAATAACAAGCTTAATATAATACGGCGGGGTATAGGAATCTATATTTAAACTTAATATTTAACTCGCTACCGTACTTCAATACACTAATACTAGACTTAGGATTAAAAGAGTAAGAAAGTTTGCTAAATAGGTAAACTAGACGACTCTGTCGTTTACAACTTATAAGTTAAAGAACTATAAGGGATTAGTTAAGGAGTAGGAAAAGAGGGATACCTTTAGATATATAGAGCGGAGTAACTAGTTATACTATTAAAACTCTTTCTTTAGTTTATTTATAATATATTTTTAATTATAAAATAATATATGAAGGCATGCACATACTCCTCCTTTTTTGAAACCCCTTTTGGTCGCCTACACAGCCACCACAGCCACACTTTTTATTCGATTAATATACAAATATATAAAATAATAAATAAAGGCATGTATATACTCCTTCTTTTTTAAAACCGCTTTTAGTCGGCCCGAGCCACCACAGCTACACTATTTGTTTAATTAATATATAAATATATATAAAATAATAAATTAAATATTAAAATATTTAGACTTAATATAATTATTATAAAAGCTTTTTATATATTATATATTATAATATATAAAATATATAGTACTATTATATATAGAGTAGTATAGTAAATAACTATTTTAAAATATTATAAATTCTTTAAAGATTCTTTAAAATTTATTTTATTTATATATTAGAAATCTAATTCCTCTTTTTACTATAGTATTCTTTAATAATAAAGGTATATATATACTCCTTCTTTTTTAAAACCTCTTTTAGTCGCCCCGAGCCACTACAGCTACACTATTTGTTTAATTAATAAATAAGTATATAAATATATATAATTACGTTATATATACGTAAGTACTAAATAAATTATAAAATTTTATATAGAATATATTACTTATATATTTTATATATATAATAATTATAAAATTATTTAAGTTTAAATTAATTTATTATTTTTATTATTAATTATAACTATATAAATAGCTATATATTTTATACTTTTAAAATTATAATATATATACTATAATATAGAGTATAAATTAATGGGCTTAACCGTAATGACTAAGTCTAATAGGTTATAATAGCACTTATTAATAAGTTTATAATAAGTAGAGGCTTTTTTATTTCTTTTTAATATAGACTATGTATTTTCTTTATACTTTAACTATTATATATTATCTTACCTATACTTATAGATATTATATAATACTCTTTTTCTCTTTTTTATACTTATTAATTGTTTACTATATTTATTTATTATATATTTATATTTATATACTAATCGAATATATAGTGTGGCTGTAGTAGCTCGGGACGACTAAAAGGAGTTTTAAAAAAGGAGGAGTATATATATGTCTTTATACTTAATATATTAGAAAAGATTTATTATATTTATCTATTATATTTATCTATTCTACTTATCTATTATACTTATCTATTATATTTATCTATTATACTTATCTATTATATTTATCTATTATATTTATCTACTATATTTATTTATTATATTTATCTATTATATTTATCTATTATATTTATCTATTATATTTATTTATTATTATTAATTACTATTTTATATATAGCTTTTATGTTATTACTAATACCTCCTTTACTAGCTTTTTTATATTTTATAGCTATACTACTATTAAGATAATCTCTACTACTCTAGCTCTAAAGCTAGCGTAGTTAAAATTATTTTACTTATTAGTTAATAACTACTATTATAATCTATTAGTTACTTTTTTAACTTTATTTTTATTACTTTTCGTATTACTTATATAAGTAGTATAGTATTTAATAATAGTTAATATTTATTTATAATTATATCTCTTTTCTTACCTACGATAATATAACGTAATACTAAGTATATTTATTTACCTATCTAGCCTATATACTAAATATACCTATATTTATAGGCCCCTCCTAAAACTTTTAAATATTAATTAATATCTATAAAAGTCTTTTAGAATATTTTTACCTTCGCCGCTAGTACCCCTAGTAGTAACTTACGTAGTTACGCTATAAATTTTAGGTTATATATCTCTATTATAAACGCTATATTAACGCGTTATTCTTTTTTTTTATAATTAGTATAGTACTACGTCTATTTCTATTACTATTACTTTTATATAAACTAGCGTAACTAACTTTAGCTTTTTAAATTTTATTACTTCTACTAATAATAGTATTATAATTCTATCTATTTTATTACTACCTATTTTATTACTACCCATTTTATTACTACCTATTTTACTACTACCTATTTTATTACTATCTATCTTATTACTATATACCTTATTATTTAAGATTTTCTAGTATTAATAAATACTTAATTTAATAAACTTAGCAATTACGTTATATATAATAGTATACTTAGTAGTATTAAAAAAAAATTTTATTATTAAACTTTATTACTCTATAAGTAGGGTATAGTAAAAATAGCTTTTAGTATAGTAGGCGTATTAAAATTAATCTAAATAAGTATAGTATCTGCTAAGATAAAAATAAAAATAAAAGTAAAAAAGAATTTAGAAGAATAATATTTTAAAAAATGATATTTTAGTAACTATTTTTTTATTTATTTAATAAACGTTTAACTGTACTATTAATAAGAATAGAGAAGAGATATATAGGTAGTAGTAATTATTATTACCTATATATCTCTCTAAACACAGTATCTATACTAGATTTTTTTAATTTAATATTTTTTTAAAGGGCGTATTAAGTGTTTAGTACGCTAGATAGCGCGGTACTATACCTTTTTTAATTTAGCCTTATCTAACTTTTTTAATATATTAGGTATAAAGGTATATATATACTTTTCCTTTTTTAAAATCTCTTTTAGTTACCTTAAGTTACTATAGCCGCACTATTTGTTCGATTAATATATAAATATATATATTAGTTATCTAGTAGAGCTAGGAGCTATTACTTCTATTTATAAATATAGTTTAGGTTAATATTTATTATAAAATCCTTAAGCTTTTTAAAATTTTTAGAGTCTTTTACTATTATAATTATATAGGTTAGTAATAATTACTATTACCGTAGCTGTAGCCGTATAAATATACTATAATATCGGGGAGTAAACTAAAAAAAGAGTAATTAAAAAAGATACCTGTTTTAAAATAATATAACTTTATAATTAGTAAGCTAAAAATATATAAAAAATAGTTTTTTTAAAAAAAAGACTAGTAAATTCTATTTACCCTATTAGGGGCTACTTACTAAGGGGTTAAGGAGTAAAAATAAAATAATAAATATAGAAATTTTTTGAGCTCTACTTTAGGATATTTTAACTTTTTATTTAACGTATGTAATTAGCCTATTTTTATATATATAATAGTATATACTATATTATATTAGTATATTCGTTATTTATATATATATATATATTAATTATATTATTGTTACTAAAAGTTATAAATTTAAAATTTTAATAATAAACTAGTAAATAATATATTACTAGTACTTAGTATAGTATCCCTAAGATTCTATAACTATTTTATAGTATCTAGGTAGTAATAAAATATAATTATGAATAAGTTTTTATAGTTTTTTATTCTATTATTTAAAAATAGCTCTTTAATAGCCTCTATACTTTCTAAACTTAATTCTATACTTAAATTAACGTTTTTATTTTTATTTAGCCTAAATATAATATGATGCTCTATATTTTTTATATAGGCTAAATTAGTGTTATACGCTAGGTAAAAAAAAGTTTTTAATTATTCTTAAACTAATTTAAAACATTTATTATTTTATAAATAATAGTATTATCTTATTAAAATTATATATATAAATAAATTTTAATATAAGTTTTACTATTATAATATAATATAATATATATATATTTATCTTTTTTAATATATTAAGTATAAAGGTATATACATACTTATTAGAAATTAGACTAGAGTAGTAATATAGTGTAATATATAAAATAAATTAAGTATATATTATTTATAAGAGTAAAAAAATAAATTATTATCTAGCTAGATCCCTACAGCGTAAACTATATATTTTTTATTATATAAGTACGCTCTTATCTAGAGCGGAAATACTTAAATTATAATATTATTCCTCTTTTAAAACCGCTCTCGACCTAAAAGTAAATAATATAAATATATATAGCCTATATATACCTATTTAGCACCTGTTAGATTATATTAGTATAATAGTATTAAATAATAAAATTATATTTTTTTAAGGATCTTTTTCGCGAGTTACTATTTGGTAGTATTTAGTATTACTTATTTTTTACTATTCCTACTAGGTTTAGTTAATTACGTAATAAACTAATTAATAATATTATTTTACTAGCGCTAGGGTATTAGTGCTTTTAGCTATAAAATTAAGCTTTAAAAATTTTTACTTCCACTTTTTACTTTAGATTTAATAATATTTCCTAAAAGTAAGTATTTTATATAAGGCGTAAAGTAGTAGGATTTAGTATTAACTATATTATATAGCTATATTAAAGTATAATTAATTTTTATATATTAAATTTTACTGCGCATTATTAAGTTTTAATTTATAATAATAGCCAGCACTTATTTACTTAGTTATTATTATCCTTCTTATTAAACTATCCCTTTATTATTAGCAAGTTAGTTATATAACTATTAGAAGCTTAGCTTTAGTAGCTATTTAATAGTTACTTTTAAAATTATAAAATATAACTAACTATACTATTTACTAATTAATTCGTAATACCCTAAGCGCTATTATTTATATATATTACTTTTTATATCTTATAAGCTCTTATATCCCTAAATATACTAACCCTATATAGTTATCCTCTTTATTACCCTTTATCCTTTACGTTTTATACTTAGCGCTTAGAATAATTTCGTATTTATATCTTTACGGCCTATATAACTTCCTAAATATTAGTAATATTCTTCTTATTAATTATTATTAATAGTACTTAGTTTTTATCCTTTTTAGTAGTATTATAAAGGCCCTACTAAACTAAATTCATTTATATATATCTATTTTTTTTAGCCTTTAGGTTTTATTCTACTATTTTTTAGAGCTCTAATATCTTAATTAATTTTTTAATTTTTATATAAATAATATTCCTAACGTATTTATTTTTAATAAAATATTTAACTCTGTAAATAATTAGATTATACTTATTTAATTACTAAGTATTTAACTACTAAGTAATCTTCTACTAGATATTAGTTATAATTTCTTTTTTTATAGTTATATATTTGTATATTATTCGAACAAAGTAGTGTGGCTGTGGTGGCTCAGGGCGACTAAAAGTGGTTTAATATTTTATAGTTATAATATTAACTTATATATAAAATAAATTTTTATATAAATTATTTAAAACTATATAAGCTTTAATAGATCTAGCCTATATATAACGTATTAAAATATATACTAGCTACTAATTACTATTACGATAATAAGGTAATTTATAATAATAAAAACTATTATAAAGGAGGTATCGCGTATAAAATAGCCGTAACCTATTTTATAGTATACTCCTAATATAATATTTTTACTAAACTTTATCTTTTTTATTAAAGATTTTTTTATTAAAAGTATATACGCTATAACTAGCTATATACTAGCTATAGCTATATAGTAAGTAGCTTAGTTAGTCTTAGCACAGCGCTTTTATTATTATTCCTTTTATACGCCTCCTCGTATACGTGTATATAGTAAAAGTATATATATTTTTATACTATTACTATACTTTTAAACTAGCCTATATCCTTTTTAACTTACTTTTAATAAATATTTATAATAATATAATACTATTTAAATATAAAACGTTAAAAACTTCTAAATTTAGTTAATTTAAAAAAATAAATAGTAAACTAAGTTACTTTATATTAGCTATATTAAGGTAATAGTAAAGTATAGCATTTTAAATTAAAAATACTAGTATTTAATAAATCCTAATAAAGATAAGTAAAAATTATTTATTTATAAGAACTACTAGACTAAAACTTACCTCCCTTATTTTAAAAAGAACGCTTTTTATTATATAGTAAGTACTAATTTAGTACTATTAAGTATTATTTAGTACTAATTATATTATTTAGTTTTTATACGGTTAACTTTACTATCTTAAATAATTAAAAATTACTATTAATAAGACTATAGGAGGTAATAAAAATAAGTAGTTTATTTTAGGCTAAAAGGCGTATAAGCAACGTCGTATAACGTATAAAATCTAACTTATAAAATATAAGTATTAGGTTATAGACTTATACTATATTAAGTACCCTATAGTTTTGAAAAACGGCTAATTATAATATATAGCTAAGCCTACTACTTTTTTACTTTTTAATATAACTAAAGTACGTAAAAAGCTCTAAGAAGATAAAAAAAAAATTAATAAAAAAATTAAGACTATCTATAAGCGAATTATAGCAGATTTAATAAAATAAATAAATAGTTTATAAAAATTTAAAATAATTTAGTACTAATTATTATATAATAGTAATATTAGATATTTTAAAAAAATATTATATATATAGTAGTACTCTTTATTTTATTAATAAATATACTAAGTCCGGCGTCCTCTTTTATAAGTATAGTTAGTTTAATTTAGTTTTTTAAAAAAAAGTAAAAGCGCGTAAAAACTAATAATAATTTTAATAACTTTTAGATAAGTCCTATAAAGAGTAAAAAAAGTATAAGTATTTTCTATAGTAGTATAATAGTATTATTTAAGCTAATTTAGTACTCTTTAATATACTTAATTACTAATACGTCTTTTAAAAGTCTAGTACTCTTTATATAATAGCTTTAATTAGTTTAAAAATTAAATAAAACTATTAAGCTACTAAATACGCTGCTTAGTTTTAAACTTAAATTTTAGCCTTTACTATATTTTTTTTATTAACTTGTTTTTACTCTAGTAACTATTACGCTTTTTAAATTTTTAGTTTTACTAGTTTAGGTTTAATTTCTATTAATAGTAATAAAAATAAAAAAGTTATATACTATAACGCTTACTTTAGCACTAATTATTATACTAAAAATAGTATAACCTACTCTATTACTAGTTATACTTATTAGTTAACTATATTTCCTAGTAACTATATTTAAAAATAAATAATAGAATTTTTCGACACATTAAGTATAAAGGTATACACATACTCCTCCTTTTTTGAAACCCCTTTTGGTCGCCCTGAGCCACCACAGTTACACTATTTGTTCGATTAGTATACAAATATATAAATATAATATAAATATATAATAATAGAAAGTATTATTTTTATAAGTCTTAAATAAATAATTTAAATAAATTTTTAATTTTTTAGATCCCTATAATTATTACTATAATAAATAGATTTTTAATATAATATTTTAGGCCGTATAGTATTAAATATTAATAATTATAATCTTTATTTTACTATAGTATACTTATATATCTTTTATAATTTTTTTATTATACTATTAAACTACCCTAACCCTTAATAGGGCTATTTATATTACTAAACTTTTTATAAGAAATATATATAGAACTATAAGAATAAAAAATAATAATTTTATTTTAAATAGGAGATATAGTTTTAAAATAGTTTAAAATAAATTATTAATTTATACTAAAGATTCTTTTAGACTAATTTAGTGCCTATAACTACTAAAAAAAAAAAGTAAACCCTCTAACTTCTTTAAAACCTATATAGAGTTACCTTAAGCTATTCTTTTATTTTTAAAAAAGTAGTTTTAGCCTCGTTATACTAGTATACTTTTAAATAGATTATTATTTTTTATAAAAGATTTATTCTATTTTTATATTATTTAATCTGCTAGAGTTATTCTAAATCTTTTTAAAATAATTTTATATTATTTTTAAAACTTTTTTAACACTTTTATACTAATTAAGACTTGTAATTTTTAAGTATTCTGTTTATCTAAATAATTTTTTTATTTAATAAGATATTTTTATTAACCGGACTTATTATATCTATAGTATATAATATATTTTATATTATATATATTATTACTAAATTAACGTAATATATCTACTATTAACTTCTACTTATATAATAGTGTACGTTAGAGTTTATATAATTCTAATAAAATGAATAAAAAACTAAATAAACTTATTTAAAACTTACGAGTTTAATTCTATATATAGTAAGTAAACTACTTATATACTTAACTACTATACTAAAACCTAACTATTTTTAGTTAATTTTGTTACTTAGTCTTATAAATTATATATAATAATTTAAAATCTAAACTTTACTTTCTATTTCTAGATTTAGTAAAAGACGCTTTTTATTTTAAAATACTTTTTTATACTTCTATACTACCTCTAGTTTTTATTTAGCTTTATTATAAATATTAATAAGTTTAAAAACTAAGTAAAAGGCTTAAAAGCTTTCTTTTTTACCTAATACTTATAAGGGCTAATTTAGTTCTTTTAGGCTATATCTATAATAAACTTAAAAGGGAGTATATTTAGTAATAAAATACTAACTATTATTATAAATAAATTTTATATAGGAGATCTACAATACCTAATTATTTTATTTTAAGTAATAGAAAATATAGATATATTATTTTAAAGTGTTATTTTACTATTTTATTTACCTATCTATTTATAGATAGAGGGCGGAAAATAAAATTTACTTTAAGTTTAAGTAGTAGTAAAAAATATTTTAACATTTTACTTATATAAGTAGATCTCTATTAAATAATACTATTTTTAAATTTTTATAAAATTATATAACTTTACACATTTAAAACTAGACTAAATTAAAACTATTCTAATTTATCCTTACTAGTATATAATAGACTATTTTAGAGAAATAGTCTATAATTATAAAAATTATATTATATATAATTCTAGTAAAGTAACTAGGGGATAGGTTTATAATAAAATTTATAGTTACGTATTACTATAGTCTATTAAAAATAAAAAGTAAATAAAAACGACTATATAGTTTATATATTTTTAAATTAGTATACTAACAGCGCTTATAATTATAAATATAGTTAGTAATATCTTTAAATATACCTATTTATATATATTTATACTATATACGCTTAAAAGTTCGCTCTACGCTAAAATACCCTAAAAGAGGATTATAATAGTATTTTATAATTATTTTTATTTTATTTTTAAGAGTATAAAGCTATATTAGTTTTATTAGTTTTAACTTAGCACTCTTTAAACTATTTAATTATAAATTATTATTACTATTTTTAAATAGATTTAACTTTTTATCCTCTAGATATATTAGGTATTTTAAAGTATTTATTGTCTTTTTAGATAAATTACGCAGCCTAAAATTTTAAATTATTTTTTATAAATTTTAAGTTACGTTTATAGTTTATCTATATATAAATTATTAATATAAAAACTACGATCCCGTTAATCTTTATAATAAAAAGTTATAATAACTTTTTTATAAATTCTATAAAAACTATATTACGTTTATATTTAGTTATTTTAAACTCTAGTATATAATTAAAATAGTAAAATAAAGTATTAGTTAAATTTATTAACTCTATTTTATAGAATACGTTAAAATTATATATAAACAGAAGTAGATATAATTATACTTAATATAGTAATAGGATTTTTATTTATATAAATTATTATAGATTATTATAATCTATAATAATTTTAAAATAAGTATTTTATAGGTATTATCCTTAGTACTTAATGCTTTCTATAATAGTAAAGAGTTTTTATTATATATATTATAATAGTACTACGTGCCGCCTAACTTTTTTAAATAAAAATTAATTAGTTACTACTAAAATAATTTATCCCTTCTAAAAACTAATTAGCTTAAAATAGTACTAATAGCTTTACTAAAGGTATTTATTTTAATTTAAGTTTATCTTTTATACTTAAAGTGCAAAAGTTTTAGTATTTTAGGAAAAAAATTTTAAAATTTTTTAAAAGTTTTTTTACTAGTATTACTAATATCTATATAAATACTTTTTTTTCTATTTATAAATAGCCCGTCCTTAGCGCTATCTAGCGCCTTTTAGATTAATTTAGTAAGTAGTAAAGCTAACTAAAAAAATTAGTTTATAAATCTATATTTTTTGACCTAGCCTTACCTGACTTTTTCGATATATTAAGTATAAAAGTATATATATACTTCTCCTTTTTTAAAACACCTTTTAGTTGCCCTGAGCCACTATAGCTACAATTTTTATTTAATTAGTATACAAATATATATATAAATCTATAATAATAGTTTATAAAACTAATAAAAACGTAAATATCGTATATATAGGTAAATTTAAGCTAGTTTTAAATTATTTTAATTTAAGTTAGATCTATTAAAAGGCCCTTAAGTAAAATAATAAAGCTAAAGTATTTTATAAATATAGTATACTAAATATATTTTTTTAGATTTAAATAAAACTTTATTTTATATAAACGCTATAATACTTCTTTTATATAACTTTTATATTCTTTTTTAGTGTCTAAGAAAATATATATATTATTAAAATATATAATATAAGTTATATTAACTAATTTAGTTAATATTTATAATATAAATTATTAGAACTGCGTAGGTGTATTTATTAAGCTAAAAGATATAATTATATACTTATAATAGCTATATCTTATACGGAATACGGTTTTCTATTTATTATTTTTTATAATATAGATATAATAATAAGCTTTTTATAAATTAAATTTACTATAAATCTATACTTTTATAAGATAGTCTAGTAATTTTATAATTAATAAAAAAGTATTATAATTTTTAATTATAATTTTATTAAGGCCTTTATAGTTTATATAAAGTCTAAAACTACTTCACTTTTTTATATAAAGAGGATAAAGGCTCTAGCTAAAAATTTCGATTACTAAATCTACCTATATTTAAAATATTTTTTTATATACTTTTTAAGAATCTCTAGTTTAGTAATTAAAAAATTATATATAAAAGAATATAGAGGAGAAGTACTAGACTTAGTATTAATTTTTAATTATTTAGTTTATAGTTTATAGAGATCTTAAAATTTTTATCTAAAGCTAAATTTAAAAAATTAAAATACCTAGGTAGTATAGAGTATTATTTATATCTATATAGTTTATTTTAAACTAAAATTTTTGTTAACCCTACTAGATATATATATATTTAGGTAGTTAGGTTATATATAGTATATTTAAACTCTTTTACGCTTTTAAGAGTAATATTTCTAATAAAAGTATTATTTTTTTAAAGTTACCTTTAAAGAGGATCCTTTAAGTAGTAATATTTATTTTTAAATTTTTTTAGTTAAACTAAAGTAAGCCTAAAAAGATTTTATATTAAGGGAAATCTGCGGTAGAGTAGTATAGTAGGCAAGTATTTAGAAATATATAGATTTATTAAATTTTTAACGTTATTTATATATTAGAGGTTTAATTCCTCTCCTTATTATAAGTATTCTTTAAATACGCCTACTTTACTAGTAAAAAGTAGAGTTTTTAGAAGTACGGGATACTACTAAGAAATTAATATAAGGCTATAGGAAGTCGAAATTCCTAATATAAAATATATTATATTTATAGATATATTTTACTATCTAAAGTTAGATAAAATTAAAATCTATTCCTAAATAGGTTTAGCGTGGCGAACTAGACCTAATTAGATTAAATAGACTAGTAATTAAATATAACTTTATTTAGTAATATATTAATTTAAGAATTAAAGAGCTGGTTGTTAGTTTATTTAGGAGATAAAACACTTTTCTTAAATAGTTAGGTAGCCTTAATATAAAAGGCTTATTTTTTTTTTTAAAAAAAAAGGGAAATCTGCAACTATAAATAAAATTAGTTAAATTTAATTTTAACTATATAAATTAGTTAGGTTTATTTTAGCTACTATAGTATTATAAATAGTTATAGTAAAACTATTTACTACTTATACTAATAATTTATTAAAAGTAGTTATCTTTAAGCCTATCTCTTTTACTAGCTTAGTATTTATAAAATTTAAAGCGGACCTTACATTAATAAAAACTTTAATATAGCCTCTATTTATAACTCTAGCTTTTAGGGTAATTATCTTCTTAAGTTAGTTATATAACTAGTTAAATAAACTACTAATATATTTAATTTTAAATATTTTTAGTAGGTAGCTTATAATAGTTTTAATATAGGTAGTAAATATTATAATTACTTTTACCCCTTTTTTTCTACTTAGGTTAATAATGTAGTCTTATTAATTACTTTTTTAGACTTAAGAGCTACTAGCTTATTTTTATACTAGTAGTTAAAAGTATAATAGCCCTTTTTACCGTAATAGTAATATATTAGTATACTAATAAAAAATTTTATTTTAGTTAGTACTCTATTAAACTAGTTAGTACTTAACTATATCTATTAGTATTATTATAAAATATTTTTAGGGTTTACTAGATTTTCCTATATTTCCTATATTTTTTTTAGGCCCTTATATTTTAGAATTACTAGAGTTAATTATCTTTTATATTAATTAAAAAAATTTAGCCTTCTCCTCTATTTTAGTAATAGTATTAATTTATTATTTTTTTAAAATCTATAGTCTAGTCTAAAAATCTTTATTTAAATAGCTTATAAAACTTTAGACCTATTAGAGTTTTTTACTAGCTTTAAGTATATTTAGCTCCTCCTAAAAAGAATATATATAGTTTAAAAGTTTTATAAAAAAAACTATTTAGATAGCTAAATAGTCTACTTAAAATTAATTTTAACCTTATTAGACTATTATAGTAGTCCTTTAAGGGCGTTTAGTATTTTAACTTTTAAAAAGTCCTAAGTTTTTTTTAAAGTAGATTAGTACTAAGTTTTAAAGTAACTTTAGCCTTCTAGGTAGTTTAAAGAGAATTATTAATATAGGTAATAGTAAATTTAACCTTTAAGATTTTTATTAAAAAATAGGTTAATAATTAGTAAATATAGCGTTTAAAATTATTCTTCTAAAAGTTAAAGTTACGTTTATCCTTTTTTTTATAGATATAAGGGGCCTTTAGTATTAATAGGTATATAACTAGAATAGAAACTAAAATAGTATAATTTTATAAAATAGTTAGATTTTTTATAATTATAGTTTAGTTATCTATAGTAAAATAATAGTAAATATTAAATAATTACTTTATTTCTTTTTTATTCTTAACTTATTAGAGCTAATCGTGTACTTCTTTAAAATTAGTAAATATAAAGAGTTTTAATTAAAATAAAAATATTTAACTATAATAGTTAGTAGCCGTTTATACACTTTTATATTTTAATAAGTCTAATATAGGCGTTTCTACAGATTATATAAAGCTCTAAAAAACTTAAATATTAGAGATACTAAGAGGGAACTTAAAATTATTTTTAAATTTTTTAATAATTTTAGTATTTTATAAAATTAATATATTACGTATAATAGGGTAATAAAACTTTTTTAGAACTATATTATACTAAATTACTTATAATAATAAAAGAGCGATTTAAATATTAGGAATTACAGTAAAATAGTAATTTAGTATAAGATATAAATTAAATTAAATATATATTATCTATAAAAGTTAAAAAAATAAATTACTACCTAGCTAGAGCCCTATAGCGTAGACTATATATCCCTTATTATATAAGCACGCTCTTATCTAGAGTAGAGACACCTAAGTTATAATAATACTTCTCTTTTTTTAAAACTCCTTTTAGTCGCCTATATAGCTACTATAGCCGCACACTTTTATTTAAATAATATATAAATATATATATTTATATTTATATTATTATATTAAAAAAGAACTAAAAAATCTATATAATTACTTACCCCTTTTTATCTTCGGTTTAACTTTAGATATAAGAATTTTTTTATATAGTCTTTAATAGTAAAAAAAATTAAATTATATATTTTAGTAAATATTAAATTACTTGTATTTTTTAACTAAATAGCGTTCTAAATTTAGTATATTAAATTCTAACTAATAAAAACCTTAATATAATTAATATTAAAAAAACAAAACTATATTATATAAATATATAAAATAAAATATATTTTAATATATTAAATTATTAAAATACCTTACTTGTTTATTAGATAATGGCTAGTTCTTATTTTAATTTTATTATTACTCCTTTTTTTATAATACTTATTTCTAATCTCTTCTATTTATAGTACTAACTTAACTCCTAAGTAAGAGGATAAAAGGCTTATTTATTCTTTTATATTTTATTTTTATTATACTTTACTCCGTCTACTAATAGTCCGCGAATTAATAATAGTATTATAGACTTATTATATAATTTAAACTAATATTTTTTTATTTAATTTTACGCTAAGCCTTTTTAGTACCTATTAAACTTTTTATTAAAATAATACTATTATAAAAGTTTACTACAGTAAGTTATATATATATTTAGCTTACTTAGTAGCTTTATAAAATAAAAGAAACTATACTAATTATTATTGGCACCTATGCTATCTATAAGTAAAATAAAAAAATACTTTCTACTTAATTAGTAACACTTACTAAATAAAAATAAAAGCGTATACTTATTTAACCTATATACTCTAGTAAGCCGCCCTAGAGTTTATAATACTTAGGCCTTTTTTTTATATTAAATTTTATAAGTGTACTTTTTTTTTTTTTTTTTTTTTAAAAATAAGCCTTTAATTAAGGCTACCTAACTATTTAAGGAAAGTGCTTTATCTTCTAAACGAACTAACAACCGGCTCTTTAAGTAACTAACTAATTAAATATAGGTTATATTACTAAATAATGTTATATTAAACTACTAATCTATTACCTAATTAGGCCTAGTTCGCCACGCTAAGCCTATTTAGGAATAGAGTTTCATCTCGTCTAACTTTAGATAGCAATTTAGCCTAAAATGCCTCTAAATAGTACGTGTTCCGTACTAGGGATTTAGGCTTCCCGCAGTCTTGTATTAATTCCTTAGCAGTGCCCCGTACTTCTAAAAACTCTGCACTTTA
The DNA here is from genome assembly GCA_030770415.1 of Pleoardoris graminearum. Lineage (NCBI taxonomy): Eukaryota > Fungi > Ascomycota > Dothideomycetes > Pleosporales > Didymosphaeriaceae > Pleoardoris > Pleoardoris graminearum. The sequence continues at coordinate 259,673 of JASEKS010000073.1, read as the reverse complement.
CTATGTAAAGTAGGCGCGTTCAAAGAACGCTGCGACAAGGAGAGGAATCAAACCCCTAATGCGCAGAAGAGACCTCGAAAATTAAGAAATCTTAATATTTTTAGGTATATGCCTACTGTACCACCCTATAAGTGTACTAATAGATTTATCTTATTTTATTAACTTATTTTTTAAATTATTTTATTACTTTTAGCTCTATTAACTACGCTAGGTTTTTTAGTTCTTTTTTATTAATTATTTACTTTTATAAAACTTTTATTTTATCGGTCTAGAATCTATTTATATAAAATAGTAGTATATTAAGAAGGGCTTTAAAGTAGCTAAGAATAATATATTTAAAATAATTATTTTTCGCTAAAAAGTTGCGTATACGTAAGTTAGTATAGGACTTATTACAGGGGGGTAATATAAAAAAACAGTAATAGAAAAAGATACCTTTTTTAAAATAATATAACTTTTTAATTACTAAGCCTAAAAATATAAAAAAAATAGCGTGTTAAAGTAAAAGACTAGTAGATTCTATTTACTCTATTAGGGGCTGCTTGCGAAGTGGTTTAGGGGTAAAAAAAATTAGTAAATATAGAAAATTTTTAGGACCCTACTTTAGACTATTATAACTTTTTATTTAAGGTGTAAAATTTGTTTATTTTTATATATATTATAATAGTATCTATAATATATAAGTATATAGAATATTTTTATATATTTATATATTAATTATATAATTATATATAAAAGTTACTTTTTCAAATTTTTATTAATAAACTAGTAAATAATAAATTACTAGTACTTAGTAAAGTAGCCTTTAGCTTCTATAACCGCCTTATAACAGTTAGAAAAAAATAAAATATAGTTATTAATATCTTTTTGTAGTATATTTCACTACTCTTTATTAATAACTCTTTTAAAGGTTTCTATACTTTTTAAACTATTTTCTACACCTAAATTAGCCTTTTTATTTTTAATTAGCCCTAATTTTAATAAACTCTATATATTTTCTATAGGGGCTAAATTAGGACTATAGACTAGGTAAGAAAATAGTTTAATTTTGTTATTTTTAAACTAAGTTAAAACGTCCCTAGTTTTATAAATAGGGATGTTATCTTGTTAAAATTACTAACCTATATTAATATTATTATAAAGATTATAATTATAATATAATATAATATATATATATATATATATATATATTTGTATATTAATCGAACAAATAGTGTGGCTGTGGTGGCTCGGGGCGACTAAAAGGGGTTTCAAAAAAGGAGGAGTATATATATGCCTTCATACTTAATGTGTCGAAAATATATATATATATATATATATTATTATATTATTAAAAAAAGGGGTAAAAAAAGATTATATAACTTACCCCTTTTTATTAAAGATTTAACTTCAGGTATAAGGACTTTATTTATATAGTCCTTACTAGTATAAGAAATAAAAGAATTAGGTATTTTAATAAATACTAAATTACTTTTACCTTTTACCTAAATTGCACCCCAAACTTGTAGGGTAATATCTTAGCCTATAAAATAATTAATATAAATAATATTAAAAAACTAAAATTATAGTATAAAAATAAATAATAAGTTATATATTTTAATATATTAAAAAACTAAAATAACTTACTTCGTAATTAGCTAACAGCTAATTCTCTTCTAACTCTATTATTACCCCTTTTTCTATAATATTCTCTTTTAGCTTTACCCCTTTATATTACTAACTGATTAGAAAATATTTTTTTTTTTTAAATTTATCTTTTTTATATTTTTTAATTGTTCTTTAGCGTATTTTAATCTTTTTTTAGCGTTTTCTTTGTTAATTATTAGTTTTTTTTTACTTATATTAATAGAGTAGCTTTTTTCTTTTAAAGTCCTTTATAAGGATCTTTTTATAATATTTAGACTATTTTTTATTAATAGGCTTTTATTTTCTTTTTTAGGACTTCTCGTTAGGTCTCTATTAATAACTCTTTTATCTCTTTTAGTTAACTTTAAAACTTAGCCTTTTTTAATTTTTTATATATTATAAACTTTTTTATCTTTATTTTTAATACGTTGTATAGTATTATAAATAGACTTTTCTAACTTATTTAAAGTTATAGCAATTAAAGAAGGTAAATTATTTACTTTTAAAAGAAGTTTAACTTTAGATTTAAGTTTTAACAAATTTGTCGCTATTTTAAGGAAATAGGAATCTAGATTTATAAAATTAAAAGATATTACTATATACTATAATATTAATAATATATTACGTAATTAGTAATGATATAAGCCTTAGCAATATTTTTATAATTAATATAATTTTATTATTAAATTACTAATATACTTCGAAAATCTAGTCACGTGACCTATACTAGGCCTAAAAAGGTATAGTTAAAATTTTAGTTAAATATATTTACTAACTAAAAAGTTATAGGAACCTAAAAAAGGGGTTAAAAAATTACTATATTTAGGTAATTTTAATTTATTACAGGTAATAAATACGTATTATTTAAAATTCTAGTAAAAATCCCCTTAACTTTTTCTTTAAATCGGTATTATTTACGTATTTTTAGGCTTATTAATTAATTGTATATTAATTATTAAAAAAGGTATCTTTTTTAATTACTCTTTTTTGTGTCACCCCCCTGTAATAAGTTATACGTAGGTAGAAGAATTACGTTTTAATTAATTTTAAACTTTATTTCTACTTAAAATATTACTACTACTAGAAGTAGTTAGTATAATAAGCAGTATAATAGATAGTAATTTAGTTAAAATTAGTATAGTAATAAGATATTTTAAAAATATAAAAGACTTATAGAGATATAATATAATAAAGTACTTTTAAGTAGGAGTTAATAATATAGTATAGAGTATAGAATAGATAGCTAAACTTATTTAAAGACTAATTATATATTTGTATATTAATCGAATAACAAGATATAGCTATAGTGGCTGTGTAGACGACTAAAAGGGGTTTTAAAAAAGAAGGAGTATATGTATACCTTTATACTCAATGTGTCGAAAAAGCCAGGTAAAGTAATACCGAAAATTTAAAGACTAAATATTTAGTTATATAGACTCTAAGTAATAGTTTAATAACTATTTTTAGTTTTAAAGTTTATATACTTAGTAACCCTCTAAGCTAACTACGTTATATATAATTATAAGTAGTAATTATTAATAACCTTAACAATAATTACGAGTAGTTACTAATTTATAAATATATAATTAGAGTATAAGCGGAGTATTACTATATTTAGTAAAATATTTTACCTTTACTAAAAGAAAGGAGTATAACTTTTAAGAGTTTAAAATTTATATTATTTATTGTCACGGAGACTTAAAAAGTAGGTATTAAATATTAATATTTAATAATAATCTATATATAGGGAGCTACTTAGGTATTTTAGAGTAAAGTAAGAGTATATACTAAAATACTAGTATAGGCTAGCGTAGACGTACCTATTTTAGCGCTTATATTTAAATAAGAGTGTATTTACCTATAATACTATTTTTCCCCTAAAAAGCTTCGTCCCTAAAGCTTTATAATTAGTTTTATATATCTTTACCTTTTATATAGTAGAATAGAGTTAGATATTTATAAAAATAAAATATTTTTATTAAAGTAGTAAAACGCGTAATTATTTAAATAGTAAATTATAAAGCTGTTTTTATTATAACTTAACTATTAAAGTTATAAGTATAATAGGTAAGTATAGTTTTTTTTTATTTACTACCTATATTTCTAAAAGAGCTCTTTATACTAAGCTATATTATTTTTATAATTCTATTATACTACTTATTTACTAGTTATATCTTTATTATTTATTAATTACTTTTTAGTTATTTTTAGACTTCTACTATTATTTATTATTAGTTAATTATTTATTTATTATAAGCTAGATAATAGATATTTATATATCGTAAGCCTCTAGAAAGAATATACTTAATTATTAAAATATTTATAGGTAACGCCGGTAATATGTTATAAAATATTCTTAATAGCCTATAATATTAAAGTAAAGTTACTAGTTAAGATTATTATAATTTTTTTATTTAATAAAGTGCTTTAGTAGGCCTTTATAATTAGTATTAAAATTAATTATATATTTATTAACCTTATAATTAAGTATTACTTTAATATTATAAACTAGTAGGTCTTTTTTTATAGTAATTAGCTTTTATAGTTTTTACTACTACTCGGCTAATAACTGCTATTATAACCTATCGGTCACTTTTTTAACTTTATTTTTATAAAATAAAATAGAGATTATATTTATTTCTATTACTTTTCGCTCCACCTATATATATATAGGTAGTATAGCATTTAATAATAGTTAATCTTTTTATTTATAATTATAAATTCTTTTTTACTTATAAAGATAATTAATTATAATACTAAGTACGCCTACCCGCTAGCCCGCCTGCTTAGCCTACGCACTAAAGAAAAAATATAAAAATATATATAGTATATATAGGCCCCCGTAAAACTTTTAAATATTAACTATTTAGTATTTCTATAAAGACTTTACTATTTCTTACCTATTATTTTACAGGCTTTACGCTTACGCTAACTATATTTTTATTACTACTACTACTACTACTTTTACTGCTACTTTTATTTTTACTATTATCTTTGTTCTTATCTTTGTATTCTTTACGCTAAAAAGTACCTACTATATTTATAAAATACTTATTTTACCTATTCACTCTACTATAAACTATATATTATATTTTTTAATTTTTTCTACCTTTATTATATCCCTATATATTTTTATTAATAATTTTTTTATAACTGCTAATACTATTAACCTAATATTTAATACTTTAACTACTTTTTTAATTAATAGGGCTACTATCTCGTCCGTAAAGCTATACTTATAATTAAAAATAACTATAACTTTAAAAAAAAATTTTTCTATTAGCTACCTCTAGATAAATAAGATACTTATACTAATAAGTATTTATTAGAGTTGTATTTTAGTTACCTATAAAATAAAATAATATAGTAGAAAGAGCTTAGCTAATTATATTAGGTACTATTTTAGATACTTTAAAATTAATTACTAAACGTATGTTATTATTATTAGTATTAATAAGAGAAGGATTATACTATATAGGAGCTAGATACTATTAGTAGTAGGTTTAGTATATACGCTGCAACAGTAATATATAGAGTACTTTTAAAAAATATTTTAAAAATTATATTAATAAGTATTTTATATTTAGACGTTTAACTGTATTAACTATAAAAATAAAGAGATATATAAGTAGTAGTAGCTATTACTACTAATATATCTCTCTAAACATAGTATCGGTACTAGATTTTTTAATTTAACGTTTTTTTAGGGGGTATACTAAGTATACTAGTAGTACGCTAGCGCGAGACGCTATATCTTTTTTAACTTAGTCTTATCTAACTTTTTTAATATATTAAGTATAAAGGTATATATATACTCCTCCTTTTTTAAAACTCCTTTTAGTTACCCTAAGCTACTATAGCTACACTATTTATTTAATTAGTATACTAATATATTTACTACTACTCTAGTAGTAGTATTATATCTTATAAATAGAGTAACTATAGGTAGAATTATAAATAGATATTCTTAAGCGTAGTATAATTAGTAAAGTTAAACTTAAAGGCTTAACCTATACTATAACAGTTGCCTAGTTATTTATTATAAATATTAATAACTTTAATTAGTTTTAGATTTTTATTTTTTAATTGTTTAGAGTAATGTATATAAATATTACGCGCGTTAATTATAATCTAATAATTTATATAGATTTCTAGAGTAGGTAATTATTAGTTATTAGTATATTTCTTTATTTTTACCTATACTTATATTAGTACTAGACGTAGTTATTATCTTATATAATTTACGTATATAAGAAGTCTATTTATAGCTTACGCGTTATATATTACCTTCTATCCCTTTAGTAGGGCGCTTAGAGGTTTAGTACCTATATATAGTTAGTATTTCTTTATAGCTTTAAATAGTATTATACCTATTAATATAATATTACTATTTACTTTAAATCCTATAACCGGTAATAACTCTATTTAGTTATTTTATTTATAATTAATAAAGTAGTATAAATAAGCTTTTAATACTTAATTAGTATTTTTTATTTATCTATCTATTTTTAGGTAGAAGGCTATAAATAATTTTAGTATTATATTAATTTTTTTATATAATTATTTCTAAAACTAAAATATAAATTACGTACTATAATTAGTTATAAATTTTAATAGGTATCTCTTTTTACGCTAAATATACTTAATAAAAATCTAAATATAAGCTTTAGTACTAAAAGATATTAAAGGTATAAATTTTTTTTTTTAGATAGTTAGTTAATTAAGATTATAATATATTTATAATCGTAGCTATTATAATCACTTTTAGGTAATAGCGTAATAAAGTTAATAGATATATTTATTTAATATATATTTAGTATAGGTAAAGAGTATAATAGGCTATACTTACCTTTACGTTTTAATTTTACGCTAATATAGATAAGGTAGTTATATATATATTATATAATATTATTTATATAGTATAGCTAGTAATAGTATTATAATAATTATATATATATTTTATACTTACCGTTGTGTTTAGTAGTATAGTTATTATAATTTAATTATATAATATGCGTATAAAGCTCCTTATTATATAAATAAAGACTTTATTATTAATATATAATAAATTATTATTAAGGTAGTAGTCTTATAACTTAATATAGATACCTTATTTATAATAAAATTAATAAAGTATATAGCGCGCGCCGCTCTTTATAAGATTAATTATAGCTTTAATAAAATTATTATAAAGACTAACTATTTTAAGTAGCCTTAATAGGTTTACGTTATTAGCCTCCTTATAACTATTATAAAATTTTAAAATAGTATTTTTATTCTAACTATTAAAAATAAATAACTCTTTACTAATGTTATAAATCTATTATAATAAATTTATAATATTTAATTTTATTATATCTATTAAAATCTTAACTAAATATATAGTATATTAGGAGCTGCTGTCGTATACGGTATATATAGGTAGTTTAAATTATTTAGGAGGTAATAGTACCTACTATTAATACTATATTTATTTTTTAATATATTAAGTATAAAGGTATATATATACTCCTCCTTTTTTAAAATCCCTTTTAGTCGCCCTAAGCCACTAGGGCTATACTATTTGTTTAATTAATATATAAATATATATAAATACTATATTTAATTATTATATATATTTATAGGAACGTTTCTAGTTTATTATATTAATATATTAGGCTTTATACCTTTCTTACTAGGCCTATATTTAATTATAAAATTAAATTCTAATAAAAACTTAGCCTATTAGGCTTATTAGTAATTTAACTATTTAGTTATTATATATATTTATATATTAATCGAACAAATAGTGTGGCTGTAGTAGCTCGGAACGACCTTTTTAGTTATTATAAAGTATTTTAAAGCTTTATAGTTAGAGAATACTTTTATAGAGTTAAGCGTACTAGTAAGCTTAGATTACTACTCTTTAAAGATATAAATAATTATTATAAGCTTTTTATTATAAGTAGGGTAGTTAAGCTTTATAAGTTTTATTTTTATTAAGAAAATGGTAATAGGTTATAAGATATTATCCTTATATTATAAAAGTATATTAGTAATAATCTAATTAGACGCGTTAGTTTTTATAATTATATATATATTAGAATTAAAGTAAGCGAGTATTAAAGTATTAATAAAGGCGTGTTTAAGTTACTTAAAGGCTTCTTTAATAGTTAGTATTAATATAATTTTTTTATAGCGCTTTTACGTATTAGCTTAATTAGTAGCTATATAACTTAAGAAAAGTAGTATATAAATACTAGTAGAAGTTTATAAACTTAATAAATACTTAAATATTTTTAATTATTTTAGGTTGCCGCTACTCTATAATAGCTTTAATTTTAGCTAAGTCTATTTTTAACCCGTTTACTAATAGGATTATACTAAAGTAGTTAACGCGTTAAATAAAGAATTTATATTTATTAATATTAAAATATAGTCTAGCTTTATAGAGTTTATATAACACCTAAAAATAGTACTCTTTATAATTCTTATTATTTTTACTAAAAATAATAATATTATCTAAGTATATAAAGTAAACGTTATTTAAGTAATTTTATAATAGCTAGTTAATATAATATTAAAAGGTATCGGGAGCGTTATATAATCTAAAAGATATAATTATATATTTAAATAAACTAAATTACGAAAAGAGAATAGTTTTATACTTATTACTTTTTTTAATTTAGATTTTATTAAAAGCTACGATAATATTAAATTTAAAGAAAATATACGCCTTATTTATATAGGCAAAAATTTTTTTTTGCTTTAGTAGGGTATTATAATCTTTAATTATAATTTTATTAAAATAATAATAATTAACGTATATCCGGATACTACTTTTAGACTTTTTAATAACTAGTAGTAGAGTAGTAAATAGTAAGTTATTTTTACGTATATAACTTTTTACTATCTTAGCCTAGATATAATCTTTAATAGTCTTAACTTCTTTATATAATACGCTAAAGTAATACTATACTGTTAACTAACTATCTTTTTTAAGTGTGTCTTATAGTTAGTGTTTAGTTATTAGGGTAGTAGCTCGGCTACTTTTTTAGAATTCTAAAAGTTAGTAATATAATAAAATTATATCAGTAATTATTATATAATTTTATTAATTATAGGCAGCGGCCTGTCTAGTTTTAAATAGAATTTATTAAAGTTAGTTTAAGTAGCTACAGTAGTAATATATTTAGTTTCTATAAAATTTATATAAATACGTTAAGTATTATCCGCGTTATTACTTATTTTAAAATATATTTAGTCTTTTAGTATTATCTAAATTATAAAGTTAAAATTATAATAAATTATCTTTATTGTAGCTTTAACTAAAATAACTACTATATTAATACTATTTTTATTCTTTAATTTAATTATTTTAGTATAACTATTACTATACTAGTTATATATTACTTTAATAAGTAAAAACTAGTATAGATAGTTACTACAGTAATAGTTTAACTTAAATACTATTTAGTCGCCTACACAGCCACCACAGCCACACCCTTTTATTTAATTAATATATAAATATATAACTTAAATACTATTAGTTTTTTATTCTACTTATATAAGGGGTCGTAGACATTAAACTATAGTTATCTAACTATTATATTATACCTAATAATATCTATAATCTAGTACTAATTTTTACTAATATATTCTTTAATTACTATACACACTTTAGCTATATATATTATTTAGCCTATAACGTTACTATTAGTAAGTTTTAAAATAATAGCACTTTATACTATAACTATTTAAAGTTTATAGGCGTATATAAAATTAGTATTAATAATTTATTTAGTATAGCTACTATTTAAAAAAATATATATAGTAACTAACGTCCTATTAGATATATTAACTTATAGTTTTAGTTTTATATAGGCGCTATAAAGTAGTTTATCTAGTAAATTTTTATTATAATTAGGCGGGCGATTTATCGCGCCGTATACTATAGTAGTAGTAAGTTATTTTACTTATAAACTATATGCTATATAATAAGTATTACTTAAAAAAAAATAATAGTAGTATATTTAATTAACTTACTAGTACACGTCGCTTTATTATAAAATAATGCTAAAAAGTATTAATAATTTTTTTATACGTAGGCGAGGGTTTTTAAAAGTAACTATTTTTAAAAACTATACTCTTTTTTAACACCTAATATTATAGTTACTATTATAGGCGTTATTAGTATTAGTATTTTAAATATTTATTATTTAGAACTATTTAGTAGGTATTAAGACTATTAGACCCTTTTTATATAACTTAGATTAATTTTAGTTAGGCGTATAACTAGGCTTTAGATAATATATATATACTTTCTTAGTTTAAATAGCAAAGAATTTCTTTAATAGATAATAATTTAGATTAATAGAGGGATTATATCTATTATTAAAATTAGGCTTTTTACTAACGGGAGTACTAGTTTATAAAAACTTTTTATTATTTTATTATTATTTTTTAGACTTTTTATAGGTAATATTTTTAAGGATCTTATACTAGAATAATTATTAAATAAATTTTATTTAAATTTTATTACCTAGAACTACGCTTATTACGGCGGCTTTTAAATATAAATTAAAATTAGTTATAGTCTTAAATTTTATTAAAGTAGGTTCTAGATATACTTATATTATCTTATTTTTAAAATAAGTTAACTATTTACTAAAGGATTTATTATTACGTTACTATAACTTACTAGTATTAAATTTTATAAGCGCGGTAAGTTACTAATTAATTAAACTAAATATTTTTTATAAGTTATTATATAGTTCTTGTGTACTCTAATATAGATTATTTAATATTATAATAACGTAGTTATAGATACGAATAAGCGTATAATTTTTATATACTTTTTTTTTATAATAAAGTTACTATTAGTAACTACCTAATTAGAAAAAAAAGTGCTGTATGTGCTATATAACCTAATAACCGGCTCTTAAATTTATATACTTAATATATATTTATATTTATATACTAATCGAATAAATAGTATGGCTGTAGTACTTATATACTTAAAAAAAGTACTTAATTTTAGACTACTTATTAGGAAAAAGCTTATATAATTACTAGAACTTCGTTTTTATATTTTTAATCTATATATTTATATATTAATTAAACAAATAGTGTGGCTGTAGTGGCTTAGGGTAACTAAAAGGAGTTTTAAAACAAAAGGAGGAGTATGTATATATCTTTATACTTAATTTTAATTTATATATTTAAATATTTATCGGCGGTACTACTAAACTTATTAATATTCTTTTATCTATTATTTAAACAATACTTTTTTTTAGAGGTAGTAGTACTAATTACTAATACTAGTATACTGCTACGTTACTATTATTTTTTATAAAATATAAAATAAGTTTTATTAAATAACCTTAACTCTACGTTACTATAATAAAAAAAACTATTAAAATTACTAGAGCTATTACTACTATCATTATTAAATAGGTTTAAGAACGTAAAATTTTATAATAATTTATATAGTACTATTCTCTATTTATTTTTTATATTATTCTTTTTATACTTTTTATTTTTTTTAAAAAATTTATTATTAGCTATAATACTATAGAAAGCTTTTACTAATATTTTTAAATATTTTAGTTTATGTTATAGGTTACGCGCTTTTTAAATTACTATAATAAAATATTATTTATATTTATTACTATGTTAAATCGCCTTACTAAAAGTTTTATTAATAGTTAGTTAGCGCTACTATTTAGCGTTTAACTTTTTTTATAAAGTATATACGTCGTTTCTTACGCCGTTACGCTTCTAATAAATATAAGTAACTAGCTAAGAGGCGCTATTAGAATCTTATTCTTACTACTAAATTTATAGCTTTAGTCGCGCTATATTTATTTTAATAGTATATTATAGTTTTTATACCTTTACTTTTAACTATTTTATAAATTTAATTATTTATTTAACTGCATTTAGATTACTGCGTAATATACTCTAATAATAAAATTATTATAAAATAGTAGTAAACTAATCTTTTAAGTATTTTATAATAATTATATAGAGGTTATTAGTAAAATAGATAGTAGTTATAATATACATATCTATAAGTTACTTATTAAGTAGGATACGAACTAAAATAAAATATTTATACTTAAGTTTTTTTTTAGTATATTTTTATTAGCTATAATAGCTATTTTAATAAATAATAAAACGTTAGCTTTTATAGTTTTAGTCTATTTAATAAATACTCTATAGTTAACTATAAAACTATACTATAGCTACTAATTTATTATAAATTAACTAGTAATAATTATTATATTAAAATTTTTATTATTATTACTAATATTTAGTAGAATAGGGTAAAAAATACTAAAACTACTCTTACGGTAATTATTTTTTAAAAATTCTATACTAGTATTTACTATTAGTAGGATTTTTTTAGTTTTTTTAGTAAGTGGGCTGTTTATAAATAATTTACTAAGATTATAAAAAATATTTAGTAATTTAGTAATTATATTTTTATAAATTTACTAATTTTAAGTTTAATAGTAATTTTTTTTTACTATATTAGATAAGTATAATAGTAATAGTAAAGGTAATTTATTTAACTAATTATATAATGTATTATTAGCTAGTATATATTAAATTAATTTTTAAATATTATATTTTTTAGTAATACTATTACTAGCCGGTTTCTAAACAGCACTATTATTAGCCTATTTAGGTAAAGTTTTTATATAAAATTTTATTATTTTATTCACACTAATAGGTATTTTATATAATATAAAGAATTAGTCTACTATAGTTATATAATTAGTAAGACGTAGATTTTTAGAATCTAGCGCTTATATAGTTTATTACGTAAATTATTATTTTATATATTATATATTTATATATTAATAAAATAAATAATGTAGCTGTGGTAGCTTAGGGCGACTAAAAGGGGTTTTAAAAAAGGAGGAGTATATGTATACCTTTATACTTAATGTGTCGAAAAAGTGTATTATTTTATAAATACTTTATTTATAGGCGTAGAGGGACACGTAGATTATATTATAAAGGCTTAAAAAGTAAATATTAAATATTAATATTTAATAAAAATTTATATATAAACAGTTAACTGGGTGCTCTAGAGTAAGGTAAGGGTATATACTAAAACACTAGTATAGACTAGTGTAGGCGTATCCGTCTTAGTGCTCACACCTAGGCGAGGGCGCGTTTACTTATAATATTTATATATAGCCTTATTAGTATTGTGTAAGCTATTTAGTATTTATTAAATTCTTATTATTATATAGTGCCGCGGCTTTATAAAGCTTATAAAATATATTAATTAATAGTATTAACTTATTAGAAAATAATTCTTTTTAAAATTTATATATTAATCGAATAAAAAGTGTGGCTATAGTAATTATATATTAAATATTTATAATATTTCTTTAGCGTATATTAAATTCTTTTTTGTATTTTTTTTATTAATTATAGATTTTTTATATTTATATTAATATTATAACACTTCTCTTTTAAAAAAATTTTTTAAGAATTTATTTAAAATATTTAAACTAATTACTAATAATAGTCTTTTATTTTCTTTTAAAGAACTTTTAATTAAGTCTTTATTAATAATTTTTTTTTACTCTTTATATTACTTTAGGAACTCTACTCCTTTTAACTTTATTTATATTATTATTATTTTTTTATATATTTAATATATTATATAGTATTATAAATACTATTAAGAGTTCTTTTAAAGTAAAAATAATTATTAAAATAGAAGTATTTACTTTTAAAAAAAGATTAACTTTAAATTTAAGTTTTATTAAATATTGCACTATAATAAAGGAATAGGAGCCTAGGTTTATAAAATTAAAAAGATATTATTATATACTATAATATTAATAATATATTACATAAGTAGTAATTATATAAGTATAGACTAAATTTTTATTATTAATATAATTTTATTATTAGATTACTAATATATTTTAAAAAAACTAGTTACGTAATCTATACTAGGTCTAGAATAGTATAGTTAATATTTTAGTTAAATATATTTACTAACTAAAAAGTTATAGGAACCTAAAAAAAGAGTTAAAAAATTACTATATTTAGGTAATTTTAATTTATTACACGTAACTAATAAGCAGTAAGTAAAATACTTATACAATTTACTATAATTTTCCCTTTAAAACGGTACTATTCGCGTATTTTTAGGCTTATTATTTAATTCTACATAAATTTTTAAAAAAGGTATCTTATTTAATTACTTTTTTTTTTGTTCACCCCACTGTACTATATAGATGCTATACGCTAGACGGTACGCTAAACGTGGTGGGATAGCTACTTCACATGATAATACGAATCCGTGAATGATGAGCATTACGGCTCTTGATTACGGTATTCTACCAACATCTAGGTCTATGATATCGCACGACAAAAGCGACTGGCCATGCTAATCACCATGTTACTCAAGCGAATCAAGGGCATCGGAAGCGTGACCGGTTCTAAGACCAAACGGCTTCCTGGAATCCTCTACTGCCCCTCGCCTTCCATGTACCTACGTACTCCGTAACTTTTCCGCTAAACATCTAGACGCCATTATACTTAAAAGTAGCGTTCTTCCACTTCAGCACGCCTCTCACCAGCTCGTTGACAAAGTCGTCAGGATACTCTGTTGCAACGAACTCGCCTCGGTCCCGAACCTTGTAACACTCTGCCGCATGTAAAAAGAGACGATGCGCTGGTGAGCCGGGTGGGGTGTTGCTGTAGATGATGTCCACCGCGCTCGCGCTCGGGACGTAAATCATGTTGTCGCGATCGATGCAACCGATCAAGCATCGAATAATTGTATTACTTGCTCCGACGTCGTCGAACCTGTGGGCGAACACGTAGAGGCGACATAAATAGTCGCACTCTAGATGGAACTGCTGGTATCGCTCTTCCAGAACCTTAAACCTAAGAGGATGTATGCATTAGCAGCGTGCAATACTGACCATCCTACCCTTTAGAGTGTGCCTAACAAGAAGCTAAAATTACACCGGAAGAACATCGAGGCTTACGTACCCATCCGGACCGGGCTCCATGGGCTTATAAATAGCTTCAACGGCAGAGGCTGGCGATACAAGAAGTACAAGTAAGATGCAAAGATATCAGGGTCGTCCTCTAATAGCGTGGGTTTTTCGTCTTGTCCTTTGGTCCAGCGATCTTTCAGGGCGGTTTTAGCAACTTTCGAGTGGTCTACAAGCAAGGCTGCCGGAACATAGAATATCTTCTTGTTATCGTCTTTACCGACAATAACCTCCACGTTTCGGGAGAGACTAGTGCACATTCAGTTGGTCGTGCGGTGTAAGATAGGAGACGGCAGTAACTCACTCTATCGCGTGATCCGCGTCCAGAACGCTTCCATTACTGTCGCCCATTGCGTATTAACAGTGCTTCCGTGATAACGGAGAGAGTAAGCGTGCTGCAATAGTTCGTGGAAGGGAGGAGCCATCTTCATATATCTTGTCCTCTCCACCATGGCAAACTTTGCCACACGCTTATTCTGATATCGCCACACGGTACTTGCCACGTTCTCATGACCAGCTCCCTGGCAAACTTTGTGCAATTGACCACCGTATTGCCAGTACCAAAATTTCGAACCTTTTTGCTGTTCGCTAGAGGCGTAAACGTGTGTCAAGGCAGTGAGTTCGCCGATGAAGAACATTACAGGGAGTTGGCGCCTTGCCTTGTGCCATGCGGGTATGTCACTGTCCGTGACGGTGCGTACCTGGGATATGTTGAGGAGTCCGCGAGAGTGGTGTGGTGAGGTGTGCCGCAGCTGAAGAGACTGAAAAAAGGGATGTTGACTCGCATGGCAGGTGTCTTGGGAAGGAAGGCGAGGTCTGGCACCTGCTAAGGCAGAGAAGGAAGGAACCATCGTGGCCCACGGTCACACCATCCTCGCCACCAAAGCCTCGTTGTATTACCCCAGGGTATATTCATTGCAACTTCCTGCGTCGTACGCGGGCCCTTAAATATTAAATATTATTTTACTACTGTTCTGAAGTTATTATTCTTAATTTAGTAGATAAGGAGTTATATTAATATAAAAGTAAAAAGGTATTATTTAGTTATATATAGGATATTTTATAGTATATTTAATATATAGTATATATCTTTTAAAAAGTCTCTATAAAGTATATAGATATATAGCGTCTTTACTTTATAAAAAACTTTTATAAAAAAATTAATTTATTTAATAGTAATATACTAGAGGTAGTTTTTAAAATTATAGATTATAGTAAAGGAGAAGATATTAGTATTAGTATTAGTATAAATATAGAGGTAAATATAAAAGTAAAAAGATAGTCTTTAAATATATATTTATATATTAATTAAATAAAAGAGTATAGCCCTAGTGGCTGTATAAACAACTAAAAGGATTTTTAAAAAAAGAAAATATTAGAATAACTATACTTTGCTCGTACGGAGTATAGTCCTCTATAATATTATAGTAAGTAGAAAATAGTACGAAATAATAAATAGTAAATAGTTATATTTTTTTTTATATCCCCCTCTGCTATCCGTGCGATAGTTAGATAAAAATTTTACTTACTAGTACAGATTATATAATTATATAACTATAGTTATATTATTTATATACTCTATATTACTAGCGAATCTATTTAGGTTAACTATTTTATATATACTAGTAACTTTTCTTTTTATAGTAATACTATATAAATATTTTATTTTTCTATATCTTTTTCTGTACGTAAATAAGTAGTTCTTTTTTTTATACGAGTATCCCTTTATCTTAATATATTCTTATATAGCTAAATTATAGTCTGTTATTTACGTATTATATAATAATAAAAAAATAAAATAGTATAGTATTTTATTACTTATTAATTAAAATTACAGTAAACTAAAATAAAAAGTTAATAACTTTATATATTATATAAAAGTAAGAAGTAAGATTATAATAAATAAATATAAAAAGTTATTACATAATTATTAAAAAAGACCGGTCTAACGCTATAGGAGATAATAATATATAAAAAAGGGCTTTTTCTTTTTTATAATATCTCTTTTTTATACTTTTTATTTATTATTATTTTTACACGTAGTTTTAGATACTATTTTTTTCTTTTTTAACTTTTTAGCTATTTTCTTTTATATAAAGTTAACTTTTAATAAAATTTTTAAAATAGCTTTTATTCTATATAGTTAGAAGTAGTAGTAATAATAGTAAGTTATAATTATTTTTAGTTTTACTTTTATACGGGCTTCTGTATCTAATAGTTAAATTTAGGTTACTTTTTTTACTAAAACTATTACTAATAGGGTATTCTTATTAGCTCTTTATATTAATATATATATATATTCTTATATAATTTTTTTCGTACGGTAATATTTTATAAAATAAAAAGTATATAGCGTACTAGTTATCTTTATATAATATTAATATTATTTTATTTAGTAATACTAATTTAACTTTCTTTACTATAAGAATTATTTACTATAAAGGCTATTTTTATATGCTTTTTATATAATCGCGTAAAGTATTAAAGCTACAGCTATATATATAAAAGTATAGTAATAATACTAGACTTTTACTTTTTATAAAGTATTATATTTTAGTAATATTCTAAAATAATACGTACGGTTTTTATATATAATAATTATATAGGATTTAGTATAAGTATTATATTTAAAGTATAAGGATATTTTTTTATTTTTTTTTTATTTTTCATTTATTAATATAGAGGAGGATTAGGGATATATAAAAAAAGTAAAGCGTTTTTTTTTAATATAATATTTTAAAAGTTCTCTTTTTAATCTTTATACAATAAAATAAAAGAATATAATATATAAAAAAAAGAAATATACTAAAAAGTAATTTATATAATAGGGGATATCTAATTTAAAATATAAAAAATATATAGGATATTTTATTAGGTCTTTTATACAGGCTCTAGCCTATTAACTAAAGCTTTAATACTATAAAAGAGAGTATTAAAAAATACTAATTATATAAAAGAACTATTTAGTTTACTCTTTATAAAAATATTTATAGAATTATTCTTGTTTACTATTTATTATACTTTAAAGATCTTACAGTTCTTATATAATTAGTAAAAAAATATAATATTTATTATAAGCCTTTTTTTATTTATTATACTAAGCTTAATAAAATAATTATATAAAAATCTAAAATCTATATAAACTATTATAGGGACTAGTAGAAGGTTAATTATATAAAAAATCTTATTAATAGTAGTACTAAAAGTAATAGCTATATTAAAACTTATAACTATTTTATATAATTTACTAGTATGAATACTTTATATAACTTATTTATATTTAATTAAGTTTTAATAAATAATATTACTATATACAGTAAACTTAGTATCTATATAGTTTTTAATTTTAAAAATAATAAAATATTTAAGCTATAAACTAAGATTTTAGTTATTTATAAAAAATTTATTTATAAAAATAAAAAGTTTTGTACGTTAAAAGTTTAGTAGAATATATAAAATTTTTTTTATATATTTTTAATCTGCTACTTAATTCTCTTATTTAGTACTTTTATTTTTAATATAATAAACTTTTTTATTTATACAACTATAGAGAGGTTAAATATAGCTTTTAGTTAATAAATAAAAGTATTATATATACTTTTTATACGCTACTTAATATACTACTATTAAACTTTTAGATTAGTTAAATTTATTATATAAAGGCCTTTACTCTATTTTTTTTAGGTTATAATAATTATTTTATTTTTCTTTAGAGTAATTTTTATTTTATTAAACTTTAGAGGTTTATACGTAAAAAGAAATAACTTATTTTTTATATAAAATTTTATAGCTTATAGTTTATCTTTTTCTCTATTAGAAAAAGTAGGTAAAATAATATTTAAAATATTATCTATTTATATACTTATTAAGCTAAAAATTTTTACTTCTTTTTTTATTATAAGTAGGTATAGATTTTACGTAGAAAAGAAAATTTTTAATTTTTTAGTATAGTAGTTATAGTATATTTTAAATTAGTATAAATTTAATTTAACTATACTATATAAGGAGCGTGTAACTTAAAAAATTATATTAAAAGAAAAAAAATAGTTTATTTCTTTTTAGAGTTTTATATATAGTATATAAAATAGTAAGTCTTTATATTATATATAGGTTTAAGTAATATTACGTAATTTATATTTTATACTATATAATTTAAGGAGTGTTATACCTAAAGCTAAAATAAGTCTTTAACTTATTTTTTAGATAGTTAGTAATTATATAAAAATAAACTGTTTATTATTATTAGAATAACTAATAAGTATATAGTAAAATTTCTCGTATAGAACTATATTTTTATTTTTAACCTCTTATACTATTTTAAAATTAAATATATAGTTTATATAAATAGCAGAATTATATATAATAGATTTAAAAATATTATTTATAATAAGAGAATTAATCTCTATATAATTAGATTTCTTAAATAGAGCTTTAGGTATTATAATAATATTATTTTAGTATCGCTTTATTCCTAGTATAAAATTAAATTATTCTTAATTAACGTACTTCGTAAGTTTTATAAAGCCGCAGTATAACGTAATAATAAGAACTTAATAAATACTAAACAGCTTATATAATACTAATAAGGCTATATATAAGTAGTATAAATTTTAAACTTTTAAAAATTATACTCTATTCTTTTAGTAAAGGCTATAGTTACTCTATTAAATATAGTAATATACTTATACTCTAATCTATATTTATAGATTAGTAACTGCTTATAATTATTCTTAAGGGTATTAGCGATTACTACTTATAATTATATATAAAATAGTTAGTTAACCTAGGAGTCGCTAGGCGTATAAATTTTAAAACTAATAGAGTTATTAGGCAGTTACTTAGAGCCTATATAATTAAATATTTAGTTTTTAAGTAAGTCTAACTATCCGTCTTATACTTTATACTATATTATTACCTACTTAAAGTACTTTACTATATTATATTTTTATAAGTTTTTTTTATTTTCGAAACATCTATTACTATACTAATTTTAAATAGGTTACTAACTTACTATCTATTATACTAACTACTTTTAGTAGTAGTAATACTCTAAACTAATATAAAATTTAAAGTTAACTAAAACTATTTATCTATATACTACTTATTAATAAGTTTTACGCCGACTTATACGTCTATAAACTTTTAGTAAAAAATAGTTTTTTTAAATATATTATTCTTTTTTACTTTATAAACCTTCTTAGTATACTATTTTATATAAATAAATTTTAGGCCGATAGGATAAAAGTTATATAAAAATAAGTATTTAATAAAAAAGGGCTAAGAAACCTAGCGTTATTAAAAAAGCTAAAAGTAAATTTAAGAAATTTAAGGTAATTACAATTCTAGATTTAGGCTAATAAAATAAAATAAATTTATTAGTACGCTTATAAAATCTAGAATAAAAAAAAAAACTAAATATAAATTCTAGGGCCTACTAGGGCGCGTAGTATTAGGTAAGTATATACTCTTATTCTTATCTAGTAAGTGTTACTAACTATGCGGTAGATACTACGAGCAGTATAGATACTAAAAATAGTAAATATAGTTTTTTTTTTTTTTATAAGACTACTAGGTAAGCTAAGTATATATATAACTTATTTTAGTAGGTCTTCGGTATTATTATCTTAGTAAATAATTTAATAAATAGTATAAAAGCTTACGCGGAATTAAATAAAAAAATATTACTTTAAATTACGTAATAAGTCTATAATAACGTTATTAGTTTATAATATTAGTAGGCGGGGTAAAACGCGATAAAAATAAAATATAAAAGAATAAATAAGTTTTTTATACTCCTACTTAGGAGTAAATTAAATTATTTTTTTTAAATTATAAAGACTTTTACTATATAGTTCTTTTTTAGATAATTTTACTTTTTTAGCTTCTTAGGTTTAGGTTATATAATTATATCCTCCTCTTTTATAGCTAGGAGGTTATAATAAAAAAAAAGATTTATAGTAGTATAGTTTTATATATATCTATTTTAGAGTTAGTAGGCTATTTTTTAAATTTATAGTAATATTTAGTCCGTTAATTAATTATAGTACGTATAGACCTATTGATTTATTTTTTTAAAAATTAGAATCTTTAATTTAATAAAAAGAGATAGAGTCTTTTGCAGATCTAGTCTATTATATATATTAATTATATAGCTTAGCGGAAGTTTTATAAAATTAGCTTATAGGGCTTTTAAAGCTTTAGAGATAGTATTAGCCTATATAATAATATTTAAGAATAGTAGAGATATTATACTAATTTTTAAATAGGTACTAAAGATAAAAAGTATTAGTATAAGGCTATTTAGGTCTATAATATTATTTAGTACTTTTATAACAATTTAAAAAATATTTTTATTACTTATATAATATCTAATTTTATTTTTTAAAATATTAAAGACTTACCGTAATAGGCTGTATACTTTCTTAATTTTACTAACTATTTAGTAGGCCTTTATTAATATTTAGTAATACTCTATATTTGTATATTAATCGAATAAAAAGTGTGGCTATAGTGGCTCGGGGCGACCCAAAAGGGGGTTCGAAAAAGGAGGAGTATATATATACCTTTATAGTAATACTCTATTTTTATAATTTATATACTATTCTTAAACTCTTCTAAAATAAAATTAGTATCTAAATTATATATAATAAAATCTAAAAGATCTTAGTAGGTATTAATTTAATATTATATAAAAACTACTTATAGTTTTTATATAAATATTAAATTAAGAAAAGTAGTAGTCTAAAATAATATTTTTAAGTTAATAATATAAAGGATATCGCGGTTACCGATTTATATAATATTAATAATAATCTTATAGTTAAAATAGATATTAGTTTTAATAGAAGACTTAAATCAATATAAAGCTACTCTATATATTTAGTAATAATAATATAATTTCTAAATCTACTCTAGTATAGTAGAGTTAATCTTATAGCCTATATTATAAAATAGCTTATAAAGTTATTTTATATAAAAATATCTAAAACGTCTATAAAGTTTATAAAGTTATTTTTTAGTAAAAAATAAAATAGTTTTTATATAGTTTATATTAAAAAATAAATATTTTTATTTATATATAACTAAAACTATTATACTATCTTTATATATAATAATATTTAATATATTATTAAAATATACTTCTATACGATTAGTATCTACTAAAAATAGTAAAAAGAATATTAGAATATTTAAAATATAGTAGGTTATTATACTAATTAGGTTTTTAATTTATATAGTACTGAGAGTATATATTAATATATTACTTTTAAAGCTAATAGTAGTTTTTTTTAGAGTTTAATTAATTTTTATACTAAGGTTCTTATAAACGTACGCTTTAAGTTAGTTTTTACTAACTATTAAAAATTTAGCTATATTTATATTTTAAAATTTACCTTAGTACTATATACGGTACTTTCTTTTAAGAGTAAATTATTTAACTATTTTTTATTTATTTATAGAGAATATATCTTCTACTATTATATAATAGAGGAATAAGGTAGTAGTAAAATATTAAATTACTTTTTTCTTTTTTAAAGATTAAGGTTAAATATAATTTTATTTTCCGATTTCTCTATAGTATTATATAAAAATCTTTTAAAGTTTTAAATATAGAGAATAATATTATTTTAAAAAAATATTTTTTTATAGAAATCTTTATATATCGTAATATACTAGTTATATACTTAGGCCTTATTTTATATAAAATAGTTTAATAATTAGTATCCTTTTTTATAGTAGATAAAGTACTTTTTTTTATTACTATTAGGGTTATACTTTTAGATCTTTAGAAGGGTTATTATATATAAAAGTAGAATTATTAATAATAAAAAGGTCTATTTTTTTATTAGTATATTTCTAGTTTATATAAAAAATCTCGTATAATACTTATAACTAAATATAGTATATATATTAGTAATTTATATTAATCTATAGTATAGATTTTAAATTACTTAATAGTCCTTTATACGTAGGCTTTATTAAAAATATAGCCTATTTAAGTTTTAGTTAACCTTTATATACTTATATAATTACTATATAAAGTAGTACTTTTTTTTTAAATTAAGGGTTTAGAGCTTTTTATATTAAAATTAATTTATTAATTATTACTTTTAAGGCTTTATACAGAGTCTTATTAAGGTTTTTTTTACTTAGATTATATAAAAGTAATAGTAGTCTAGTTAGTTTAATACTAGTTATAGTTAATATATATATTAAAGTAGTAGTTTAACCTCTTATATAACTATTTTTATAAGTATTTTAGGCTAATATTATATAGGTAAAACTAGCCTATATAATTTTTTAAAATATTTAGGAAAATAATAGTATATTTTAACTTTTAAATATTAATTCTCTAGTAAAGCTTAATAAAGATATAAGTCTTATTAGCTAGAATATTATATAGGCGGCTAGTATAGTTATTTTTTTTTTATATTTTTTAAAATATAATTATTTTTTATAGATTAAGCTTCTCTAGTAGTATATTTTATATAAATAAAAATTAAAATATTAAATTATAGTAAGTAGCGTATAAAAATTAAAAAATTAATAAGTAACTAATTATTAATATTCTGTAACTAGTTTCTAGAAAAAATAGTAATATTTTAGAATTATATAATAATAAATATATTAAATATTATAGTCGACTATTATATATACTTAAAGATAGTACTAGGGTATATAAACTATATATAGTTTAGGGTTATTTAGGTTTATATAGTTTATATCTATACTTATATAATATAGGCCTAAAATTCTCTAAATAATACTAGTATAGCGGGATTAATTACTTATATAATATATATTATAATAGTTAGCTTTCTTGCTGTATAAGAGGTATAGCTAGAGTATATAAAATATTTAGCTATTAGCTAAGAATTTAGAGGTTTAAGCTTAATAGTTTTTATATAGATTATTTTATAATAATAATTAAACTTTTTATTAAACTTTTTAATCCCGCCTAGAGGTTTTTAATTTTTTAATATTTTTTTATAATTTAAAAGAGAGTTTATATAGAACTTATTAGTATTTTTATTTATTTATCTACTAGAGGTTGTACGCCCTTATTTTATAAAATTTCTAGTAGTTCTTTTTAAAATATTTATTTTAGTAATATAAAATAGGAATAGTTCTATTTAGTAACTAAATTATAGTATAAAGTAATTAGGCTTTAGCTATTTCTTTATTTTATACGAAGTCTTATAATAACGCAGCTAATATATATATTAAGTTATTTAGTAAATAAGTTATTCTAAATATTTAGATTCTCTATCTAGTATTATAACTTAGTCTAGTCTTTAAGTACTTATATTATAATATTATATTTTTAGGTATATATTTATATATTAATTAAATAAAAAGTGTAGCTGTAGTGGCTGTGTAGGCGATTAAAAGGGGTTTTAAAAAAGGAGAAGTATATATATACCTTTATACTTAATGTGTTAAAAAATTTAGATAAGGCTAAATTAAAAAAAATATAGCGCTGTACTAGTGTACTACTAGTATACTTAGTACGCCTCCCCTAAAAAAAATATTAAATTAATAAACTCTAATATAAAAACTCTAGTACGGATACTATATTCTTTTTTAAATATATATATAGGTAGTAGTTACTACTACTACCTGTATATCTCTTTTCTATCTTTTTTTATAGTTAACACAGCTAAATTATTCTATATTAGTTTATTTAAAAATACTCGCTAAATATTCTCTAAAATATTCTTTATATTTTTTAAAATATTTAAAGGTTTTATTTTTATTCTTTTCTTAGCGGACACCGTACTTATTTATATTAATTTTAATACGCCTACTACGTTAAATATATAAACTATCTTTACTATATTCTACCTAAATAGTAATATATAATAATAAGTCTTTTTAGATATTACTAAATATACTACTATACACGACATAATTACTAGATTTTTTAAAAGTACTATTTATTAATTTTACGTAATATTAGATAATTAGTATAATAAAATAATAAATAGCGTAGTAACTTTATTAATAGTAGAAGCTATAGAATTTAAAAATTTAAGATTAGTTATAGTAGCCTCTACGAAGGTAAAAGTAATAAAAGTAAAAATAGTAGTATTATACTAGTTATAAAAAATAGAGAGTTAGCGCGTTAATATTAAATTTATAATAAAAATATATAGTCTAGAGTATAAAACGTAGCTATATAAGATACTACTAGAGGTGCTAGTAGTAAAGGTAAAGATATTTTAAGTTCTAAGCTTAAAGCCTGTAGGGCGACAGGTAATAAGTAAAAAATATAGAGATACTAGAGTAATTAAAGTTTAAGGATTTATAGGGGCCTATATATAATTTCTTAGGTGCGGTAATACGTAGGCTAGGTATATATATAAACGTACTTAGTATCGCAGTTAACTATCTTTATAGGTAAAAAAGGATTTATAATTATAAATAAAAATTATTAACTATTATTAAACGCTATACTACCTATATATAGGCGGAGCAAAAAGCAATAGAAATAAATATAATCTCTATTTTATTTTATAAAAATAGAGTTAAAAAAGTAACTAATAGATTATAACAGTAGTTATCGGCGTATTTTTAGGTATATTTTTTTTATAATAAATCTAAATCTATTTTTATTATACGCTCTTTACCTTTTTTTACAGAAAAAGTTTTTTTTAGTATTATTATATTATTTAGTTTATATTATTAATTATATAGTTTTAGCTTACTATACTAGTAGGTTTATATAAAGCGGTTTAGTTTTAAAAAAAATTATTTTTATTTTTTATACGGATAAGGTTTTTATAAAATATATAATTTAATATATATTTATATATTAATTAAATAAATAGTGTAGTTATAGTAGCTTAGGGCGACTAAAAGGGATTTTAAAAAAGGAGGAGTATATATATATCTTTATACTTAATGTGTCGAAAAAGTTAGGTAAGGCTAGATTAAAAAATAATTTAATATACTTTCTTTTATTTATAGATACGGGAAAGAGTTATATAATATATAAAATTATTTTTCCCTTCTAAGTAGGAGGTAAAAAACTACTTTACTTAAGTAACCTAAATATAAAACTGCGTTATATTTACTAGAATTAATATATAGAGTTTATTATTATTTTAATAATTTTTATTTAATATAGTTTAATCTAATTTTATAATATTATACCTCTTAGAGCGCTAAGGTCCTTAATATAAAGTTTTTTCGCTGCTATTATTAGCAGCTTTTTCTAATACTTAATAATCTAATAATAATAACCTTTTTACTAACTCTCCCTCTATAAGAATAATTTTAATTTTTAGTAAAGTACTAATTAATTTAAGTCTTTTTAGGCGCCTCTACTAGTTATAATCTAAAATATTATATACTTTAAAATACTACTACTACTACCGCCGCCTACTATAAGTACTTATACTTAGTAACTTTTTTATACTTTTATTTTTATTTAGTCTCTCTTTTTACGCGTATATAAATATATATTTTATATTTACTTTAACTATAGTTTAAAATTATAAATTCTATTTTTATAATACGTTACTAGCTTTTTTATATTTTTAGTAATAATTACTGTACGCTTTTAAGGCGACCTATTAATAGTATTATATAAGGTAGTAAGGACGTCTATTTATTATATATACTACTACTAGACGGTTAAATTACTATATACTAGAGTAATAATACTAAGCTTAAATATAGTAAGAGCTACTATATTTAGCTAAAAGAAGTATATACGCTACTTAGGCTAAATAAAGTTACTTTTATATAATTCTTTAATATTTTTAATCGTTAATTTAGTAATTTATAAAGCGTAAAAATATAAGTATTTGTCTATAGCTGTATAGAGGTTATATAAAGGATTTATTTATATTTTATCTCTTAATACTTTATTAGTTTTAATAGTAAAGCGCAGGTACTATTTAAACTTATTAAATATAGTAATTAGATAACTTTAATAATAAAAGAAGTTTATATAGTAATTATATAGGTTTTTCTACTATTTATACTATACATATAGTCCTTAAAATAATTATATTACGTTACGTTAAGTACTTTAGTACCTACTAATATAAACTACTAATTTAATACTAACTACTAGTCTACTAGTATACTTATTATTTAATTAAGTAGCTATTTAAATAGATATTATCCTTAGTTAACTTTTATAAGCTTAGCTTTTAATTATTACGTATACAGTTTAATACTTAATAAAGTTCTTTTACTATATTTATACCCCTAAATCGTCGTCTAGGCGTACTTATTACTTTTTAATAAAATTATTTTTACGTAGTATAGATTTAATAATAACTTAACCTCTTTATACGCTCTTACTAATGTGTAGTAGATAAAGAAATTTAATTAACTACTAGTAATAGAGTAGTTAAATAATTTAATTAACTAACTACTAATTAGTATTAGAATAACTATATTTTATTTATATAGAGTATAGTCCTCTGTAATATTATAATAAGTAAAAAATAGTATAAAATAATAAATAGTAAATAGTTATATTTTTTTTATTTATATCCCCCTCTACTATCTGTGCCATAGCTAGATAAAAATTTTGCTTACTAGTATAGATTATATAATTATATAATTATAGTTATGTTATTTATACGCTCCGTATTACTAGTAAACTTATTTAAATTAACTACTCTATATACAAAAGAAGTATATATAGACTAGTAAATAGGTTAGGATTATATAGACTACTTAGGGTTGTATAAACTAAAAAATATTAAAATGTTTTTTAAAAAGTATATACTAACTTTTTAATTATAATTGTTTATATAGACTTTTTCGACACATTAAGTATAAAGGTATACACATACTCCTCCTTTTTTAAAACCCCTTTTGGTCGCCCCAAGCCACCATAGCCACACTTTTTATTTGATTAGTATACAAATATATATATAATTATTTATATAATAATATAATAATATAATTTTTAGTATATATACTAAAGCTAAATTATAAATTATAAATCTTTTAGTCGCCACTATAGTTACTATAGCTATACTATTTATTTAATTAGTATATAAATATATAAATTATAAAAAATATAGTTTTTATTATTAAATATTACGTAATTTAAAATATAAACTAAAGGTAAGACTAAATTTTAAATTACGTAATATTTAATAATATAATTTATATATTTTATAATTTATAATTAAACTGTACCCTATGCGCTAAAAATTATATTATAATATTATTATATAATTAATTATAATTAAAAGGTTAGTATATACTTTTTAAAAAACACTTTAATATTCTTTAGTTTATACGACCCCAAGTGGTCTGTGTAACCCCAACCTATTCGCTAGCCTAAGTATATATATATCTTTATACTTAATATATTAACAAAGTTAAATAAAGTAATATTAAAAAGAGTATAGCACTACGCTAGTATATATTAGTATACTTAGTACGCCCCCTAAAAAAATTAAATTAAAAAAGTCTAGTATAAATACTATATTCTTTTTTAAAAGAGAGATATATAGATTGTAGTAATAGCTATTACTTATATATTTTCTTTTATTTTATAGTTAATAAATTTTTTTTAGACTAGTGTCTCGACGCTACGCTTTACCTCTCTTTACATAATAGTTAATAATAGTATAGTTAAATTTTTAAAAAAAGATATTTACTAAATATTTTCTAAAATATTCTTTAAAGCTTTTTCTACTTTTTTTACTTTTATTTTAGTAGATACTGTACTTATTTAAATTAATATTAATATACCTACTATACTAATTATATTAAAAACTATTCTTACTATATTCTACCTATCTAGTAATAAGTTAGATAGAATTATAATACTATTAATAGTAAAAGTAATAGTATATAAAAATTTAAAGTTAGTAACACTAGTTTATATAAAGATAATAGTATTAGTAAAAGTAATAGTATTAGTAAATAAAAAAACAAAAGTAGGCGTAGTACTATACTACCTATAAAAATAGAGAAAAGATAGCACGTTAATATAGTATTTATAATAAAAATATATAGTTTAAGGTATTTAGTATAACTATATAAAATATTACTAAGCGTACTAGTAGTAAAGGTAAAAACGTTTTATACTTAAAGTTTAAAGCCTATAAAGTAATAGGTAATAGGTAAAGTGTAGAGGAAAAACGAGCTAGAAATTACTAGATTCTAAGATTAAAGAGTAGGGATTAGTTTTATAAAAAAAAGCACTAAAAAGCTATATTATATATATATAAAAGAGAAATAAATACTCTGTTTTAAAGAATTTTATAAACTAGTAATTTAGGCTTTAAAATATCTTACCGTAATATACCTTTTAATTAAGTTAATAGAAACAGCTTAACTATCTAAGTAAATAAAAATTTATTCTTTAAAGCTTATAATAGCTGTAAAATTAATTTTAAAAAAAGCTTTTTAGAGTAAAATTTTAGTAGGTAGTATTACTAAGTAATAGAGTTTTAAAGTAAAAAACTAATTATAGTAGGCGCGCTAGCGTTAGTAATATAAAAAATATTTATATAATCTCTCTACTAACTTTTTTAAAATAATTTTTACTCTTTTTATACTTTTAACTATTATTTTTATACTTTTTTATACTGTTCGTACTATTTTTATACTCTTTTATCTAATTTTATTTTTTAGAACAGCTCCTTAAGCTCCCTAATTATTATAAATATTATAAATTAATTATTTATATTACTATTACTGTAACTATAGTAAGCTATAATACTTTTTTTAATTTTTACTTTTTAAAGTTTATTTAGATTTCTAAACTCTAATTCTGTTTCTTAAAAACTCTACTAATCTTTATTTAATAGTTTTTTAATCCCTCTTATACTACTATAGTCTATAACCTAAATATAACTAAAAGTAAATAGTATTTTAAGTATTATAAACTTACTAAAGTTAGTAAAAAGCTAATAGAGTCTAGTCTTTTAGTTTTTAATGTTTTATTTATTACTATCTTTTAGCCTATAATTACGCTCTATAAAAAAAAGTAGGTAAAGAAAAAGAAAAATAAGAAGTGTAAAAAAATTTAATAATAAATAAGTTAGTAAAGCTAAGGTACTATCTAGTCTTAAATAAAAATTTTTATAACTTAAATAAAAACTTCCGTACTGTAATATTTAAAAAATTACCTACTCTTTTTATAAAATAATATACTACTACTATAAGCTTTAGAAGGTTATTCTATATCTTTAATAAAATTAAATCTATTTACTTTTTCTAATTAAGTAGTTCTATAGATCCCTTAATTTTTAAAAAATATTATTTATATACTATTATAAGCTCTATAAAATCTACTTAAGATTTTACTTTAAATAAGTCTAGGCACTATAATAGTCTTACAGGGGAGTGACATTTAAAAAAGAGTACTCTCTAAAGTTACTATTTTGAAAAATTAATATAAAATTAATTACTAAGCCTAAAAATAGGTGAATTATACCGATTTAAAGAGAAAATAATAGAGATTTATATTAGGATTTTAGT
Organism: Pleoardoris graminearum; assembly: GCA_030770415.1. Taxonomy (NCBI): domain Eukaryota; kingdom Fungi; phylum Ascomycota; class Dothideomycetes; order Pleosporales; family Didymosphaeriaceae; genus Pleoardoris; species Pleoardoris graminearum. Next base: position 229,563 of record JASEKS010000073.1, on the reverse strand, counting down.
TACGTCCTATTTATTACCTATAATAAATTAAAATTACCTAAATATAACTAAATTTTTAACCCCTTTTTTAGGTTCCTATAACTTTTTAGTTAGTGAATATATTTAACTAAAATTTTAACTATACTCTTTTAGGCCTAGTATAGATCACGTGACTAGTTTTTCGAAGTATATTAGTAATCTAATAATAAAATTATATTAATTATAAAAATATTGCTAAGGCTTATATAATTACTAATCACGTGATATATTATTAATATTATAGTATATAGTAATATCTTTTAGATTTTATAAACCTAGACTTCTATTTTCTCTCGAAATGGCACTAAATCTTTTAAAACTCGAATCTAAAATTAATTTGCTTTTAAAAGCAAATACTCCTATTTCTACTATTATTTCTACTTTAAATAAGCCTAAAAAGACTATTTATAATACTATCCAACGTATTAAAAATAAAGAAAAAAATAAAGAAAAGAATTATAATACAAAAAGGGTATATAAAGGGGGTATAAAAAAGTTAACTAAAAGGGATAAAAGAGTTATTAATAGAGACTTAACTAGAAGTCCTAAAAAGGATAATAAAAGTATACTACTAGAAAATAATTTAGAGATTTCAAAAAGATAATTGCAAAGAGTTTTAAAAGAGGAGGGATATATAATTAATATAAGTAAAAAAAAACTAATAATTAATAAAGAAAACGCTAAAAAAAGAGTAAAATACGCTAAAGAATAATTAAAAAATATTAAAAATATAAAACTAGAAAACATAATATTTTCTAATAAGTCAGCAATACAAAGGGGTAGGGCTAGAAAGGAGTTATATAGAAAAAGGAGTAATAATAAAGTTAGAAGAGAACTGGCTGTTAGCTAATTACAAAGTAAGTTATTTTAAATTTTTAAAATATTAAAATATATAACTTTTTATATATTTTTAGGCTATGGTTTTAGTTTTTTAATATTAATTATATTAATTATTTTATAGGCCACGACATTACCCTACAAGTTTAGGGTGCAATTTAGGTAGGAGGTAGAAGTAATTTAGTGTTTATTAAAACACCTAATTCTTTTACTTCTTATACTAGTAAGAACTATATAAATAAAGTCCTTATACCTAAGCTTAAACCCTATATAAAAAGGGGTAAGTTTTATAATCCTTTTTTACCTCTTTTTTTAATAATATATATATATATATATATATATATTATTATATTATATTATAATTATAATCTTTATAATAATATTAATATAGGTTAGCAATTTTAACAAGATAACGTCCCTATTTATAAAACTAGAAACGTTTTAACTTAGTTTAAAAATAACAAAATTAAACTATTTCCTTACCTAGCCTATAGTCCTGATTTAGCCCCTATAGAAAATATATAGGGTTTATTAAAATTAGGGCTAATTAAAAATAAAAAGGCTAATTTAGGTGTAGGAAATAGTTTAGAAAGAATAGAGGCGTTTAAAAGAGTTATTAATAAAGAGTAGTAGAATATACTACAAGAAGTTATTAATAACTGTATTTTATCTCTTCCTAACCGTTATAAGGCGGTTATAGAAGCTAAAGGCTACTATACTAAATACTAGTAATTTATTATTACTAGTTTATTATTAAAAATTTGAAAAACTGACTTTTATATATAATTATATAAATCAAATATAAATATATAAAAATATTTTATATACTAATAAAACTTAGTATCTATTATTATATATATAAAAATAAGCTAATTTTACACCTTAAATAAAAAGTTATAATAGCCTAAAGTGGGGTCCTAAAAATTCTTTATATTTACTGAAATTTTTTTACCCCTTAGGGGCTTACTAAGCAGCCCCTAATAAGGTGAATAGAATCTGCTAGTTTTTCTCTTTAAACTAGTATTTTTTTTGTATTTTTAGGCCTTATAACTAAAAAGTTATATTATTTTAAAAAACGTAATTTTTGGAGTACTCTTTTTTAAATGTCACCCCCCTATAATTATTATTTATAATTTACTCTCTAAAACTTTAAAAAATCTTTTTAGTAATACTAGTAATTTTTTTAGTTTTATATTTATATTACGCTTTATAACTACTATCTATTAGTTATTCTATAAGTAGATAAATGCTATATAGAAAGCTTAATACTAATAAAAAATTTAGAAGGCTCTTAAGATTATTAATTTTATTTAGCCTATTTCCTTAATTTAGCTTTTTTAAATATAAGGCGTTATTAGCGCTTTTTTTAATTTAGCTCTTCTAAGCTCTATTAGGTTAGATTTAAGAAATAGGCTGCGCCCTATAGTAAAAAATAAATTTAAAAATAAATTAAAAAAAATAAAAATAGTAAATTATTTATTTTATAAACTTTATCGCGCTATAATAATAATAATAATATTAGTAAAAAATATTTTAAATTTTTTAGTCTATAATTTTTTAAAGCTCTATTTATTCTTTTATATTAAAATTAAAAGAGTTTTAGAACTATTAAACAGCGTTTATATAACTTAATATTACTAATAGTTTATAAGATTAAAGCGTTTTATATTTTACTTTTATTATTTAGGTAGTACTCTATTTAGTAAAAGTAATAGAAGTTATTATAATACTAAAACGCGAGACCTTTATTACTAAGTATATAAAAATAGATATCGCTATAAACTAATATATATACTAATATTCTAATTTAGATAATTTAAGAAAATTATATACTTACTATTATAGTTTTCTCTATATATAAAAGATTACTAAATACTTTCTATTTTACTATAAGCTATTTTATAGTAAGAAGGCAAAAGAGCTTACTTATAAAAAAATATAATTTTTTAATCTACTTTTTTTAATCTTTACTAATATATATCTTATAAATAATAGAGCTTAATAAATTATAAACTACTATTAGGTAGATAATTAAAATAGATAAAAACTTAGGTAGTAACCCTATAAATAATATTTTTAATAATATTGCTTCGCGCTGCGCTTAAGCTATTTAAAAGTTTAATAAGCTAGTTATATTATTAATCTATTAAGCTTTTCTATTAGGGTTATTATATAATTTTTATTATTTTATTATTTTTTCTATTTTTTTATTATAGAGTTTTTTTAAGTAGTACGATTTTAAATTATCTGTTATAAATAGTAGTTTATAAGCTATCTAATATCTAATTTAAAGCGCTTTACGTTTTATTATTATATAATTTTTTAAAATTCTAGTTTAGTAATAATTTTTTTTATATTTTTAAAATTTAGTTACTTTTTAAATTTTTAAAATTACTAAGCTATAAGAGCTTTTATTAACCTATTAGCTAGTATATTACTTATCTAAAAGTATTTAATTTTAAAACTTCTTTTTAAATATTTTTAGCGCAGCTATATATTCTGTATATTTATATAGCATAAATAAGTAGTTATACGCTTATTTTTACTTATAACTAGCCTAATTATCTATTAGTTATTATAAAATATACACTACGTTACTCTAAAATTTAAAATAAGTTTTTTAAAAAAGCGCTTTAGAGCTATTATTTTTTTATTTATATATTTAAGCGCGAGAAGCTTTACTTTAGTAGTTAATATTATAATAATAATCTATTTTACAGCTTTTTAAATAATTACACCCTTAAATAATATAATAATATAGCTATATAAAGATTATTTATTTTTTAAATTATCTATAAATAAAGCGTTTAAATAAATTATAAGTTTTAGGCCCTTATATACCTTATATTAAATTACTTAAAAGTGTAATTTATAAAAGAACGCGATTATATATTTTACTATAATAAAATACTCTTTATTTAAATTAATTAAAAAATAAGAAAGCTTTAAAATAGCGAATACTATATTAGATTATATTATAATAGTAATATAAAATATAAATTTAATACACTTTTAATACGTCTTAATTTTAGCTTTTATCGCTTCTCCTTTATTTTTAACTAGCTCTTTTAATAGTAACAGTATTAGTAAAAAGAATACTAAATTAACTACTCTAAATTTTTTTATAATTTTTTTAATATATAAATTATAGATTAGCGTAATTATTTAATTTTTTTAATTTCTAATTACCTATACTTTAAAATATTATTTTATAGCTCTATACACCTCTATTTTATATATTTCTAAAAGCTTATTATATAGTTTAAAAGCTTTTTACTAATAAATCTTATAGTATAAAAGTAGGATATTATTTATATAAAAAAGTATATAGATCTTATAATCTATATTAAAGAATAAATAAAACTTTTCTTTTAAGTAAATAAGGCTAAGCTTAGCTAGAGTACTAAAAATTTTTTTATATTATAGTATAGGTAAGTTCCTTAAACTATATAAAGCTTAATTAAGCTTTATATAACTACTTTCTTATTTATAATTATTAGGTAGTTTATACTATACTAAATTTAAGGGATTAATTAGTATATTAAGAAACGTACTAATTATATTAAGTTATAAAATTTTTAAGTTAAACTTTACTATAATTACTATAGCTATATAAAAAGAGCGCGCTATAAGTATTATAATATATATTAATAAAAGTATATTTTTTAACTAGAGATCGCTTTTAATAACTAAGTAAGTTTTATACTTTATAAAGTAACTATTCTAATTAAATTTATAGGTAAATACCTACTTAAGTAAAAATAGTTATTTAGCACTTTTAAAGCGTATAACCACCTATTAAGTTTATTTTTTAAAAAGTATAATCTATTCTTTATATATAGCCTAGTAAAAGAGCGGGCTAAATAAATATAAAAAAATTACTTTTTATATTACTAGTTCTTTTAGAAGCTTATAGCGGTATATATAAATTTTATTTTAAAATATTATTTTTTTAAGGCCTTATTCTATATAGTAGTTTAAACTATAATATTAATAATTATAAACTCTCTACGCTCTTCCTGTATAAAGTTTATATTAAAAATAAATATATTTATAAAGTTATACTAGAGAGAGCTATCTACGCTATTTAGTAAAGTGCTTATAAGTTTTATATTATATAATAGCTCACTCTTTAGATTAAGGCTTAATAATATATAAATCCTAAGGGGGTTTTTATTCCTAGTCTTTAGTTTATTAAAATTTTTAAAATTTAATTTATATTACCTTTAGCTTTATTAAATACCTAGATTATAGTCTTTTATAGGTTCTTATATTTTATAAGTATAAATACTAATTATTTTATTTAATAAAAGGAGCTTTATATTACTAATTTAAGTAATAATATTAAATAAACTTTTACCTACTATCTAAAAATTTTATAGACTTTTTATTTTACACTATTTTACTCCTTTACTAAAGTATACTTTATAAAAAATACTAAAATATTTATTTTTTTTATAATTTATATTTTTAAGTTCTTTAGGCTTTAAAGTAGGCTAAAAAAAGATTAAACTAATATTTATATTATATAATATACAGATTCGCGACTATTAGTTAACTATATTAATAGCTTATATATATACCGCTTATATAGAGTTTTACTTAACTAATTAGCTAAAAAAATAAAATAAGACTTATACTAAAGTACTCTTAAGTTATTACTTAGATTATATAATATTTTTACTAATTTCTAGCTTATTAGAGTTATAGACTTACGTATTAAAATTTTTATTAAACGCCTTACTTATATCTGTAACCTTAATAGTATATAAAATATTTATAAGTTTTATAGCCTTTTTTTATAAAATAGGCTAATCTTCTTTTTTTTTATAAAAAAGAGTTTTATTAAATATAATATTACGCGTTATAATAACCTAGTTAAGTAATAGTATTTATATTTTATAAATATTAAAAGCTACGTAACTAACTAAATATTTAATATAAATATATAAATTTATTTTAAATTTATATCTATTACGTCTAGTTATATAATTTTTATTTAAAAGATATATATAATAACTATAAATATATATATTACTTTAATTTAAGTATAAATCTACTGTTTAGTATTTTATAAGTTTAGGTTTATAGTAATAGAAATACTATCTAAACTAACTATAAAAGATTTTATTTAAAAATTATATACTTTTAAAAGCTACTAAACTAATATTATAAAACGTTATAATTATTTTTATAATTTTTAGCTAAAACTTTTCTAGTAGATTTATACTAAGTCTTATAATAATAGTTTTATTAATAATTTTTTAGCTAGCGCGTTTAGTACCGCTGTTTAGCTTATATATATAAAAAAGTAGTATTTTAATACTTATACTAAGTTTTTTTATTTATTTTTTAAAGCGCGATCTTCTATACTATAAATAGGTAATAATATTATTATTTTAAAAAAATTTTATAATCTTAAATTTATACTAAGTATATACTTACATAGTAAAGCTTAAAAATATTTTTATAAACTTTAAAAGTAACTTTACCTATAAATTCTATATATAAACCTTTTTACTATAATTATTCTTAATTAATAATATTTACTACTTTTCGAGTCTTCCTTTAGGTATATTAAAAAAATTTTATAAAATACGCTAGTATAGTTATAGTAATTTGTTTTTAAGTTTTTAAAAGATTACCTAAGTCGTGTATATAAGGGAATATTACTTATAATATATATATTTAGTATTTAAAATATAAATATTTTACGCTTTATAGATAAGAGTATATAAAGTTTTTTAATTTAAATATTCTACTCTTTAGTACTATATATTCTTAGTATTAATATATAGATATATTAACTAAGAATAGAGCTTTTAATATACTAGTATTATACTTTAGACTAAAAGATCGAAGAATAAAGATTTATATTTAATAAATAATATTTTTCGACATATTAAGTATAAAGGTATATATATACTCCTCCTTTTTTGAAACCCCTTTTAGTCGCCCCGAGCCACTACAGCCACACTATTTGTTCGATTAGTATACAAATATATATTTAATAAATATTAAGTTATACTTATAAATAAGTATTATAAATATAAGACTCTATTCTAAAAATCCTATACGTAATATATTATTTAAGCCTAAATACTAAAGTCTTTTATTATATAGGCGAGCTTTAAATACTATATTAAAATAAAATTTTTCTATAATAGCTATATCCTTTAATATAAAATTTTTTATAGAATTTCTATTTAGGCTATTTAAAGTATTTTTAATTACTTAAGTTCCTATACTAAAAATTAGAAAAGCTTATATTTTAGCTTTAATAATACGGATACTATTAGCTTTCTTAAAAAATTTTAAAATAAGTAGTAATTTATTATTTATTAGGTATAAAGTAGTACTATTATTAAAAATAGTACTTTTAGAGAGCGTATAGGTATTATAATTTTATATAAAATATATACTATTACTCTATTTTAAATTACTATTTATAATAAGTAAAGAATTAATAACTATATATACTAAAGAACTAAAAAATTTTAATTTATTAGACTTCTTACCTTATAAAGTATTTATTTTAAACTATTCTTTTTACTTACGTATATTATAAAAAGATATAAATTTATTAAATTTATTAAATTTAAAATATTTAAAAAGCTTTTTTTAATTTTTTTTAAAAAGTAGTATAGTCTAATTAGTATAAATACTTATTAATACTAACTATAAGTAATAGTACTTAATAGGTTTTTAATAGTACTTTTTAAGTCTATAAAAGTATTAGTATAACTTACCCTTATTTTTTAGCTATAAGCTATTTAATTAGAGGAACGGGCTTTACTTACTAAATATTATAAAAATTCTAAAGCTCTTAGTAAATAGCTTAATAATTTTATTTTATAATATTACTTAAAAGATTCTTTTAATTTCTATTAGAGAAAGCTCTTTATTTTTAAATATTAATTTTTAGGCTTAGGTTATATATATCTATTTTACTTAATTAAATACTAATTTCTTACTAACGGCAGTAAGAAAGTTAGTAATAGTTAGCTTATTTTAAATATTACTAAGTTTATATACCTTTACTTTTATATAAAGAGCTTTTTATTTATAATACTATAATTTAGAAATTATTTTTTTATACTCTACTTTTTTTAAATAAGTATAGTATTATTATTATATAATATTTTTAGCTACCGTATTAGTAGTTAAAAGCTTTTATTTAAAAAAACAAATAATTAAGTAAATTAAAATATCCCCTTTAATAGTATAATATATTTAAGTAGCGCTTATAAGCTCTAGAACTACTATTATACTAATTTAGTTTTAGATATTTATTACTTAGTTTACTTTAGTAGTATAATTAGTTAAGCGGATTTAGTATATAACTATTTTAGTAATATAGTTATAGTAGATTTTTATAATTTTAGCTTTAGACGCTTTTATAATATATAAAAGCTCTAGTATTTAAAAAAAATTATTAAAATTATTAACGCTTTTAAGGTTAGGGTTAATAAAATTTTAAACGTAATAAAGTATATAGTATACTTTAAGCTATATATACTAAGTTAGCTAGCTCGCCGAATTAGTAAAATAGATATTATTAATTAGAAAGGATAAAATAGCTTTAGTTATTATAATATTTAAAAGATTATTAGTCGTAAGGCTTATTAAGTATTTAATAATTAAAAATATAAATTATTATTAGTATATAAATAAGGTAATACTTACTAGATTTATAAAATTAAAAGCATGAAGGCATACACATACTCCTCCTTTTTTAAAACCCCTTTTTGGTCGCCTACACAGCCACCACAGCTATACTATTTATTTAATTAGTATATAAAAATATAAAATTAAAAGCTTTTAAATAAAAAATTAAAGAATTAATTAGAGTTTTAAAAAATAGGATTTCTAATAATTAGATATATAAAGAAAATCTTCTTTTATTCCTAAAACGCTAGACTTATAACTATAAAAAAATAAGCTAGAAATTACTAGATTCTAAAATTAAAGAATAGGGACTAGTTTTATAAAAAAAAGTACTAAAAAGCCGTATTATATATATATAAAAGAGAAATAAATACTCCGTTCTAATAAGTTTTATAAGCTAGTAACTTAGGCTCTAAGATATCTTACCGCGACATAAAGAATATAAAAATACTAGAGTTAATTAATATTTAAAAGTTTTAGAGGGCCTATATATATATATATATATTCTTTAGTATAAAGACTAGGTAAATAGACTAGTAAATAGATATACTTAGTATTATAGTAATTATTATATTTATATATTAATTAAACAAATAGTGTAGCTGTAGTGGCTCGGGGCAACTAAAAGGAGTTTTAAAAAAGAAGGAGTATATATATGCCTTTATAATTAGTAATTATTATAAGTAAAAAAAAGATATAATTATAAATAAATTTTAATTATTATTAAATACTATACTACTTATATATGTAGACGAAGCGAAAAGTAATAAAAATAAATATAACCTCTATTTTATTTTATAAAAAGGTATTTAAATAAGTAATTAATAAATTACTATAGTAGTTATCGGTAATAGTCTTTAAATAGATATAGATTTAATATATATATTATTATTTATTATAATAAACCTTATAAAATAGTAAAAAAAAAATTAAAATTAAAATTTTTAACTATTTTTATTATATAATATTATTTTATAGTACGTTAGAAAGAATCGCGTAGTTTCGCTACCGTTAAAGCTTCGGGCTAGTAAGAAATGCAAAACAAGCGCATTTGAAAAATGAAATTGAAGTGTCCTATTGCAGGTCCGGGCTACCCTCCGGTCTATGGTACTTATACAGTCGGTCACAAAGGGTTCTTTTGCTCGTCCATCTCTCCGTGGAGAGCTCTACCTCCCCTTCTTGACCCAGTTCTCCATGCTCGACCGCGTCTCAGCAACCTTGTCCTGGATCATGCCCACACCCATAGCTGAATGAGCCTTCCCAGTCTCCCAGAAACGGGTCACGCGCTCCTTCGTCCGCAAATGTGCGTCGGCCAACGCAGGGTACCGCTCCTCGTACTTCCACGCCAAATCGCCGACGTTCTTCATCGTTATGGGGAGCACGGCGTATGCGGCCCCGAGCCCGATAGCGGCCGGAACGGTCGCGCGTAGTAAGATGTTGCGGTTCCGCGTGATGATGCTGCCGGCCATGCTCGCGACGAGGACGTATAGTACGCCCGGGAATACCCTCTCGCCTGACTCTTTTGGGGGTGCCAATGAACGAATAGTGGAGGTGAACGAGTGCTCGAGACGAAGCGTTTCGGTAAGGGCGTTATTGACACCATCTTCGGCGCGGGCGGCTTGTCGGTAGAGGGCAAGACGGGCTTTGCCTATTTGTACAGCGAGGCGATCGGTGGGTGTAGGGCGGTAGGGCGCATCTGACGAGGGCGTGGAGGGTGCCGCGGGTGGTGTGGGAGCGGGCGCGGTTGTATCCAGAGGCGTGTCGTCGTAGATGGGTTTCCGGTCCAACTATAGATTGTGAGAAAAACAATTGGAAGAATGCGGAAAATACAGGCGCATACCGCAGGGCTCGTGAGTGAGTCCTCGGTGGGCGGATCGTTCACTTTGGAACGTGTAATCGGTGCGGCGGAGACAGCGACGCCGGCCCAGACAGGAGCAAAGCGCTGCGAAGGTTAGCTGGCAGAAGAGAAGATAGAATGGCTAGCTCACCTGCCGTAGCAGCGGTCTGAAGGCCATTGTTTATGCGGGGAAGGCGCAATGGATGGCCGTCGTGATGCTGCGTGGATGGCGTTTGAAGATGCACGACAAAGGCCAAGCTACGGGCCCCTGCAAAGATTAGGTCATGCGTCAACCGAAGACAGCTGTGTGACGGCATCGCTGTACCTTTCCGTCCTGCAGCATATTTTGTTCAGCATCGTCCATCATGCTGAAGCGACTTGCGCGACGGTCGGCGGCGCCGTGGGTATGCCAACGCTGTCTGCAGCACTCCCGGAGACAACACAGATGGAACGCGACCTTCGCCGCCGCCGCAACTGCACGCGACCCCGTACCACTGCCAGCCGTGAAGCTATACGGACTTCCGACCGCCCGAGCAAAGGAAGACGACGATACTTTGCGCAAGATATTTGACAATGCCAGGTTCTGGGATGACTTCTCCCGTGCTTCCAAAAAAACTGCACCGACTGGCATTGTAGGGAACCGCTACCTTTCGAGCCCGGAGGGTTTTGTCGATTTCGTTACAATAACATTGCAGAGATGCAATGCGGTAGTGGAAAAAGTGGCGCGCGCGAACAGCATAGACGAATACAAGGGCATGGTAAAAGAGCTGGACAGGTTGAGTGATCTACTGTGCAGGGTCATCGATCTGGCGGACTTCGTGAGAGGCACACATCCGGATAGACAGATACAGAATGCGGCGCATAGAGCCTATGCCATCATGTTTCAATACATGAACCAACTCAATACTACAACGGTACTGAACGACCAGATCAAGAAGGCCGCGGCAACACCAGAAGTATGGGACAGCTGGACTGAGCAGGAGCGTGTCGTTGCCCATATCCTGATTGAGGATTTTGCAAGAAGTGCAATAAACCTGCCGGAAGATAGACGACAACGCTTCGTGGACCTCAGTGGTGAGATCGTGGATGTTGGCACCGACTTTACCGAAAGAATGGGCCCGGAAAAGAGCCATTTGAAGTTCGATAGCAAGAGAATGAAGGGTCTGGAACCGGGCATGGCACGCGCCCTGACGAAGTGGGGAGAGACCAAGATCGGGACCATGAACCACGAGGCACAGATTGCGCTGCGATATGTGGAGGACGCCGAGGTGCGAAGAGAGATATACGAGGCTGTTCGGACAGCGAACAAGCCTAGTATCACCAGGCTAGAAACCATGCTGAAATGCAGAGCAGAGCTAGCCAGGCTATCAGGTTATGAAACCTTCGCGCATATGACATTGGAAAACAAAATGGCAAAGTCCCCAGAAGCCGTCAACCAGTTTCTCGGTGCATTGATCGCGGACAACAAGCACAAAGTCGATGAAGAGCTGGAAGAACTCCTAGAGCTGAAAAGAGCAGACGCGCAAATTGGCAACTTCCCGGACAGAATCAATGCTTGGGACAGGTACTACTACACCTCGAAGTTGCTTTTAAGCATGGACACCAAGATCCGTACGCCTGACTTTCTGTCGGCGTACTTCTCCATCGGAACAGTCATGCAAGGTCTTTCAAGGTTGTTTGATCGTTTGTACGGCATTCGTCTTGTCCCTCGCGAAACACAGCCTGGCGAGGTCTGGGACGATGGTGTGCGACGTTTGGACGTCATCTCCGACACTGACGGCCACATCGCCGTCCTATACTGCGACCTCTTCTCCCGCGAAGGCAAGACTCCTAACCCGGCCCACTTCACCTTGCGCTGCTCGCGCGAAATCCTGCCTTCGGAGATCGAGGAAATGAGCCAGCTCAACCACCCTTTCTCATCACCGGTGGAGGCTGCCACCGACGGAATGCCCGTCGCCTTCAACAAGGAAACAAACTCCTACTTCCAGCTCCCCACTATAGCCTTAATCTGCGACTTCTCTCGCCAACAGCGCCGCCCCACGCTCCTCAACTTCAATGACGTGCGCACCCTCTTCCACGAAATGGGCCACGCACTGCATTCCTTCCTCGGCCGGACCCCCCTCCAAAACGTCTCCGGCACGCGGTGCGCCACCGACTTTGCCGAGCTCCCCTCCGTCCTCATGGAGCACTTCGCCTCCTGCCCGAGCGTCCTCGCCCTCTTCGCGCGCCACTGGGAAACCGATGCCCCGCTCCCCATGGCCGCGCTCGAGAAGCGTCTCGCCATCGACATCAAGACGCAGCCCGCGGAGACCGAGGCGCAGATCCTCCTCGCCATGCTCGATCAAACGTACCACTCCGCGCTTCCGCTGGCGCCGGACTTCGACTCGACAAAGGTCTACCACGACGTGTATAACATGCATGCCTCGATTCCGGAACCGGCTGGTACGGCGTGGCAGGGCTTCTTTGGACACCTGTTCGGGTACGGCGCGACGTACTACAGCTACCTTTTTGACCGGGCCATCGCGGGCAAGGTATGGAGCGATGTGTTCCAGAAGGGCGGGAGGGAGGGCAGTGTGGAAAGAGCGAATGGAGAGAGGTACAAGGATGAGGTGCTGAGGTGGGGCGGTGGCAGAGATGGGTGGAAGTGCATTGCTGGCGTTCTGGGGGACGAACGATTAGCCGAGGGCGGAGAGGAGGCTATGAAGGAGGTGGGGAGATGGGGCGTTAAGGATCCCGGAGCATAACGACGGTTAGACGTACCCAATTGCCCTTTTCCAAGCACGTTGGCATCGCTTAGCATTGTAGGGCCGATCCCCTTGTATTAAGGCCCGCGGCTGTACGATTAGCGCATAACGGTGGCAAGTAGGACATCGTATGCAGGTAGTGCATTTCACTCCGGTAAATACAAAATACTAGCATAACTGCAAAAAGAATGGACGGTCTTCTCGACCAAACGACAGCGATACAGGACCTGTCTTGCGTGCCGACTATGACCCGCAAGGGAGCATCGACTTCATGGGGGAAACCAGCCTTCACACGAGCTGCCTCACCAGATCTGCTGCAAAGGTCGCACAATTGTACGACTTGTGATTGTACATTTTGCCTTCGATTTCTTTCGCAGCTATGCACGTCTGTCAGTAACGTGAACTTCACCACGCCGTGCATCAGCCAGTACAGGGAACACGTACCCAGGGTTCCAATGCTCTTGAGCGTCCTTCTCCCGTCCTTAACCTGTCCCTTATACTCGTACGACTCATGCCCGTTCTTGACCTCTATGTACGATCCCGCGTACGCGCTCACCGCCGCGCCGTCGCCATTCGGCTTCTTCTGCCAGCTCTTGTCGTTGAACTGGAGGCCGTACTCCCAGTAACCCTTGCTGTTGCCGACTACGACGTCTTTGTGGCGGCCGCCCGTGTCTTTGATCAGTTGGTTGAGGCCCTCGTGCGTGGCGCCGCTGCGGTCATCGTAGGTGATTGGGCGCTCGTCGGTGCGGATCCACACGTGGAGCTTGGTGCCGTCCTTGCCTTGGGGCACGGGGGGCGCGGCGCGCTTGGAGAGGTCGACATCGCGCAGGGTGGTGCTGACTTCGGCAACGAAGTCGCGCGGGTGGGAGCGGGGGCTGAGGGCTGTGTCGACGCTCGCTGCTTCAGCGGAGACGTAGGCGAGGAGAGTCGTTAGGAGGAGGAGAGGGGTTGGGAATCTCATTTTGGGGAAGGTTCGACGGGGGGAACAAAGGTAGGAGGTATCTTTGCAAAGAGGCGGGTTGAATGGAAACGGGAAGGAGCACCTGGGCAGTCTCCATTCTTATACTCTTTAAGTGAGCCCCAAAATAGAGGGATATCAGGGTGGCTTCCGGCATCTCCGTTCAAGCATCATCATGGGTTGTACAAGTTCCTTGACCACCTGGGAATGGTTGCCCTATGCTTCCAAGGTCTCCTGATGATGGCTCTTCAGCACCTCCTGATATGCATGTCTTAGAGATGTGTTCCGGGCCGAGCTATTGGTTCAATTTTCAAATAAAGAAACCGGTCTCAGGACCATCCTATCCGATACAGCCCCGATCATCCAGCGCGTCCTCCATGATTCAAAATGCGGGTTGCACCGCGGTAATGACTTGTAGTAGGATGACGACAGCTGTGCCAGCAACCTGACGTGAGATTGGGCAGACTTTACGGCGAACCTGCGATCCTACAACATAGACTTAACTAGCATTTAAACTGTAAATAGTATTTATAAATTATAGAAGGCACCTTAATATAATTTAGAAAACGCGTTTTAATAAAAAAAATATATTAAGTCTGTATTGTGGGAAGGGGCAGGCCCCGTAAGGGACCCGATCCATCACGTGAGACACGCGTAAGCTGCCACTTGATGATTGGTCAACTTAGATTACACACGAGAACATGCCTCCGTCCGTACACCCCGAATTCAAGGGGCCTAATAGCGCTCGCGTTCAGCATCACCACCTTCGTGCAATCTCGGGACCCGTGGACGCCATACCTGACCTTCGCTGCTGCTTCCGCGCGTAGGCTTCGCCGTCAACCACGGTTCGCACCCCTAGGCTACAACCTCAACACCATCTCGTCAAACCAATCAACTTTCACTCACGTCGCGCACGTGTTATCATCGCCTAGAGAGGAGAGGATATCCTCCGCGCGTACGTGGTAACTCAGCCTCCAACAAATCATTCCTTACCCGGCGGACGACCTTACTATCCTAAACACTTCGTCAAGGCATTCATCACGACAACCGCCCCATTGAGTGCAAGCAAAATTTCTACAGCGAAATTTGGCATCTACCATGGAGATCGAGGCAGACTGCATTACCAGCTCCGACAGCTTCGACAAGTACGAACCCGACCAACGCCGCCGCGTCTCCACGGAACGAGTTCAGAGTTTTGTTGACCGAGGACTGATGATCCAAGGTAAGCTGCATGCCGTCATAGGTAATGACTTCGCCCAAGCAGGTTCTGATTGTATCTAGATGCCGTCTATCAGCGATACACCGAGACGCTGTCCGAGAAACTCACCAGCTTCAAACGTTCTGATCAGCCTGCCGTGATATCAGACATCAGGAAGTCGTTCCAGCGACTCCGGAACCCAAAGACAGGATGTGCGTGATCACTCGCTGCAATGAGACCCTCCGATTTGGAGGCTAATCTATGAAACAGATTTGTCCGGAACGATGTTCAAGCGCTCGATGGCAGAGAGGTTGTCTGAATTGGGTGTTGATGCATCGGTGCATGACCTCGACTTGCTATTTAAGCTCTGCAGCTTCCATGCATTCTACCCTTTCCCTGCATCGTGCGATGACTCAGGAGAGCCCCAAATCAACGAAGACGGCTTTGTCCGTGCAGTTTGTCTGCTGTTCCTCGGTCTCGTCCACTCGTCGGGGATGCATGGATTTTACTCCGGGGCGTGGGGACCACATATGGGATGGTACGTTGCGCTGCGGGGGAAGGACGCCAGCGACTTCCGCAGACGGCTGTTCCGTAGTCTTGCTGTTCGGGATAGCACCAGGACCGGCCGGGACACAACAATTCCAGTACCGCGATTTATGTGGTACGAGTCCAATACAGAAGGAAGCGACGAGAGAGAGGAGCCTGACCAGCAGGTCGTCGTTGCAGAGCACGAGAGCGAACTGTCGGTTGACATTGTGGATGTCCTCTCAGAATGTCCTCCAGAGGTAGATAGCTTGACGGCAAACCCATTCCGCGAGAGCTACCGTGTAGCGCTGCCATCGCTGCCGAAATGGACTGACGACCTATCCGCGCTTTCTGTTCCCGCGACACAGCTCGTAGCTTTGGTAAGGTTCGTGCAGGAAGTGCAGCAAGAAACCACGCCCGGTTTGGTTGCAAAGACGAAGGACTTCAACAGTGAGGAGCAGGTTAGCTGGGAAGCCTTCGACTCGGCGACGTCAGAACATTCCGTGAGTGGTTTCACTTGCAGTACAAGGAGATGCTGGCCTGCTGACATGCATGAATAGGAAGGTATCGCGAATGCTCTCTCGAAGATCTTCGAGGCTTTCTTGAGACCGTGAGATGAAGCTGTGGTTTACGTTTATCGAGTTCCCGAGGATGATGTTTTTGAGTGTGTGGAGCGAGTAAGGTCGAACTGATGCCTCGACGTGGCCTTAAGCTCCACGGCAAATTCATCAGTCAGTGTGAGATCTACAGAAGTCGGTGGAAAGATCGAATTAGCGTTCATGTGAGGGCAAGTATGCAAGGATGAGGTTAATTTGTATACATGTAATTTTCATACAGGACAGGAGTAGACGGGTGCATACTAACAGTACATGCTGCTATCCTCCAGTCCAGCGAAAAGCCTACGCCTCTGGGCGATCCCAAAAGCGCATTGCACCGTCCCGGTCCAACCTACCAGTCAATTTCCTCTCGTGCAGAACATAAGTGAGATCCCACCAAGCACCCTCCTCCCTGTAGCTGCCATTCTCACCATGCCCCCGTTGATACTTAAAATTGGTAGCCAAGTCGTGCCTGCAAAGCCACATTCGGACGAAACGAGACCTCCCACAGGACGGCGAGCACTTTCAAAACACATTGAATCCTCTCCGGCAGCCGCATCTGCACCACCTCGCCCTCGCCCATGGGATAGCCCTCTACAAATCCGTAGCCACCCATAGCCAAAATCTCCCAATCAGGACTTCAATCCAGAGTCCGGATCGAATCACTCAAATTACCGAAGATGATGGGCTGCGCTGCTAAATGATCCACGGCATAGATTCTGGCGTCACGACAGGATCCCATCGCGATGTCCTTGCTGTCGGGCGAGAAACGGGTCACCCAGGTGTATTGGCCAGACTCGGTTCCGGCGAGGTTGGTTCCATTCTTGATATCCCATAAGGTGCCTATGCCGTGGTAATCCACATCTACAAGGTACATTACAGGCGTCCAAAATACAGACCATCAGGAAATTGGGTCTCGGTGAAAAACTTGGAACATGTAGTATTTCCGGGTATATCACGCGAACCAAAACCTGTCACGTCAATTCAAAACCATATAACCTTGCTGCTCCTGACCACATACCGCTTAACCCAGGGAAGCCTTTCAAGATTTTTTCCACAACCGAGCGCACAGAATACAGCATCCGGTCAACCGAAACGCCATGCCCATGTCCATCATGATAGGAGATGCTTTTGCCCTTACAGTGAATTAAGATCATGCGCCCAAATACCAAAGCTCCACCCCCAGTACCTCGAATTTTTGGCCTTCGTCGCTGAGAGGCTCGTTGCCGAAGGTGGGACACGTGCTTGATACGCCGTGCTCGAGGTTGTCGTCTAACCAGAGACCGTAGTGGCCGTCGCTGTATGCTGTCAACTTTTACTCACTCGCATTGTCAGAGTGTCAACATACCCTCCTCCAACGCTCAGATAGCTCTGCTCGCAAAATATCATATAATCGTTCACGCCACTATACGGAAACGCCTTGAATCGTATTCGTTCGGGTGTGGATGTGCCACTGCGACTCGCGTGCTCCGAGTCCGGCGGGCTGAGCGTGCCTAGTTTGGCTTTCGTCGGTGATGCGATGGTCGTCATGCGTACAGCATTCGTGGTATCCGCTGAAGGTGGCGGTGGAAGGTTCGCCAGGTCCGGCAGAGCAGGGAGGACGTGCGCGCGCCAGAGGAAACATTCGCCGTTGCCGAAGAAGTGGGACTGCGGACGTGGCGCGTCTGACAGATATGCGCCGAAGACGCCTCCACTTGCATCCCGCACTACTAGCACGAATCCGCCTCTTCTGCCTCGATACTCTTCCGCTTTCTGGTATAGTGTTGCGAGTGACACGCCGTTCTGTTCCAGACTGTAGACCATCTCCCACGCATCCACGAGCTGGAGCCTCGGCGGCACAAGCAACCGTATCTCCTCCGCCAGGCCCTTGCTCAACAGCTTGCCCGCTTCCCGTGTCGAGTTCTTATACCCCTTCAAAGTAAGCGGCGCAAGCGGTGGCGGCTGGAAAGGGCTTGCTGTCCGCCTGGGGGGCTGGAAGACGCCGTCCATATCTCCTTCTGTGTTATGCGATGCAACGGGAACCGTATTCGTTCGTGCGCTCGGTGGGTGCGAAATGGCTTTCGTAGGCTCGGTGGAAAGGCGGCGCAGCAGACCGTTAACGGCGTAACTGACAGGGTAGGTGAAGTAGGAGGAGGGTGGGGGATTGTCCTCGTCTTGCGTGCTCGGCATAGGCGGCGCGAGGGTTGCCGGGCTGATGCGAAAGGAGGACCTTCTTCGGACTGGTGGAGACGCCGTGATGGTGGTTGCCGATAGGCGCTGGTTGGTCTGGTTCAGATTGGAGGTGGGTGTGCTGAACTGGGGGGCGCAGATTTGGCGAGCAATGACGTTGCGGTCTGTGGGATTGAGGGGTGGTCTGACAAGTCCGAGCCAAGACAGCACAATATTACGATTTTAGCCTTTTATGCTTGATTTTTGACGGTAAACCGTTCACGTAGATTCAATTCCTCGCTCTAACTAGGTATATTATCTATCTTTTTAGAGGTAGGTACAATGTTACGCCTACTCTTTAAGGTCATAGCGCACCCCAGAAAGCTTGTCCGCCGCTAGCCGATCGTAGGCCCGTACCTAGGTAAAGCCACGCGACGAATGTGCAAAAGCAATACGGAGATCGTGTTCTCTGGATAGCCCTTAGGGATGCTATTCTACGTAAGTGCATGGTAAGCAATCTCTCTAGATGTTCAAAATTGCGTTATGTTCCAAATCATTTCGTAATATAACATGCAGTAGCCGACGCATGAGGGCCTTCGTTCACAGAACGCGAGGAAAGAAAGATTCTGGTCGAATAATTTCACTCAACGATCCCTTCTCAAGTCAGGTAATAGGTAGGGCCCCGGGCCATACGGCAGACATTGAAATTAACCATATATTGGGTATCCTGAGGTAACCCGCAAGATCGTATTCAGGCCAGATATACGACTTGCTCACCAAACGAGTCCACCGTCATAAGGGTATCGGATCCAAGCCATCGTAAGTTCATTCCACATCACTCGTCCCTGAAGCACCTCAGAAGATTCCTGCACAGATTGAAAGCAGATTCCTTCGCCTCTTCCTCGGTGATCTTCATTTGGTTCGGTTGCTCGTCCCACTGTAGCTGGACGATGGTGGCCCATTCCTTAGCCTCGGTCTCCTCGGGGTTGCCAGCCTTGACAGTAAGCGCAAAGATCTCCTTCGATGTCCAGCTTCGACAGAAGCGGACGGTGGTGCCTTGAGCGTCAGGCGAGTCGGCAATGGCCATCCACTTCTCGTCCATGTCTTGTGGTATAAAGCCTTTTAGCATCTTCTCGTAGTCGCTGTGCGAAACGGGGCGGTCCCATTCTGCCGTTGCTACGTTTTCCATGGGATGCAGCTTCATAATGGAGAATACAGTCGGGGTCGCGATTAATCCTGTTCTGGTGTGGAAAGCGAGTTGATGTGAAGGTGCCTGGTTCGCGTGCCTGCTACGACGGCTAAGGTCAGAAGCTTGATGGTGCGAGTCAAGACGATCAGGTTCGGTAGGGAAAACTAACTTCGCAAGGTGAGTATCCTTTGAGAAGAATAAGTAGTTCAGGTAAAAAATTATAATAGGTCGTAAGGTCGGTGTGCTACCAAGGGTGACCTGACTAAGCTTATCCGCCCCGCCCCACACGACACGCCAAGCGTGCCTAGCGTCCGGAGCGTCGACCCAGGTCTCGCATTTTGCAGCTTCTATCGAACCACGACGTTGTTTCTGTGTGCATAGGCTGTATGGGCTGCATCGCATCCATTAGTATCTCTTCGTCCACATGCCGGTCTTCCGGGGGTCCGTTCAGTCGGACACGTGTTACGGTGGCTTCGAGGAACCGTGGGAACCGTGCGGGCGAGGGTGCGCTCAACAACAAAAAGCCCCACCTGTTGGGCCGCCGGTAAGGCACTGGACGTGGCTTCGGGGTTTGTAAGCGCGGCATTACTCAGTCACTATCATGTACACAGCCCTTCGGACAATATTTTGTAACTGCCGGTCCCAACGTCTAGCCCTGGCCCTAGTTCGCAACAGGTCGAAAATCGCCGCGCATAGGCCAAAATCTATATGCGAACATGAGGCTAAGTCCGCCCGAGCTTGTTTCTGCCTGGGTGACTACATTCAGTGAGCGCCGGTTAACGGGTACAGTTTATATTCGGCTCCTACTAACATATGCATAAACAAGGTGGATTTCCTCCGAACGAGCCTAGCAGGATGCACATAGCCCCCGATGTTGGCTTTCCAAGATTCATTCATCGAAGCGCACTGTGGACCTGCGGGCGGAGTCGAGCACGAGAGGGCGACCGGGCCAGTATTTTGAGTGCGCTATAACGTTTCTACACGATTGTTCAGCACAGAAGGTAGTCCGAAGACCCAGATATTGCTCGGGCTTACTTGTTTTGTGGGGCATGTCGGTAATGAGTGCATGGTAGCTATAGGTATTCCGTATTACCAGAGCATACCACGGAAAATTTGTCTTGTCCGAACTACGGACCGTTGTCCGAGGATCAAATACAATATAAGGAATATCAATCCAGCTCTTGGGATGTTCATTACGCACCATTGCAGCTGCTCTTTTCCTTCATTTCGTCTTTCTACATTCATTTCCTTTTCAGTCACTCTTTCACCGGCCTGTCGTTCTCTTCCTCGTTCGGGACAGGGTCTGCCACTCCTTTGGAATTTGACATTCCTGCACAATATCTGAGCTCAGTCGAATCGCAACGCAAGCAACATGTTCTGGAAAAAGCCACTTATTCTTCTCGGCATTCTAGCCGCCTCCAATGCCGCTCCTTACGCTCCTCTTGGAGGGGACGTCGCGCTTTCCGAAAAGGCCACAATTAGCCTCTTTGCGCGTAACATCGAGGACCAGTCCGATTTTGGGGTAGCTTTCCGAGCTGATACGTAGGTTCATCCCCATTGCAAAATGGATGGCGTACATCCACGAGGCACCTATGGCTATTTTCTTGGCTTATGCTGACTCTGAATCCGCGAATCAGCCGCAGCCCTGAAACAATCAAGGCGGCAGGAGGCTTCAAACCCAAAGGTCATCCAGGGGGTGACAACAGTCTCTTCAGGCATTGCAATGGTAAAGCGGACAGTTGGATGGTCGAGGATGATGACGGTTACGTTTCCACGAGCTCATCGTGGGACTTCACCAAGGAATACCTCGAGGGGAAAGCGGGTGCCAAAGGCACCATCTACAAGATTGCGACGTATGTCAATATGGTGGATTGCGAAGCCACGCTCAAGAAATGTATGCGAGACCCTGGTGTCGGTTGGATGTTTGCTCGAGCAGCCCAGTATCACGCATATTTGACAATCTCAAATATCTGCATCCAACATACAGGCTGGGAGAAAAACCCCGGTGGCAACCCCTGTTTTGGTACAATACACACTGACTCTATCTTTCCAGATAACCCCCATTCCCACGAGTACGAGCTTGCGGCCCTTGGCGAGATTCCCTGGGCCCAAGTAATCGGCTGGTACCACGATTTCACCATCTCTAACGGCGTAATCGTAGACGCCAAATACACGGACAACCCGCAATACAACAAAGCCAAATATGACGGCCACGATGATGCTGGCGCTCAATACCAACTCGCCGGCTTCCCTGCAAAGCACAAGGCATGGAAGGAGTCACCCTGGAAAGATTACACCGCCTGCACCGACAAATCCATCAAGACAAAGCCGAACGCGCGCCGCGATGCCGACATCTTTGCTAGGGGCAGGTCCGGCAGGAAGTCTTCGGGGACCAGGAAGAACAAGTCCAGCACTAGGAAGCACAAGACTACCAAGCCGCATTGCACTGCTGCGATGAAGAAGGCGGGCAAGTGCGGGACCTCGACCACTACATGCACCGCCGCGATGAAGAAGGCAGGCAAATGCGGTACTACAACTCCTCAATGTACCGCCGCCATGCAGAAGGCAGGCAAATGCCAGGAGACCTGCACCCCCAAGATGAAGAAAGCCGGAAAGTGTAAGAGCCAGAGCTGCGGCCCCATCAAGACCGCCAAGGAAGCCTACAACGAGTACAAGAAGCAGATCCAGATGGGCACGACTCCCAAGCCGGGCGCCAGAAAGTCCAAGGGCGGCAAGAAGGGGAAGACTACGCTTTAGAGGCGTATAGGGTCGGGTAGCTCGATCCGAGCTTTCAGTTCGTGTAGATTACTAGTAGGGATAGAGTTGGAGGCACATAGAGCATGTAGCGTTGAGCGGGGGGCATGGCGCAATCCTAGTTTTTACTGCTCCAGAGCGAAATATTTGTCTAGCGTGTTTACTACCATTGTGCAGAGGCCTGCACAAGATGCGCGCATCGCAAGCATCGGCACTGGCTTACTGCCACAGCACACTTCTGTGGGACAACAACGCCCAAAACATTAAGAAAAGCATAAAAGTTGCAAAAGGTCCATAGGAACGCTGCTAGCGAATGCGTTGAGCGCTTTGCCGGCTTATGACTCCACTGAACTTACTGTTACAGTATACTCCGTGATTGAGGGGGAGCCCTAGTGACGTACAATATCTCATCTCTCACATCGACTCGCTACCTGGTCCTTGACTCTAGCTAGCGCAGAGCTGCATATCGGCTAGCATGGTCTTGTGGTACTTTGATTCATTGGCGTTGTTCGGTACCAGTCCAATATATCCATACACAGGTAGTCCACTGTGCACACGACCGGTTAAGAGAGAATATGAGACAACGCAGTTTCTCTGGTGAGGCGCCTAAGTTCTTGCGATAGGATCTTCGTAATTAACACCACCAATTCTGGCACACATGTGCGATATCAGTGTAAGCGGACAATGACACGTAAACTGCTGTCCCATGCGACCCGCCTGTTCACCGCACTTCGTTCTATGTTTATGTGTTTAGGATTATGGGCGCATGATGTTGGATCTTTCTTGCCAGTTGTTTGTACGAGTGTTTTCCTACAGACTACTGGGGCCAGTATTTTCCCGTGGATAGCGACTTCTCACGACGGCGCTAGTCCCAAACGGTCAATTCAAGGTATGCCAATTCACACCTTGTAAATTCATTTGCGCCTCAACCACTGCGCATAAAGATCAGAAATATTCTATGTACATTATTTAGAAATGTTAGTCTCTATACGATTAATTTTGATAAAATTGGTGCACTGTAACAGTTGCGGAATAGCCTATTCACTAAGACTTTTAATAAAAAAGATTATAAATTATTAATTTACTCCTTCACTACGCGGTCTTACTTTTTGCTAATTTAGATATAAAATACATTCTTTTTAGGGTATTTAGATAATACTATATTTACAGGGATTATTATATAAAAAAGAGGTAAAGTGTAGCGTCGAGACACTAGTCTAAAAAAGGTATAAGCTAAAAAAAGTTGTTCCCCCAGATACAGTTTTCTTATATATAATAAAATTACTATTAGTAACTACCTAATTAGAAAAAGAAGTACTATATATATTATATAACCTAATAACTAGTTCTTAAAAATATTATACTAAGCCTAATTAGAAAAAGTAGTACTAAAATAGGTACGTAATAACTATTTAATAATACTTAATAATATTATAGCTTAGTATAGTTTATTACTTTATATAGTAACTTATACTAGTATATTTATTATTATAAACTAATACTATATAGATATTTATAATAAAAAATATTAATATATTATATATATTTATATATTAATCGAACAAATAGTGTGGCTAGAGTAACTTAGGGCGACTAAAAGGAATTTTAAAAAAGGAGGAGTATATATATATCTTTATAATTAATATATTATAACTATAGTGTTGCGGTAAAATACTTTAGAGCTTATATTATTAGTTTATAAAGCTCTTTAAAATAAAATATTTATTTCTCTTTTACGTATATATAATACGGCTTTTTAATACTTTTTTTTATAAAATAAGTCCCTATACTTTAATTTTAAAATTTAGTAATTTCTAGCTTATTTTTTTTTTATAATTAGAAGTCTAGCGTTTTAGGAGTAAAAGAAGATTCTCTTTATATAACTAATTATTAAAAATTTTATTTTCTAAAACTTTAATTAATTTTTTAATTTTTTATTTAAAAGCTTTTAGTTCTATAAACTTAGTAAGTATTATTTTATTTATATACTAATAATAATTTATATTTTTAGCTATTAAACGCTTAGTAAGTCTTATAACTAATAATTTTTTAAGCGTTATAATATCTAAAACTACTTTATCCCTCCTAATTAATAATATCTATTTTACTAATTCAGCGAGCTAGCTAACTTAGTATATATAATTTAAAATATAGTATATACTTTATTATATTTAAAATTTTATTAATTCTAACTTTAAAAGCGTTAATAATTTTAATAATTTTTTTTAAATACTAAAACTTTTACGTATTATAGAAGTATCTAAAGCTAAAATTATAAAAATCTACTATAATTATATTACTAAAATAGCTATATACTAAGCCCGCTTAATTAATTATACTACTAAAATAAACTAAGTAATAAGTATCTAAAACTAGATTAGTATAATAGTAATTTTAGAGCTTATAAGCGCTATTTAAATATACTATACTATTAAAAGGAATATCTTAACTTGCTTAATTATTTATTTTTTTAAATAAAAGCTTTTAACTACTAATATAGTAGTTAAGAATATTATATAATAATAATATTATACTTATTTAAAAAAAAGCAGAGTATAGAAAGATAACTTTTAAATTATAATATTATAAATAGAAAGCTCTTTATATAAAAATAAAAGTATATAAGCTTAGTAATATTTAAAGTAAATTAACTATTACTAACTTTTTTACTATTATTAGTAAAAAATTAATACTTCATTAAGTAAAGTAGATACGCATAACTTAAGTTTAAAAATTAATATTTAAAAATAAAAGGCTCTCCCTAACGGAAGTAGGAAGAATTTTTTAAATAATATTATAAAATAGAGCTACTAAAATAACTATAAAAAGCTTTAGAATTTTTATAATATTTAGTAAATAGCGCCTGTCTCTCTAATTAAATAATTTATAGTTAAAAAATAAAGGTAAGTTATATTAATACTTTTATAAACTTAAAAGGTATTATTAAAAATCTACTAAGTACCGTTATTTATAGTTAATATTAATAGGTACTTATACTAGATATACTACGCTGTTCTTTAAAAAAAATAAAAAAAAAGCTTTTTAAACGCTTTAAATTTAATAAATTTATAGCTCTTTCTAATATACTTAAGTAAAGAAAATAGTTTAAGAAGAATACTATATAGAATAAGAGGTCTAATAAACTAAATTTTTTTAGCTCTTTAGTATATATAGTTATTAATTCTTTACTTATTATAAATAGTAAATTAAAATAAAGTAATAGTATATATTTTTTATAAAATTATAATACCTATACGCTTTTTAGAAATACTATTTTTAATAATAGTATTATTTTATATTTAGTAAATAATAGATTACTACTTATTTTAAAATTCTTTAAAATAGCTAATAGTATTTATACTATTAAAACTAAAATATAAGCTTTTCTAATCTTTAGTATAGGAACCTAAGTAATTAAAAATACTTTAAATAGTTTAAACAGAAATCCTATAACAAACTTTATATTAAAAAATATAACTATTATAAAAGAATTTTATCTTAATATAATATTTAAAACTTACTTATATAATAAGAGACTTTAGTATTTAGGCTTAGATAATATACTATATATAGAATTTTTAAAATAGAGTTTTATACTTACGACGCTTATTTATAAGTATAATTTTATATTTATTAAATATAAGCTTTTATTCTTCTATTCTTTAGTTTAAAATATAATACTAGTATATTAAAAGTTTTATTTATAGTTAACACATCCGCGTATTAATACTAAAAATATATAGTACTAAAAAGTAAAATATTTAAATTAAAAAGTTTTATATTATCTAGTTTAAAGAGTATAAAATATTTATATTTTAAATACTAAATATATATATTATAAGTAATATTCCTTTATATATACGGCTTAGGTAATTTTTTAAAAATTAAAAAAAAAGTTACTATAACTATACTAGCGTATTTTTTAGAATCTCTTTAATATACCTAAAAGGAGGCTTAATAAGTAGTAAATATTACTAGTTAAAGATAACTATAGTAGAAAGGTTTATATATAAAGCCTATAAGTAAAGTTACTTTTAAAACTTATAAAATTATTTTTAAATTTTACTACGTAGGTATATATCTAGTATAAACTTAAGATTATAAAATTTTTTTAAAATAATAACGTTATTACCTATTTATAATATAAAAGATTACGCTTTAAAGAATAAGTAAAAGAGCTTAATATAAGTATTAAAATACTACTTTTCTATATATATAAGTTAAATAGCGGCGCTAAACGCGCTAGCTAAAAAATTATTAATTAAACTATTATTATAAGACTTAGTGCAAATTTACTAGAGAAGCTTTAATTAAAAATTATAAAAGTAATTATAGCGCTTTATAATATTAGTCTAGTAGCTTTTAAGAGTATATAATATTTAAATAAAGTTTTTTATAGTTAGTTTAGATAGTATTTTTATTATTATAAATTTAAGCTTATAAAGCACCGAATAATAGATTTATATTTAAATTAAAATAATATATATACCTATAGTTATTACGTATATTTTTTAAATAAAAATTATATAACCGGGCGTAATAGACGTAGATTTAAAATAAATTTATAAGCTTATATTAAATATTTAGTTAGTTACGTAGCTTTTAATATTTATAAAATATAAATATTATTACTTAACTAGGTTATTATAACGCGTAATATTACGTTTAATAAAACTTTTTTCTATAAAAGAAAAGAAGATTAGCCTATTTTATAGGAAAAGGCTATAAAGCTTATAGATATTTTATATACTATTAAA
Organism: Pleoardoris graminearum; assembly: GCA_030770415.1. Classification (NCBI taxonomy): domain Eukaryota; kingdom Fungi; phylum Ascomycota; class Dothideomycetes; order Pleosporales; family Didymosphaeriaceae; genus Pleoardoris; species Pleoardoris graminearum. The sequence continues at coordinate 202,334 of JASEKS010000073.1, read as the reverse complement.
GTTATAAATATAGATAAAATATTTAATAAGATTTTTAATATATAAGCCTATAACTTTAATAAGTTAAAAACTAGTAAAATATTACGTAATCTAAGTAGTAATTTAAAAATATTTTAGCGTAGATGTTATTTTATTTTTTTTAGCTAATTAGGTAAGTAACATTTTATATAAATAGTATATATACGGACTATTAGTATAGTTAGCTAATAGTTATAAATTTATATATTATATAATATAGATATTAGTCTAATCTCTTTTTAGCTTATTTTAGAGCTTAAAGAACTTATAAGTATAAATTTTAAAAGAGATAAATATTTTAGTATTTTTTATAAAATATACTTTAGTAAAAAAGTAAAATAGTTTAAAATAAAAAGCTTATAGAATTTTTAAATAGTAGATAAAAGCTTATTTAATATTATTACTTAAATTAGCGATATAGAGCTCCTCTTATTAAATAAAATAATTAGTATTTATACTTATAAAACGCGGGAACTTATAAAAGACTATAACTTAATTATTTAATAGAGCTAAAAGTAATATAAATTAAATTTTAAAAATCTTAATAAACTAGGGGGCAGGGATAAAAACCTCTTTAGTATTTATATATTATTAAGCCCTAATTTAGAGAGCGAGTTATTACGCGATATAAAACTTATAAATATTTTATTTAATAGCGTAAATAGCTCTCTTTAGTATAACTTTATAAATATATTTATTTTTAGTATAAGTCTTATATAGGAAGAGTATAAAAAGCTTATAATTATTAATATAGTAGTTTAAGCTGTTATATAGAATAAAACCTTAAAAATATAATATTTTAAAATAAAATTTATATATACTGCGACGAGTTTCTAAAAAAAACTAGTAATATAAAAAGTAATTTTTTTATATTTATTTAGTCTACTCTTTTACTAGGCTATATATAAAAAATAAACTATACTTCTTAAAAAGTAAATTTAGTAAGTAGTTACGCGCTTTAATAATACTAAATATCTATTTTTATTTAAGTAGGTATTTACTTATAAATTTAATTAAAATAGTTACTTTATAAAATATAAAGCTTACTTAGTTATTAGAAATAATTTCTAGTTAAAAGATATACTTTTATTAATATATACTATAATATTTATAGCGTACTCCTTTTGTATAGCTATAGTAATTATAATAGAGTTTAACCTAAAAATTTTATAGCTTAATATAATTAATACGTTTCTTAATATACTAATTAACTCTTTAAATCTAGTATTGTATAAACTACCTAATAGTTATAATTAAAAAGATAGCTATATAAAGCTTAATTAAGTCTTATATAGTCTACGCGACTTACCTATACTATAGTATAAAAAATTTTTAGGTACTTTAGCTAAGCTTAGCCTTATCTACTTAAAAAAAGAGTTTTACTTATTCTTTAACATAGATTATAAAATATTTATACTTTTTTAAATAAATAATATTTTACTTCTATAATATAAAATTTATTAGTAAGAAGCTTTTAAACTATATAATAAGTTTTTAAAAATATATAAACTAGAGGTGTATAGAGCTGTAAAAGAGTATTTTAAAATATAGATAATTAAAAATTAAAAAGATTAAAAAATTATATTAATCTATAATTTATATATTAAAAAGATTATAAAAAAATTTAAAATAGCTAATTTAGTATTCTTTCTACTAACGTTATTACTATTAAAAAAGCTAATTAAAAATAAAGAAGAAGTAATAAAAACTAAAATTAAAATATATTAAAAGCGTATTAAATCTATATTTTATACTACTATTATAATATAATTAAATATAGTATTTACTATTTTAAAACTTTTTTATTTTTTAATTAATTTAAATAAAAAGTATTTTACTACAGTAGAATATATAATCGCGTTTTTTTATAAATTACGCTTTTAAGCAATTTAATATAGGGTATATAAGAGTCTAAAACTTATAATCTATTTAAACGCTTTATTTATAAATAATTTAAAGAGTATATAATTTTTATATAACTATATTATTATATTATTTAGGGGTATAATTATTTAGAAAGCCGTAAAATAGGCTATTATTATAATATTAATTACTAAAATAGAGCTCCTTGCGCTTAAGTATATAAATAAAAAAAATAATAGCTTTAAAGCATTTCTTTAAAAAACTTATTTTAAATTTTAGAGTTATATAGCGTATATTCTATAATAACTAATAAATAATTAGGCTAGTTATAAGTAAAAATAAGCGTATAACTCCCTATTTACGCTATATAAATATATAGAATATATAGTTATACTAAAAGTATTTAAGAAAAAGTTTTAAAATTAAATACTTTTAGATAAGTAATATACTAGCTAATAGGTTAACGAAAGCTTTTATAGCTTAATAATTTTAAAGATTTAAAAAGTAACTAAATTTTAAGAATATAAAAAAAAAATTATTAAACTAGAATTTTAAGAAATTATATAATAATAGAGCGTAAAGCGTCTTAAATTAAATATTAAATAGCTTATTAGCTATTATTTATAATAAATAATTTAAAACTATACCGCTTAGAAAAATTCTATAATAATAAAATAATAAAAATTATATAATAACTCTAATAGAGAAGTTTAATAAATTAATAATTTTATTAGCTTACTAAACTTTTAATTAGCTTAAATACGGCGTAAAATAATTATATTAAAAATATTATTTATAGAGTTACTGCCTAAGTTTTTATTTATTTTAATTATCTATCTAATAGCAGTTTATAATTTATTAAACTCTATAATTTATAAGGTTTATATTAGTAAAAATTATTAAAAGTAGATTAAAAGACTATATCTTTTTATAAATAAGCTTTTTTACCTTCTTACTATAGAGCGGCTTATAATAGAATAAAAAGTATTTAGTAATTTATTAAACGCAACTAAAACTATAATAGTAAATATATAATTTTTTTATATTTTTTAGATTAAGATATTTATATATATATTAGTTTACAGCTATATTCGCTTTTATATATTTAGTAATAGAAGTTTTATATTTTAGTATTATAGTACCTTTTATTACTTTTATTAAATAAAGCGCTACTTAAATAGTAAAAGTAAAATACTAAATACTTTAATTTTATAATCTGTTAGTAATATTAAATTACTTAAATACTATTTAATAGTTTTCTAATTCTTCTAATCCTAATATAAAAGAATAGATAGAATTTAAAAAAATTATAGACTAAAAAGGTTAAAATATTTTTTATTAATATTATTTTTATTTTCATAGCGCAATAAAGTTTATAAAGTAAATAGCTTACTATTTTTATTTTTTTTAGTATTTTTAGATTTGTTTTTATTTACTATAGGGCGCAGCCTATTTTTTAAACTTAACCTAATAGAGCTTAAAAAAGCTAAATTAAAAAAGGCACTAATAGTACCCTACGCTTAAAAAAACTAAATAGAAGAGATAGGCTAAATAAAATTAATAACTTTTAAAATCTAGTTAATTTTTTATTAGTATTAAACTTTTTATAAAAATATTATATACTTTTTAGCTAGCTCTTAGATAGCTATTTAGGGGCGTAATATGGGTATTAAACTAAAAAAATTATTAAAATTACTAAATAGTAGATTAAAAAGATTACTGCTTAAAGTTTAAAAAAATTATAGAGTTTTTTAAATTAAAAGACCGTACGCTTTATCTATTAAAGATAAAACATAATTTTTATAAGTTTATAATAGTAAGGGGAAAAGCTTTTTTAAAAATTAAGGGATCTATAAAACTTCTTTATTAAAAAAAAAGGAGAATCTTTATCTATTAAAAACGCAGAATAATTATTTAAAGTTTATAGTAATAGTATATTATTTTATAAAAGAAGTAAGTAATTTTTTAAATATTATAGTACGGGAGCTTTTATTTAAGTTATAAAAATTTTTATTTAAGACTAAATAGCGCTTTAGCTTTGTTAAATTACCTATTATTAAAGTTTTTTACGCTTTTTATTTTTTTTCTTTTTTATTTATTTTTTCTTGTAGAGCGTAATTATAAACTAAAAAATAATAGTAAGTAAAATACTAAAAGCTAAAAGACTAGACTTTATTAGCTTTTTACTAATTTTAGTATACTTAAGATATTTTAAATACTAATTACGCTTAGTTAAATTTAGGTAGTTAAATTTAGTTTTATACTAAAAATCTTTTATTATATTTTTAAACTGTTAAGTAAACATTAGTAAAGTTTTTTTAAAAAAAAATTAGAGATTAGAAATCTAGATAAACTTTAAAAAGTAAAAATTAAAAAAGGTATTACAGCTTACTGCAGTTATAGTAGTAGTAATATAAATAATTAATTTATAATACTTATAATAGTTAGAGAGCTTAATAAGCTGTTAAAAGAAATAAAATTAAATAAAAGAGTTTAGATATAGTATAAACGGTATAAAAAAGCGTAAAAATAATAATAATAAATAAGGAAAAAGTAAGGATTATTTTAAAAAAGTTAGTAGAGAAATTATATAAATACTTTTTATATTACTAACGCTAGCGTACCTATTATAATTAGTTTCTTATTTTAAAACTCTATTATTTAGTAACGCTACCCGCTAAAATTTTACTTAAAAAAGCTTTTTTAAAATTAATTCTATAGCTATTATAAGTTTAAAAGAATTAATTTTAAACTATTTTAATAGTTACGCTGTTTTTATTAGTTTAATTAAGGAGTATATTACGGTAAAATACCTTAGAGCTTATATTATTAGTTTATAAAACTCTTTAGAACAGAGTATTTATTTCTTCTTTATATATATATAATATAACTTTTTAGTGCTTTTTTTTAAAACGAGTCCCTATACTTTAATTTTAAAATTTAGTAATTTTTAGGTCGTTTTTCCTCTATATATAGTATATATTATAATGTTTAAAGTACTATTTATTAATAGTAATATACTACTATTTTATAACTAAAGTATACGCTCTTAGTATATTAAAAAATAAAATTTTAGTAAAATATATATACTAAACATACTCTAGCCTATACTATAAAATATAATATATACTCTAAATTTTTAAATTAAACTAAATAAATAAGAAACATAAAGTAGTAAGTATATTTAATATAATTATTATATTATTATTTATTTTTATAAGTAACCTATAAAAGTCTATACTTAAATAAAATAATTTTATTAATATAAGCGTAGACTTAACTATATATAAAAAGAAACTATAATATTTTATAAAAAAGTTAAAAATCCGCTATTTAGAGGTACTATTAAATAAAAAAATAATACTAAAATTACTATAGCTATATTACTATACTAAATAATTAATAAATAAAAATAAGTTATTTACTACTAATAATAATAATAACGCTAATAACTATAGAGCGCTAAAGAGTTAACTATAATAGTTAGATTTAATAGGTTATAATAGTATTTATTAATAGGTTTATAATAAAAAAGAGACTTTTTATTTTTTTTAGCACTAACTATCTAATTTTTTTTTATACTTAAACTATTATATATTATTTTACCTATACTTATAAGTCTTTTATAATACTCCTTTTTCTTTTTCTATACTTATTTATTATCTACTATATTTATCCGTTATTATTAATTACCGTCTTATATATAGCTTTTTCTTCTTACAATTAAGCTAGCTTTTAAGATATTATTATTAATACTATTTTTATTAGATTTTTTATATTTTACAGCTATACTACTGTTAGGGTAATAACTATTACTTTATCTTTAAATTTAGTATAGTTAGGATTATTCTAGTTTTTTAGTATAGCTAAAAGCTATTACTTCTACTTATAAATATAGTTTAGATTAGTATTTATAATAAAATTTTTAGAATTTTAAAAAATTTTAAAGTTCTTTACTATTATAACTATATAGATTAATAATAATTACTATTACTATAGCTATATAGATATAGCGTACGCTTATCTATTTTTAGTATAAAATTATAGTTTATAGCTATTATAGCTATTATTTATTTTAGGTTTACTTACTTACAGAGGTAAAGTTTTCTAGTAATATATTAAAATTTTATAAAAATTACTAGTAGGGCAGTCTTTATAGGGATAAATTTAGTAAAATACTAGGCGTTATACTTATTACTTTAGTAAAGGCGTTCAGCTATTATAATATAATATAATATATATAATATTATCTATAAAGGAAGGTTTAAGTAGCTACTTAGTATAGTAAACTACTAATTATATTTTTTCTATTATTTTATATATAGTAGTAGGGGCGCCGATATATATTAATACGTTATAGTATACTATAGATATACTACCTCTTTTTTTTATATATAAATAGGCGTCTAGTATTAGATTAAAAGATAACACTTACTTACGTATTACTATTTTAACTTATTATAACTAAGTATAGTATCCTTAGTATATTTATTTATATATAACTACGCACTATATCTCTTATTATTATATTTAAATTATTATAGAGCTGTTTTACAGGAACCCTTATAGTAGCTAATAATTATTATTTTTAAAAAATATAGGTACTACGCTAAAAGCGTAGCTTTATTTAAAAAAAAAAAGAGCGCTAAAGTAAAGAAATAATATAATTTTTTAGTAAATAATTAACTATATTAAAAACTATAATCTATAATATAAAAAGCGTATATAATTTTAATTAGAGTAATATAAAATAAAAGTTACTAGTATATAGAGGAGCGCTATAGCTTAATACTATAAAAAATATTTAAAAGTAAGTAAAAAGAAGTTTTTAAAGGAAGGATAATAAATAGTTAGTATGTAAGAATATAAATAAATAGTTTAATATATAACTAAATAAAATAAAATATTTTATATTAATTATTTTATTATAACTCTAAATCCTTTAGGTCTCTATCAAGACTACTTAAATATAGTTAAAAAAATAAGCGTATATAAAAATTTATAGGGATTATATATATAGAATAACGCGTAGTTTTATAAATAGTAATATTTTAGTTAATATTTATTTACTCTACGCTAGCCCGTATTAGGTATTATTAATAATATAAAAAATTTTTATTTTATATTATAACCTTCTATATTATACGTCGGCCTTTAAATATTAAATATTATTTTAGTACCTTTATAAAATTATTATTTTTAATATAGTAGGTAAAGATTTTTTTTTTTTTTTTTTTTTTTTTTAAAAATAAGCCTTTATATTAAGGCTACCTAACTATTTAAAAAAAGTGCTTTATCTCCTAAGCGAACTAACAACCAGCTCTTTAATTCCTAAATTAATATATTACTAAATAGTTATTAATTACTAATCTATTACCTAATTAGGCCTAGTTCGCCACGCTAGTCCTATTTAGGAATAGATTTTTATTTCTAACTTTAGATAGTAAGATATATCTAAGAATATAACGTGTTCTGTACTAGGAATTTCGGCTTTTTATAGTCTTGTATTAATTTCTTAGCGGTGCCCTATACTTCTAAAAATTTTATTTTTTACTAGTAAAGTAGGCGCATTTAAAAAATACTACGATAAGGAGAGGAATCAAACCCCTAATACGTAGAATATATTAAAAATTTAAGGAATTTGTATATTTCTAGGCACTTGCCCACTATGCCACCCCACTAGGTAAAGAGTTAAATTAGTATAAAAGGACGTTATTAAAAATAAAAAAGGATTTATATTTTTATAAATAATATATATTATAGCGTATTTAATATATAATATATATATTTTATATATATTTATATATTAATTAAATAAAAAGTGTGGCTGTGGTGGCTGTATAGGCGACTAAAAGAAGTTTTAAAAAAGGAGGAGTATATATATATCTTTATACTTAATGTGTCGAAAAAGCTATATATTTTTTTAAAAATCTTTATTAAGTACGTAGATATACGGCGTCTTTACTCTCTAAAAAATATTTATAAAAATTAATTTACTCTATAGTAATATACTAAAAATAATTTTTAATATTATAGGTTATTATAAAAGAAAAGGCGTTAGTATTAGTATTAGTATAAATATAAAGGTAAATATAAAAGTAAAAAATTAGTCTCTAAATAAACGTAGATCTAATATATATATTATTATTTATTATAATAAATTTTATAGAGTAGTAAAAAAAAATTAAAATTTTTTTTTATAGCTATTTTAATTATATAGTATTATTCTATAGTACGTTAGAAGGAATTACGTAGTTTCGCTACCGTTAAAGCTCCGGGCCAGCAACCTATTCTCCGACTACGCTTTTTTGACTGTACCTTACTGCAAAACCGTTTCATCATATAAGTCACAAGAAAAAGTGCATGCGTAGTACCTCTGATCACTCATACTCCATAGCCCGATCACTCAACCGCAGCACTAATGCCTCCGAACATTACTCCCCAATCCTCCAGTGTCCTTTCGAGAATGTAAGCACGCTACTTCTCTTACTAAATTTTGTATAAACATAGACTAACAGTTCATAGCTACATATTGCATCCCTGTGTCCCACACCCCGGGTACCCATCCTTCGCCTCCGCCAATGTTCTCTGCGCCCCATCCAGCTTGATGCGTCGCAAATTTCAAGCAAATCGCAAACTATACAGAGCCCAAGATGAGTGCGCCATCTGTGTTGAACCACTTGTGCCCGTTCCCGGTCACGTGATTTGCTGTCGCAATGGCTGCGGGCAGAACTTCCACCTAAGGTGTTTGACAGCGTGGAAACTCCATCAATTGGTCCAAGGAGAAGTGGCCATCTGTTCTATGTGCCGAGCGAAGTGGACGGAGGCACCGGTCGAACAGACGTACACGGTACCGAAGGAGCTAGACCTGCAGGCGGTGCGCACCTATACACAATGGGTTCAAGGCATACCGTCGAGGATTTTGCACTTGGCTGCGCGGGCACCTCCAGGAGTCTCCATGGCGCCGCTGGTCCTGCAACTCGTCAAGTTGCTCTCCGTCGGCCATCATTTCGAGGATGCAAAGTTCGTCCGTTGCGTCAGTACCGTCATTGCTAAGGTCGCGGCTACGAATCTACTAAGAGCTGGGCTCATTGTGCATTTGCTCCGCGACCCGACCGTCGAAGATAAGGTGTTCGTTATGTTTTTGGGTACCTGTGCTGTTGGGGTAGGCAAGGCTGGGCGCGATCCAGTTGCATTCATCGAAATGGTTAGGGTGTTGGCGACGAAGATAAGGAATCACAGGCAGGACATTGACGCTGCACTTGCGGAGTATGTGGCCAAGTTGATGCAAAGGCGTCGGGAGGATTATACAAGAGCGATGCGATTCCAAGGTTGGCTTAGATGGACGTTCTAGTGTTGTATGCTTTTGTCTTCGGTTTTCGAGCGATGGGCCAAATTGTATTGTAAACTGTGGGGTGCTTAATTTTTTTTCTTATTGTTTAACCTGCGGGATGGACTTGGCAAGAATGACGAGATATAAGTTAGCTATTAGTCTATATTAAGTATCAGATGTTTCCTTCACTGCTGAACAGGACAAATCGCAACCATCTGATAATATTGTCTCGAGTGTGATTGGTTGCTCTGATTTGCGGTGCTCACAATATAAAACGCTCGCTAACACTTCGTAGCTCACCGTCGTCCCTGCTATACTTTAGTATTAATGGTTAAATACTTTCCTTCCTAATTAGGTAGTTGCTAATAGCAGCTTTATTACTTAAAACGAAACAAAAAAAAAAGGTTTAACTACCTCTAGAGTAAAATTATTACGTGTAACATATCACACTCAGCTTTAGTAATACCCATTAGGACAGTGTTTAGTCCTTTGCTCGATAAAGGATGTTTTTGTACGAGCTGCTTTCAAGCGGGCGGAGCCGCAACACATGAGTCAGTCAAGCTCTCTAATCTGCATCTGCAATGACAGACGAAAACAAATTTCACCAACAACCTCCGTCGAAAAATATGGGAGAGGATTGTTTACAAGGCTTACCGAAGGATGCACCTCACAAGGCGAAGAGCGCTCTGGTTTACGCAGACGTGAGTTTTCCACTCAGGCGGCGACAGAAGATCGATACCTCGAGCTATCCATCTTGTTAGCGTGCGTTAACGCTGGACAGGTTGCTGTGACAACTACAGCAAAAGAGTTCGCCGGTGTCTACCGGGGAAAACAATACCATACGCCCGATTTCACATCCGTGCTAGACCGCGCCTTAGAAGCCAACGTGAAAAAGGTAATGCTCACTGGCATGTCGCTTTCGGACATCCAATTCAATGCCGACATCGCCCGGACGAGACCAAATCAATGCAGCATCACTGTCGGCGTACATCCGTACCATGCGTCCGAACCGTACGCCAATGGCAGCGATGGACACGAGCATTTTTCTTCCTTGGCGAAAGCTATTGCCGACCTGCAGATGGAAAATCCAACACTGGTCTCTGCGTTCGGAGAGTTGGGGTTAGACTATGACCATCTCGAGTGGGCGAGCAGAGAGGTGCAAATCCAATGCTTCCAGGCGCAGCTCGACCCGTTCGTGAAAGAGAAGTACGATCTACCGCTTTTCCTGCACTGTCGCGCAGCCTTCGATGACTTCGTGGCGACGCTAGAACCATGTCTTCCCTTCCTCCCCCGTAAAGGCTTGGTACATTCTTTCGTCGGCAGCGCGTCGCAGATGGAAAGGCTCACTGCTATGGGCTTCGACATCAGCGTGAACGGGTTCAGCTTCAGAGACCGCGAGTCACTGGAAATGGTCGCAGCCGTGCCGCTGGAGCGGCTACAACTCGAGACGGATGCGCCGTGGGGAGCGATCCCGGCCAGCTCAGAAGTTGCGAAGAGGTACCTTGTCAACGCGCCGGCGTTACCGGCGAGTAAGAAGAAGGATAGGTTCCAGATGGGTATGATGGTCAAGGAACGGAATGAGAGCTGTGCAATAAGTCGGGTTGTTTTTGTGGTCGCGGGGTTGAAGGCATTGCGTGTGGATGACGTTGCGAACGCAGCGTGGGAGAATAGCACGAGGAATGTTCCGTTTCTCAAGGTGAGATCTCTTGGGCACAGAGGGATATAATCGGTTTACTTCTAAAGTCCCAAAATATATAGCTAGGCCAAGGACGCTATAAGATAAGCGCATATGCAAGATATATCAGACGGGCTCCTTAAACCGTAAGGCGATCGTAGACAGCTCGGTGGGGCTGACAACTGCAGCGCTAGGTACAATGCGATAACAGCGCATTCAGTTCAATAAAGCATACTAGACGGTGTGTCGGCGCTGAGTACTGCATGCTAGACCGAGGCAAACATACTATATGTGGTCCGTGCGCGGACGCAGCCAAGGAGTGAATGTCGACAAAGCGGTGAATGGCTTGTGCAACCACGGTGAATGAACGCAACCGAAATCGACGGCCTGTTGGAAACTGCCGAATTGGGAAGTTCGCGGTAGGGCCCGTGCGCTGGTTTATCGATAAGCACTCGAAATCCCCAGCACATGGCGGGGTCCGTCCTGTGCCAGACAAACAGGCGCTATGCCTCCATACGACAGCGAGTCCTCGGATGAGGGCGACGACTACACGGAAACCAACACCCTCTTAGGGTACGCCTCCCAAACGATATCTGGTGACGCTATTTCCCATCTTGGAGGTTCTCCGGTAAGTCTGAGGTCACCTGCCCCTGGCATGCTTTGTCCGCGAGAGCTATGGTTTGACGCAACCCAGGCATGGATCGACGACAAGACAGCCCCGTCGGGCGCATTGGCCAAATGCAAAGTGTGTAACGGGCTTCTGACGCTGCTCCTCGAACTCAACGGCGAGCTCCCCGAACATTTTCCCGGCCACGAGAGACGGTTGTACATATGGTGCTGTCGCAGGAAGACATGCAGGCGCAAGGAGGGAAGTGTGCGGGGCATACGGGGGGTTAGGATTGCAAAAGGAGCGAGCAAAGTGGCGGAGAAGAAGGTACAGGTACAGAACCCAGAGGTCAAACAGGAAGAGAAGCCCCAGCCGCAGCTTGGTGAATCGCTTTTTGGGGTCAAGAACGGTGGAAGTGCAGGAGGAGCAGCAAATCCATTTGCGAACCCATTCTCATCGAGTTCCAACGGAACGGATCCTTCCAACCCGTTTGCTTCGGGTGGGAGCGATGCAAATACTTTCGCGAGAGCCCCGCCTGATGCCAAGACCGCACCGGAAAGCAAAGACGAAGCCTTAACCACATTGCCCCAGACATTTGCGGATAAGCTACGCCTCTCCTCGCCATCGCCACCACTGTCGACCCAGCCTGCGCGACCGCACGAGCCTTGGCCTGCAGAGTCAGCTTTCCCTCCCGCATACCTACACTACTACCTTGACGCGGAATACGAGACACTGGACGCGCCTTCCACGTCACAGATACCTGCAAATGTGCGAATGGACGTAGACACAGAAGGCAGCAGCAGCGGAGGCGGCAAGGAAGACAAGGAAATCTTCGAGAGCTCGCTCGACAAGACATTCCAGAAGTTCGCAGATCGCATCGGCCAGAACCCGGAGCAAGTGCTTCGGTACGAGTTCCAGGGCAAACCGCTGCTATACAGCGACACGGATGCCGTGGGCAAGCTTCTTGCAGCACACTCGGAGCACGGCTCGTCTTCGAACGCCAAGATTACTACAGCGAGCTCGAACTCACGAGGAGGGTCGGGGATGCCGCGATGTCTGAACTGCGGTGCTGGTCGCGTGTTCGAAGTGCAGCTTACGCCGCATGCTATCAGCGAGCTGGAGGCCGACGAGATGAGCATCGACGGCATGGAATGGGGCACCATTATACTCGGTACGTGTAGCAGAGACTGCAAGCCGAATGATGTGCCTGAGGGAGAAGTAGGATATGTGGAGGAGTGGGTTGGCGTGCAGTGGGAGGAGGTCGTTCCGAAGAAGTAAAAGTTCTTTGCGTATTGCAGCTATATCAGGAATGATACCCAGGCTAAGCTTCACATCCATGAGCCTTCTAAGAACTGCCTCGCTGATGCACTGCGTTCCGTAGCCAAAATTCAGCGCCTTATCCAATCGTGTGAGATCGTTTCCCGACGTGCCTGCCCTTTTCAAAAGCGGTGAGCGCATACCTAGGTAAAACCTTCACCCCACACCTGACTAGACTTTCTCTTATGCCACCCCTCTCTCCCACCCATCTCCCAGCTATCCTAGCTGTTGTTAAACTCTTCACTACTCTGCACCTATCCAAGCACGACCAGCCCAGACACAATCTCGAATTCCCCACCGTGCTGCGTACATCCAGTCTCAAGCCCAAACGGTACCAATCTCGTTGAAAACTCACCCCTCTCTCGCCCCATTCCCTCTGGTGCGATGCACCGCATACTCCTTCGGTAATCCTTACTTTGCTTTTTCACACCGTCTGCCCTCTCGCGGTCCTGGTTCGCTTTGCTGCGTAGTCAAAGCGATGTATCCTGTTCGTGAAGAAATAAGCTGATCTTTGCTATCACGAGGGGTGCGGGATGGACAGGGGTTTGCGTACCAGTTCCCGACACGCCTCAGCGTCGTACGTCCCCTTGTAACAGACTGCCCCGTACGGCACGTGCCGACTTTTATCAGTCGTCCGGAAACCGACGCATTGAATGCTTGGAGTGGATGCTCGTCCGGAAAACAGGGGTTGCCTGGGAGACAGTACGTCTTCGTTGCGTTCTAGGAAGCGGCGTGCGCGGAGAAGACTGCGAGGCGGGGGATGCTGAGGCGGACGGGGAGGGACATGCTGATGTAGATGCAATGGCAAAAGTCAGGGGTGGAAGCCAAGAAGAGAGGTAAGTTGATGGCTCAGTGCAGTGTGGATGCGAAAACGTAGGTGTAGCGACATTACGTAGAGGTGGTTTAAATGTACAAGTGCACAAGGGGTGTGAAAGGAGATGTTCGTGATCAACGGTTTGATACACGCACGCACAGGGTGCGACGGCTACATAGTCAGTTAGCATTCAAGGTTCAATTTTATGCGACGACACATGCAATCCTGGTGCAAGCGTGTGCCCCGGGGCCAATCGAAATCGTCGGCCGCAAACGCGCACGCAGACATCATACCGAGTATCTCCGAAGCCACCCATTCACCTATCTCTCTCAGATCGCCATACCACGTAAAAGCAGGGATATCAAGAGCCCAAAAGCCTTTCCACTCACCCCACACACCACTGATACTTCGCTCAAAAACCGAATTTGCTCTTCACCGCGCCCATGACGAGCCCCCTCTTCTGCTTCGCGACAAATTTGTTCACATCGTCCGCCCACCCCTTGCTGTTGTTACTCAGGTTATCCATACTATCCCCCACGAGATTCAGCTTCTCCGTCCGCTCGTTCAACTGCCGAGACGCCCATGCGCCCCAGCCCTCACCTGCAGGCGGAGGTGACCTTCCTCCCGCAGAAGAAGCACCAGGCTGGCCTGCCGCCCGTGCATCTCTCCGACGCTGCTCTTCGTCCGCGCGTGCTTGCGCGAGCATGCGCTTCGAGGGCGGGCGGTCGGGTCCGCCAATCAGAAGGTCCATGTCTTCGACGGTCACGTACTGGGTCCCGGAGATCCATTGCACATTTGAGATCGTTGGACGAGGTGGAATGAGAAGCTCAGGGTTAAGGAGGGTGTCACGAGTTTGGTCGCTGTGGGATGTTAGTCATGTAGTGGAGAACATGTGAGCGGCAACGTACAGCTTTAGATTTGTGCCGAACACATTGATCAGGGCCATCTCGGCAGGGCCAACCCATCCAAGTACGTCTCCTGTACTTGTAATCACGGCTTCGGAAAAGCGTTGTGTGTCTAGGATATCCGACACTTTGACAGCCCCTATCTCTTTCAAAGCGGGTATTGAGTAGCCTCTCGCGAAGCCGTCTCCGTACAGGCCAATTAAAGCGTAACCTAGGTCCTGATAACGACAAATTGCAGCCGAGTCACACAGAAACTCATTCCACGTCTTGTGGGCACCTTTGTGTGTCGCTGGTTGGAATATCCTTGCTCCGCTCAATGTGACTGCAACCAGAACACCATTGACCTTTGCTCCGTTTCTTAATCCGGAAACAGCGGATTGAGAAGCATATGCAGGTCTTCCTGTGTCGGCATGCATTGGACAGATGCTGATGACTTTATCATCTAGGGCGCAGACGCCTGCAAAGCTGACAGTGTATCGTCCACTTGCTTCAGGGAGCAATTTGAAGGTTGCAAGATGGCCCAAATTAGTACCGACATGGCATAATATGCTCGAGTAATCGTCTTGTTCCAGCGTCATGACGCTAAACTCAACGCTTGTGGGCCACTCTGGCTTGGTCGCGGTTTGCGACGAGCTTCTCCGGAAGCTGCTACGCTTGTCGGCCTTTATAAAATCAGAAACATTCGCGTGGTAGATGATAGCCGGGCCTCGAAGGTCGATTATTGCAAGACCCCCGCCTTCAAACCCGGCGGCCACGAAGCCAACATCGGAATGCTTAAGGGCTGTCACGGGTCCGTTATCCTCGGCTAGAAGGGTGAGAGGCAGCATTCCCTCTTTCAAAGATGCTTCGGTCCGATCTTGAACATCCGTGAGAGCGCCTGCTCTGTTCTCCCCCGGAGGAAGCTCTTGGCCAGGATGTTTGTTGATGCCCCAGCGGAAAACGACGACTTCACCAGACCGCAGCCCAACGGATAACTCGGAGGCTGCACTGGCGTACGACATTTGAGTGATTTCGACATGGTCCATTCGACCGACAGCACGCGCTACGTCGAGCTGGAGTAGTTCACTGTTCTCGATCTCATCTGCGTGGCCAGCATCCCACAAGCGAACGGTGCCGTCCGCGTGCGAGGTCTGCACAATGTTTCGATGTTCAAATCGTTTAAGAGGGTAGGTTGCTTCGTGGCCACCAGTGACAAACTTCGGACCATGTTGCCGTTTTTCGGTCATTCCCAGCCACCTTGTGCGATCGACGGGAGCCAGGTTTGCATGGTTCACAAAAGGGTGAACAAGTGTGAGGGATAGGTGCAGCTGGTTGGTAGGAGTGATTGGCATTCCGCTCGGGAAGGAGAGCGTGATGAGCTCCCCCGATGCTAGTAGAGCAATGGCAGCAATGGGGTTCTGGCATCCCGCAAAGTGGGGACTGGATCCGGGTATGAGACATAGGTCAACCACCTCAGTGCCTGGTGGACAAGGCAATATCCTCTGTCGATTTGGATGTTCGAAATGATCGGAGAGTAATTGCCACGATGAAGTGTTGTATATTGGCGTACGTCCGAGTTCGAAGAACGTCAGGCTCTTGGCTTCGATGTTGGACGGCTGCCCTCCGGCGACTAGGATACCAGTGTCGTCGGGATCCTCGTTTGCACACCAGGCCACTTTGAATATGGGACTCTTCAGCGCAAATGTGCCAGGCCCAGCACCGGGACTGAATGTGCCAGGACCGGGTTTATCTACGCTAGTGTCAGTCAGAGTCCTGGCCTGTATGACTCTCCCATCTTTCGGATCCCAGATCACAAGACTGCTGTCTTCGTGGCCAGTAAGAATGAAGGTCCCAGTTGGATGCCATACTGCCTGCGTCAAAGGCGGACTCCTTTCCTTGAAGACGGAGCCAGGGTCCGAATCGCCTCCAGGCGCGCCTTTGGGCAGTACATAGTGGAAATACTTAACCGCCTTGTTCTGTTTGAACGAGTATATGACGGCACCGGCATTGTATCCAATCAACAAGGTGCCAACGTCGCGCGGGTGCAGCGCAAGCGCGACAACCGAGGTGAGTCTCGACTGCGGGAACTGCTCCCTCCACAGATTCGGTATCCTGAACTGGGTCAGATGCTCCCTGTCCAAGTCGTACGCCAGCACGTCTCCATTCTGTGTTCCCAGCAGCGCGTAGTCGAGCGCCGGGTCGCTGTGCAGCGCAGTGATCTTGGCAGGCGGCGAATGGGCGTTCGACAGTTTCTTGGTGGCCAGCGAGAAGATGGACAGGTCATTCCGTGAGTCGACGCAGAGCAGCTTGTCGGCGCAAAACTGTAATATCTTGACGGACCCTCGGTGCGGAAGGGGAAGGACGACCTCGACACGCTTCTGGCCAAAGACGTAGATCTGCCCAAGCCCAAACTTGGTCTCGCTGGTGCCGACAGCGAGGAGCTTCTGCACGGGGTCGTATGCGATTTGCGAGATGCAGCTGTTGATTCCGAAGTTCTTGATCTGCACGCAGCTGTCAGCCTGTAAATACGGGCGGCATAGCAAGACTGCCTACATACATGGTCTAGCACAAACAGGTCAGCCCCCAGGCCGGCAGAGAGGTCGTTGTGGACGCCCGCTTGCTTTCCACGCAGAAGATGCGACATGGCGGCATCTCATGTCTTCGTGTCAGGAACGACTGCACTCGTGTCTTGGTCCTCGGTCGCCGGTACGCACCGTTACGCGTCGGCGGGACCCTGCAGCGAATGACGTACAGCCCAAAGCGGGGCATTTTTACGCGAGCATTCAACGACCGGCTGGGGCCGTACATGGTTTTGTACACCAGATGACTGCTGCGTCAATGCACATATGACACGTCTTTGCCTAACTACTTTTCAAAATGCCCAGTTCGACCATCCTGTCACCCTGTTGGTACAACCACCTCACTGCAAAACATCACGCCATTTCAACGAGAAAGAGAATAGAGAAGGGTGATACAAAGGGATCATGCCTGTAGGCTGAGATCCTGTTCCCGTAAAGACGATATAAAACGCCGTCGAGATGTTCTACCAATATCCAAGCTATGCCGCCCAACCGCCCCAACGCCTTACGCCTGGTGGGCTACAGAAGGAATTCAAGTCGCCATGGGCGTGCCGTTCGGTTGGCCACCGTACTGTCCGTTGGGAGGCGGCTGGGGAGTCCCTGAGCCTTGCCTGTTGAAGCTATTTTGCGCTGCGAGCCGGGCTTGTGTTTGCGATGCCTGCTGCCGGTCTAGCAACTGCTGCGGGTTAGGCGTGTATCCCGGAGTCGATGGTGCGCCCGGCGTGTGAGGTGGCGCGTTGCCATACTGTGCAGGGGGGTAGTAGGTGCTGCGCATTTGACCACCAGAGGTATAACCCGGTCGAGATCCATAGCTCGGTTGAGCAGCTGGCGGCGCTGCCTTCAGCGGCGATGCAGTGCGTGCCTGGGTACTCGGTGTTGCGCTGTACATGGGAGCCACATTCTGAGACCGTTGGTAGTAGCCGTTTTGTGTCGGCTGCGAATACCGGTTGTGCGACTGTGCCTGCGGAGTAGAACCATAGTATTGAGATTGGGAGGAGGCTCCATAATTGCTGGCTTGGGCCGAACGCTGCGAATAATATTGACCCGCAGGTTGCGCATATGATGTCCTAGGTGTCTGCTGACCGTACGCCTGAGTGGCAGGGTAGCTCGGCCTAGGGGCAGCATAGGACGATGCCGTAGGAGCCTGGTACACCTGCGATCCAGAGGAAGATCGCTGATATTGGACTGATGGAGAACGGTGGGCGGACTGCTGCTGGGAATAGTAATTTGGAGCGGCTTGCACAGGCCGAGCACCCGTGTGCATGGACGATGTCGAGCGGCTGTATTGCGTAGCACTCTGAGGATAGTGCGACTGAGTGCCAGATCCGCTCGAGACCATTCGGGACAGTGCCGGGGTTGCAGCTGGTGCTGCAGCCGGTGTCTTCGCAAACTTGGACGATTGGTCATCTTCAAGGATTCCGCGGGTAGGCCTGTTCTCAACGACCAAAGTCCGACTGATGTTAAGTTCCTCCAGTTGGTCACCATTGAGTTTGGCCACGGCATAAGGCGGTAGCTGCGAGATCATCAGCGTGAGCTGTGACTTGAGCATCTGGTAGACGTCCATCTCATCGGACGACGGCGTCGATGGACTTCCTGCCAGCGATGCTAGTGATGAATTCTGTAACACGGGTGTGCGCGGATTAGTGGCCAGTGACGAGTTGCGTATCCTCTGGTGGGAAGCCAACGTCTCGAGAAGCTCTGATATCTCTTTGAGTACCTCTTCGGTGTCCTTCTCAAGCTCAGTTTTCGCTTCTGGGAAAGGCGCTATCGGCTCAAATGACTCGACAGCTTCTTTGAACGCTTCATCCTCGTCTACTTCGATGGCATCGACCGGCGTGTCAGACGATTCTCCCAAGCCTAGTAGTTCGGGATCGATCGGGAACAGTTCGTTGAAGCGCTTTTCGCCGACCTTTTGCCACCAGACCATGTTCTTAGTTTCCTCTGGTACGACAGCCGTAGCATCATCACGGCTGGGTGCAAAGCTCGAGTATGCACTACGAAAGAGCGCATCTTCTTTGGCTTGCTTCACGGCCGCAAGAGTGGATTCAGACGGGGGTTGTTGTGCTTCACCCATGCTGAGCGCTCGTTGCCTGCTTTTCTTCTTCTCATTAGGAGACGTGGGATCTTTAGGGATATCTGCTCCGCCATATCCTAGCCAATTACTAGTAGCAAGGTTTTGGGTTGCGTAAGAATGCGAGCCCTTGCGACTCGGCTTAGGCACTTCGGGTGGGGCGAAAGTAACAATATTCCCTTTGGTGGTCAACGGTTTCGCGAGCTTGGGCGGGTTGAGCTGTGGTAGATGGGCAGGTGCCTTGAAGACTTTGCCAATGGTCGCATTTGCTTTCCTTTTCTCATCCACATCGTCCGTTAAAGGGAAGATCTCGGTTGTGGAGATGATGTTGGGGAGAGTGGGTTCACGGAGCGGCAATGTGACCTTCACCGACGTGCCCGGTGCAGAGTCTCCATTCGAAGGCGTGACGGCGCGGGCCCGCTGTAAGCTTGAGAAGAGTTGTTTCGGGCCTTGAGCGCTTCCGAATAGTGTGAGGACTGTACGACTCTCCGGTTCGTCCACTTTGATGGATGAAGTTTTCCCATCCTGGCTTTCCTTTCTAGCTTCGACGTGCGCTCTTCGTACCTCTTCTCTTGTCACCAAGCTTTTTGCCAGTTTTTGGAAAGCCAACACTCCGGTCTGCAACCGGGTCTCCTCGAGCGCTGAAGGTGCGGTCAGTTCGCCAGCGCCGGTAGTGGCCAGGATATCTGCGGTGGCTGTTTCCACGTCCTTTTCGAATGCATCGAATGAATGATACGCGCCGCTCTGGACTAACGTGGCAATGGTGGACGTGTTTGCCGGAGATGACAGCTTCGCACGTTTCGCATCGGCCTCACCGGACGTAGCTCGAGCGGCTGACGCGGTAATGGGATGCGCGAGGATGGAAGGTTGCGTGTCGTAGCTACTTCGCGTCAGTATAGCCCTCAACATGCACCGCGTTATGCGAAATATGGGTTAACGATGCACCCCAGGTAGGCTGCTGCGTCGTCTCAAAACACATGGTGTTGTTTGCGTGCGGCAGGATGGCAGGGAGACGCAGCCGCTGTAGAGTGGGCAAGGTGTCTCACCTCTTCAAGACCGCAACTATGTCTTCAAGCGTGGTCTGCAACGAGGGTATTGCGCCATTTGCGAGAGTTGCGGGCGCGCCAGGAGACGCGCCATTGGCAGTGTCCGCGTCGGTTTCGGTTTCGGTGCGTTTCCGTTTCGCGAGCGAGGGCGACGTGGGTGCGGGCGGCAGCGACGGCGGGGTTGGGTCCCCGTTGGCAGTGGTGGTGGCCGCCATGGTAATGGCGACGCCGTTTCGCGACGGAGCGATGCGTAGAGGCGTGCAGCGCGCGGAGGACCGATTGTCGCGGCTGGTAGGCGGCCCACAGGAAGCGTCGACGCAGCACAACACAGCCGTGCGTCGGGCGAGCCGGGCGTTTGCGAGGCCGAGTGCGCGGCGGGTGCTCGGGGCGGGCAGGCGGCGCGTTGATGGAATCTCGCGGTGGTGTACGAGGGTCGGCGAGGAAGGAAGCTGCGTTCCGCCAAGGAATATGCAGTCCACGCCCAATCGGCACCCCGCGGTCGACGCACCGGAGGGCTTTGCAACCGCGAACGCTGTGGGTGTGGCCGGCGATTGCGGTTTCGCTCAGTGCATGTGTCGCATGCCACTGGGTGGAAGCCCGCGCGTTGAAGGATGGTCGCGGGCAACGCGGCTTGGAAAGGACTAGCGCCACAGCGTCGATGGAGCCTCCGATACTGTGAGCATCCGAACTGCACCCAGCATTTTGCGCCCCAGCATTGCCCGTCGCCCATCCAAGGCCGCCGCCCGCCTGTCGATGAATGCCCTTGACGCTGTCCCTGGCAGCTCCAGGTAGCCATTGCCGCTTCCTTCGATGCAGAACGCCAGTCAGTCGGACGTGAAATTGTTCCAAGTCACTTCTAATGCCTCCAGCTCCATTACGTTGCCATATCGCGCAGGCTCACACAGACGCAACCAACATGTCACGCCGTGGTACAACCTCGTCTACGCGCACACGTCACGATCCATCACATTCACCCGAAGAAAGCAAACGGTAGCAACTCGCATCGGACCCTGCGTTGCTTTGATGCTTTCCGACGAGGCTATACGTCAAACGACGTGCTGCCCGAAAGCGAACAAGACATATTCGCCTCGATCCTCGGCCTGACTCCCGCCGAGGAAGCTGCAGAGCGTATTGAGGAGGCAGAAGAGGACGGTCTATCGGGGACAGATGGGTTTACACCAATGCTATCGAGGCGGACCCGGAAGCGCCAACGCTCCAGTCAGTCGGCCATGGTTTTAAATGCTATCCACAGCGGAGCCCGAAACCTGTACTGGACGTCACACCCCGGCAAGATGGACTATTCCTATACCAATCCGGTACTCAGGAAACAAGGCGGCACGTTGCGGCGCGACCTGCGAACCGCGCCCCCGAGAGTTATTAGACATCCCACAGAGGGCCCTGTCTCCCTGTTCACCATCTTGTCTCGCCAGCTTCGTATTCTTACAGAGTCGCCCTGGGTCGAGGCAAGTTTCACACCCCAAGAGGTCGCAGTACTGGAGTCCAAAGGCTACTCTACAGAAGATGTAAAGCTGTGGACAGCATGTATTCTCACTGGCAGTTCTATTTCTGCTTCTGCAGTGTTTAAGCGCGGCCATGGGAGTATACCGCTGTTCCTGTTGCTCTTGTACCTTCGGAGAAACCGTATACGGGCCTTTGCCCTGGGAACGGTGATGAGACATCTAAAATTGCGATTGCAGGAAGAACCCATCGCATGGTCGTCTCTCCAACTGCTCGTGATACGGTTGCTACGTCACGCGCGTATAGTCTGGCCCGAGGCGATGCCCTGGATCGCATCCTTATTTTGTACCGAAGCCACCCGGATCTATGACCAGATGAAGGAGGCGTCACATTCGTCCAGATTCCTGCCAAGCCTTACCAGGTTCTGCAACTCTATCTTGTCGCTGATAGCGTTGCCTGTGCCTGAGCACCCTGTGATCACCGGTCTGCACCAGGAAACGGCCCAGTTCCTCGTATTACAGTTCATGGCTAGCTGTGAACCAGCCCTCACCGTAACGCGACATGGCTTTAGAGGGGTTGCTTGCAACCAGCTGACCCATTCCAAGACGGCGCAAGAGAAGGAATGGGCGAGATTGAAAGGTCCGTCCTGGCCACCATGGAAAGGAAACAGACATTCCATGGACGAGGATAAGGGTTATGCGTTTGCCGCGTCGAGAGCATCCCGTCTTCTTCATCGATTGTATGAAGGCGGATATGCTGAATGCCAGTGGGAAAAGGTGGCCGAAGTCTACGCTGGTTGGGATGTCGACTTATCTCCGACCATTCAGACCAGGGCTGCTTTGCCGCAGACATCTAAGCAGAACAACCCCAGTTCGTCCAATGCGCTACTTTGGGCCGCGCGCATTCGGACCACGCGAACCAGGCGAGAAGCATGGGCATGTTTCTTAGCATATGAAGTATCAAGCACCAAAGCTTCATCCGAAGTGTATCTGGCCATGTTTGAGAAGCTGCATTTTCCAGAGATTGAAGTCCAAGAATCGCAAGACGGAGAAGCGCAGCCAGACGGTATCAGTAAATCTCTTAGAACGGACCTTTTGCCCGGAGATATGAAGGAGGTTTGGCCGGATCCTAAGTCGCCTCTGCACCTTGTCTACTTGAGTGAGCCGGTGCCCCTGTACAACCAGCTCTATCAGAGGATGCTACGAAAGGGAGTGCAGCCAAAGAACAGGCTACTTGCTTTCTTACTAGATACGCTTCCTGATTTCTCCACCTGTCTCAATATGCTCGAAGCATCACAAAACACGTTCGCGGGCGGTGTCCGAATGCTGCTTCAAGGCAAAAATCTGGGCGACAGCACCCGTCTACCTGTCCCGGAGTACTTCTTCACATCATTTATCCGTTTCCTCTGTCGATTCGGTCGTTTCACGAATACGTCCCCGGACAATCCTGCTCAACTATCGCCGGAAGATCACGAATTTCGCATCAAGTTCGATCAAACGTACCTTACCGAGTATGCCTATGCACTTCTTGTGCATCTTCGGCCGGCATACTGTCCACCATGGACTGCCTACATGCAAAAGGTACTTTACGGTCATGGAAAGCAGAAGAGTGCAGAAAGCCAGTATACTACAATGTGCGCACTATTCGAGAGGATGAACGAGATCGACCTCGATCCGGACGGCACCCAATTCCAGCTCCTTTGTGCCGTTGCGCGCTACGCAGCACAGACAGCATACAAGCTTAAATTCTCGCCGGAATTCACGCGCCAGGTACTCCATTCAGCACCGTCGCTTCTCCGAACAAACTTCCACAACCTCGTCGGCGCCAACGTCGACCCCGGTGCTGTCGCACCTCCGAGCTCCGGCTCACACGCGCTTCCGCCCCGTGTCCCGAGCCCGGCCGTCTTCCACGCCTATGTCCGTGCGCTCGGCATGCTGCGGGACTACGAAGGCCTCTACTCGTTCTCAACCTGGCTCACGACGTACCACAAGGAGGTCACGCTTCGGGCCAGGGCGCAGCACGGCGGGCCGCATCTCCTATACCGGACACTGGTGGCGCTGCGCGCAGCGCTCGAGGGAACACTGGACAGCAGGAACGTGCATGAGGGAGCACCAATGGAAATCATAGAGCTTGTTAGGGCGCAGATTGAGGGCGTCGACGGCTGGCAGTGGCCGCCGGAGGACCATGTAAATACGTATGTGGGGTGGCAGGCGAGCTTGAGGGGCCCGGTGCAGGTGCGTGTGCCGGATGTATTATAGTTTGTACGAGAGCGATGCGGAGGACGTTGATACCCAGGAGGATCTGCATATGTATATACTGGCGCAAGGAGTGTACCATACTGCTAGGAACAGTGTATAGAGAACCAAGAAGTAATAGGTACGCCTAGACCTCGATGTAGGGGTACGAACGCAGTGAGGGAACTCTGTGCTAGGAACGTCCTAAAAGAACGTTTACCATTTACGGTGCGTAGTCCGGTTACTGTAGTCCGTCCACGAAATAGGGGGTATGGGTCTGTAGGACGATTCGCTTCGCTATTTTCATGTTGGCAATTGAATCATGTACATTTGCTGCCATCCATAGAGTCGAAAGCATACCATGAAATCGCTTGATCCGACTCACGCGTTCTTTTCCTTCTGCTATTCCCTCGTCTCCCCCCATCTCTACGTCGTAAACCTAAAACTCGGATGATCATCCCCCAGATTTCCCGCATCCTCCCCTTCCAACCTCTCATCCCTTTCTCCCCTCTCCCTCCTCCGATTCTCCCCCCTCACATACCCCAGCATCCCCACGCTCGCCGCCCCACACACCCACAGCATCCCCAGACTCACCCCGTACCCCGTCGGATACCGTGCGCCGCGCGCCTCCCGCTCGAAAAACACCGTCGACGCGACGATGCCCCCAACGTTGCCGAGCCCGACCTGCACCGCCGACGCAACCGCGCGCTTGTAGTGCCCTGAGACGAGATTCGCCATCCACACGAGGACGATGGGCTGCGCGATGTACCCCCCGGGCACGACGAGGAAGAGCGCAAAGTACTTTACGCCTGCGGAGAGGCCCGCGCCGCACAACAGGAGGATGTATCCTACCGACGCGACGACGAGGCCGAAGATGATGA
This sequence comes from Pleoardoris graminearum, assembly GCA_030770415.1. Taxonomy (NCBI): domain Eukaryota; kingdom Fungi; phylum Ascomycota; class Dothideomycetes; order Pleosporales; family Didymosphaeriaceae; genus Pleoardoris; species Pleoardoris graminearum. The sequence goes on along the minus strand of JASEKS010000073.1, from coordinate 177,554 downwards.
AGCAGAAGCGGTGCCGCACGCGGTCCGTAGCGTACGATGCGCCGACCGCGGTGAGCGTCGCGACGACGAAGACGGGGATCGAACGCACTTGCGCGGCCGACTCCGTGAACCCGAGCTCGTAGATGATGCTCGGGATGAAGAAGCTCCCCGCGTACCCCGTGTTCACGATGCCGAAGTACATGAGGGTCCCCAGGTAGATCTTCGGGTCGGCGAAGATGCGCCTCGCGGCGCGCGCATCGAGGTGGTTCATGGTCGCGGGGCCGGTGTCGGCCGCCAGGCGGGCGACGAGTAGGCCGCGCTCGTCGGGCGTCAGGAACGCCGCGGTCTCGGGCCAGTCTGCGACGCAGAACTTTGCGGCGACGCCGAGCACGACGGTGAGCAGGCCCTCAACGAGGAAGATCCAGCGCCAGCCGGCGTACCCGGCGACGCCGTGCAGCTTCGCGAGGGCGAAGGCGAAGAGCCCGCCGAAGCCGCCGGCGACGATGGACGCCGTGAAGAAGAGCGTGAAGCGCCATTGCAGCTCGTACCGCTTGTAGTACATGGAGATGAGGTACATGCAGCCTTTGCTCGGTCAGTCGCCGCCCCTTATAGACATACCATGTAAGGAGTTCGGCGTCAGGTCGCCCAGCGTACCAGGAAACAAGCCAGCCTCAAACAACCCGATTAGCACCCGCAGCGCGACCAGCCCTTCAAACGTCCTCACCAGGCCCATGCCCACCGTGCATATCCCCCACAGCACCATGATCCCGCTCAGCCACGTCGAAGACGCCATCTTCTTCAGGATCAGGTTGCTCGGGACCTCGAACAGGATGTACGGGATGAAGAAGACGAAGAGCGCGATGTTGTAGTCTGAACCTTGCATATTAAGGTCTTTGGTTAGACCCTGGATCTTTGCATTGCCGATGTTGGTCCTGTCGAGGAACGCGAGGAGGAAGAGCACGAAGAGGGGCGGCAGCACGCGGGCGTCAAGTTTGCGCAGAAGTTTCTTTTCGGCGGCGGGGTCGATGGGCGGGCCTGAGGTGTCGGTGATGGCTTCGATTTCCTCCGCGTGCAAGCCGAGTTCTTTCTCGGCGTTTAATCCGATGTGTTTCTCGGGGGGAGCCATGGTGCTGCGAAGTGGTGTGGAGATAGGCTAGGCCTGGGGACAGTGCATGATGAGAGCCCGGGCGCGAGTACCTTTTCTATCTGCGCAGACTCATGGTGGAGAGCGACGGGCGGGAAGTGATAGACGGCCCTGGTGGGAGTATCCGTCCAATCGCTATCCATGCCATGCCCGAGTTGTCTACCCGGTCATCTTCCCCGCAAATCTGGGGTACACGAAGGAGTTGGGGGAGGAATTAATTCCGCAATTGGGGGGATCCGATATCCGATATCCGAAGCTAAGGGATGGTACGAGGAGCCCGTACTAATTGAGGCATACACGCTAACGAATCGATTTGACACAGTACTATAAAACTACCCTACTATAATATTATATATTTTTATTTATAAAAGATAATAGTACTTACTTTCTATTATTAGCTTATAGTAATAAAAAAATTTATTATAAATTATTAAGGTTAATACTGGGCAGTGTTAAGCTGGGGGCTCGCCGCGCTATGCCTCAATTAGTACGGGCTCCTCGTAGGTTAGGGACATTGTTTCCAAGGCTGTGCGATCAGCACATGAGGATGGAAGAAACGTGGATGACTGGTAAATAGGAACTCTGCGGTGTTGCAAAGATGATCACACGGAAATGGTATCTTGTGGCTACGTATCGTAGCTCGTGGGCTAATGGCACGATGTTATCGAATGATCAATGATTAAGTTGTGATGTAAATCGTTTTTATCAACTAGGGAGTTTCCCTAATCTTTACTCTAAATAGAAAGGAATACGCCCATGTCAGCGACATTTAGACAATCACAGGTATCTGGTCGAAGTGAGTAATCGTACTCCGCTTGGACATGGCGCGAGATAGCGGGTGTCGTCGCCTGTGCAGGGTTGGCCTCTTTATTGTGTGTGCTGGGATAACAGAGCAGGCCTTGCATCCAACCTTTTCGTCGTCCGTCGGCGGGCGATGTAGGTACGAGGCGCACACTCGCACACGGTCGCAAGCGGACGAACCCTGCGTCATGCCAAGCCCCTAGCGAGCTGGAGCAGTGAGGCTTGCGCTTGCGTCGACGTCTAAATTTGTTGCAAGTCATAGCTGGGTATCTCGTAATTTCAGGAGTTCAGAAAAGCGACTCGTATCTCCTTCGGTTGAACCTGCATGTTCTTGTGACTCGCCCTTGCATTCCTTTGACGAAGCGAACGCCGCGAGCCAGTGACGTAGTCTTGTCCTTTTCGAGCGCGCCGTGCTTCTACCACCAGAATCCTCAACGTCAGACACCGCAGAAACACACCGCCAGTGACACTCGATCGTAACGCACCATGACTGCGAACCCACCCACGCTCATCAATCTGCCTCCCCCGCCCTCGGAATCGGCGACGCCCAACGATGCCCCGTAAGGCAGACCTGCAATGCGACCCGCTGGCGCGAATCCTAGCTAACACAAAGCCTCCCTAGGGGCACGCCAAACTCGACGACGACGTCCATGTCGGAGCTGTCCACTGTCGCCATCAAGGATGGCCACCGCGGCCACTTCCCGCACCACCACCTGCCAAACGACGCCGAGCGCGCTGATCGCATCTCGCGCTTGGCGGGGCTAGAGCGTGTAGCCGTATCCGCCCGTACTCCGCAGGGACTCGCTCCTGGTGCTGCAAACAATCCTCCGCCAGGTTACTTCGATTCGAACAACCAGCCCCAGATCTTCCGCGAGCGCAGCACCGTCGGCAGCGCGAGTGCGACAGGCAGCGTGGGAGGCCGGACGACATGGGCGAGCGGCAGCGACGTATACGATCCTGATCGCATGAGTGAGGACCAGGACGTGGAGACGTCCAGCATCGGCGGCTTCAGCGATGAGGGTGCCTCCTTGGTGGGCTTCGGGGAAGGTGCGAGGACGCCCGCCCGGCAGCACAGCCAGCTCGGCTCACCCGCCGTTGGCAAAGCGAGTGCCGTACCACCTTACCTGCGCGAGCAAGCACCGGCCAGCCCAATGACGGGCATCAGCGTTCCTAGCAGCTCAGGGTCAACGCAGACAGCGTCGAGCATCGAGCAGCAGAAGCAGGAGGCGAAAAGCGTCGACGGCATGACATACGACGACTCTGTGACCGACACTACGAACCGCACACCGCCATTGACCGGTCACGGCCCTGGAGGTGCGACTACTGCGGAGCAAGTCATTCGTGAGCGACTACGTCAGCGCCAGGCTGCTCAAGGCGCGGCTCAAGGCGGTGAGGCTTTGGAGATCGAGCCGCAGAGGGAGAATTAGAGGGGAGAGTGGTCGGATGAGTGTACGAAGGGGGCCTCTGTCGCTACTTTCAACGATCTGTTTGTTGTTCAGATAGGTTCAAGGACGACACAGGCTACCATGGGAGGCTTTGCTCTGTATGGAAAACGGCGCTGGGTAGCTGATCTAGGAGCATGAAGCGCTTATATGATATCATGAATACAAGAAACCGAGGAGGCAATTCTAAATCATCGTGGAGGATTGCAAGCATACCGTGTTGTGACGAACAAGTAACTTTTCCGTTTTGACGCTAGGACGATTGCGGAGTTAGCGTTGCTTCGCTTAATCAACCAGCACACTCGCGCGGCCATTGAATCTCGCAACCCCAATCCTGTTCACGACCTCATCCTGCCAATTCGACACACAACACCGTCACCATGGCCAGTACGTTGCATCGTGCTGTCGTGCTACTATGAGGCATCTATACTAAAAGCACGCAGAGTCAAAGAACTCGTCCCAGCACAACCAGTCGAAGAAGAACCACAGGAACGGGTACGCACCTGCCTTCCACGTCCCGAATACGCTGCCTGTTTTTTTCGATCGCGCGCTCGATACGTAGAATGATTTCGATGATATGGAATGCAATCGCTGACTGGACGCCATCGCACAGTATCAAGAAGCCCAAGACTCACCGATACCCCTCGCTCAAGGGCACCGACCCCAAGTTCCGAAGGAACCACAGGCATGCTCTGCACGGCACCATGCGCGCTCTGGTGCGCCATTGTACCGATGTCGATCCACCAACGAGATACTGACAACCGCTGCAGAAGGAGGTCAAGGAGGGCAAGCGCGATGCGGCATAAGGAACGATCGATGACGGGCGACGGGGACGGCTTTCCATTCACCATGAACATTTGGCTGGCGTCAATGGCATAACGGACTTCTATGACGGCTTCGAGCTGATATCGGGAAGCGGGTTCAGCATAGGCATGATGCGGCAATGAACGAGTCGAAAAGTCAAAGGCGCGAGTGTGTGATGTGTCCGGCATTTAACGACAGGACATTCCTTTCCGGCTGCTCTTATCTTCTTCTCCATGGCTCCCCCAGTGGAGTTGAAAAAACCGGGTTCAGTCCCAAACGGCATTTGTGTGTACAGCACCAGAGCTTTTCCATGCTCGACCTGCTGAAGGAAAATATTCGTGCCAAGATTGATACGCTATCATTACCAAACACTTGCCCTTTGTTCCATAAGGCGCGGAGTGCATGGAGATGGCGTTACATACCTGATCTAGACCTCTGGGCCTTTCAACGGGAGCAAGAAGCACCGACTTCTGCACGCCACTGAAAGAAAATTGAGCCAGCATACGCGTGGCATAATATATCAATGCAAGCCTGTCACTAGCTACGAACAGTAGTCTGCACCAGTTGTCCTTGTGATGGATGTTCAAGTCACGCGTGAGCTAACCTCCAGGGCTGCCTGCTCCGAGCTGCTCGTCGTTGCTATCGGCGCGCTCGGGTGGGGCTACAAACCATCCCAACCCGCCTCAGCCTCCCACTCCCTACCCTCCCTCGCGCTGCTTCATCTCTCCGGAGGTGATGCAAGAGCATCCCACAACAGCAAAGCAACGGACAAGCCTTTGATGCTCTTGTCGCCTTCACTCCGGACAGACTGAACGCAGAGCGCCGACGCCGCGCCGGTTCCTGGCGAGACGACCTGCATTGCTCAGCCCGACCTAAGCCCTGACGTGCTAGCCGGCGGTGCCTGGCTCTCGTCGTTATCTCGCCGGTGCCCTTGCCAAAGGCTTGCGGCCTTGTTCCACTCACTTGCTTCTTAAGCCCTCCTTCCTCGCAGTTTATAAGCACTCTCACTCATCAACAAGATTCCTACGCCCGACATGGCCACCCAGGCCCACTGCGCCTATTGCTTCGAGACACTGTCTGCAAATCTAGAGAACCGCGCGGCGCTGAACCTGCGACAAGTCGAAGGACTATGGAAGAAGTACAACGCGGACCCCTCTGCACTCGATCCCAACGCGCCAGAGGACGACTTCGCAGAAGATGAAGACCTCAGCGAGGACAACACACCCGCCACCTCGGCTATAGATGGAGTCCCGCACCGCCCAGCCGCTATCTCGCGCCTCCTCGCGCCCTCGCCCGCGAGCAACAGCTCATCGAGCGTCCAGAGCACCAGCTCCACACCCAGCGGCGTGAGCGACGCCAGCTCAGCGACCAGCAAGAGCAGTAGTCGCAGCAGCTTCTTCTCGCTGGGCAAGCGCACGCGGAAAGAAGAGAGCGAGACGGAGACGCCGCTATTCGTAACGTGGAACGTGATCGAGCGGGCCAACGGGACGCGGCTATCTGACAAGCGACTACGCGGCTGCATCGGCACCTTCGAAGCACAGGAGCTCGAACGAGGGCTGCGGCAGTACGCCCTCATTTCGTAGGTGTCCCTCGTGCGGACCTACTTGCAAAGCGCATGGATATTAATGTGTAGGACAGAGCGCTAGAAGACACCCGCTTCAACCCGATCGCCGCGAAGGAGCTGCCTACCCTCGAATGCGGCGTCACGCTCCTCACGAACTTCGAGCCCGTCTCCGACACTATGGACTGGGACATTGGCACCCACGGGCTGCGCATCTCGTTCACGTACCACGGGCGCCGCCACGGGGCTACGTACCTGCCGGACGTGGCGAACGAGCAGGGCTGGACGAAAGAGGAGACACTGGTCAGCCTCATGCGCAAGGCGGGGTGGAGCGGGCGCCGAGACGAGTGGCGGAAGGTCGAGCTGAACGTGGTGAGGTATCAGGGGCGGCAGGTGAGGCTGGGGTATCGGGCCTGGGCGGAGTGGAGGGCGTGGGTCGAGGAGGGCATGGAGGCGTAGTGGGGCAGTTCTCAGGGGGGAACGCGGGGTTATGGTACATGATGGGACGATATTTACGACCTAGCGAGGCGTCGTGGGGGATTGGATACCTGGGTAGGGAAATGGTTTGGATATCAAGGATCTAGACGGTCTTGTGTAGGGATACAGTACCACTTTAGTTGCAAACAAGGGTCTAAGAGCAAGGTGCGGATTGCGGTGCTGTCTTGCTCCCCTTCAAACCATTTCATTCCACCGCATCCCAGCCCTCGCTCGCACTCCTTGCGCCCCTCCCTCTCCGCAAGCCCTCCACCACGCAGGTGTAAAATCCCCTCATCTCTCCTCCTTTCTCAACCACATGGTTGGGGTGTGTTCAAGACGCGCTTCTCCTCATGGTGTGGAAGGGTGTCCTGAACGCCACCGTCATAATGTCTGCTTTGATATTGAGCACTCCACTCTACTCTACGAGTTCGGAGGCAACTTTCGATCGGTTCCTCTGGGAGTAATATAATATTTCTAGTTTGATAGGTGTGTATAAAGATGCGGACTAGGGTTAGGGCTAGGATTAGTTTAGATAAATAGTATGCGGTGCTGCTGTTGTAAATATTGGTGGGAGGAAAGGATTTGAGTATATACATGTAGGGTGTTGCTTCTGAGTGAGTGGGACGCGAAGGAGGGTATTGGTGGTAAAGGTGGTAGTCTAGGTAGCAACTAGACTTAAAAGCAATGGAAGTGTATGGCAGAATGAAGCAAATCCCCTACACATAGGTACCGCGCGAGACCCAATCACCGTGATACCTAACGTCCACCAATTACTGTCGAAGTCCATATACCTACCACACCAGCCTTCCGATCCCCGCCACCTCCGCCGCCCTCCCCGATTGCTGGCCCGAAGCTTCAACAGTAGCGAAACCACGCGATCTCTCTAATATACTATAGAACAACACTATACAATTAAAATAGCTAAAAATAGAGATTTTAATCCTCTTTTTACTACTTTTTCTACTACTTTATAATATGCTACTAAAAAAAGAGTTAAAACTATTCTCTAAAGTCTTTAAATACGGTACTATAAAAGACCTAAATAATAAACTTTATTAACTTAAAAACTAATACCTTACCCTTCTACGCAATATCCTCCTTAATACTTATAATAGAAAAAGTATAGTAGTAAAACTTTATTAATTTGTAAAAGACTAAATAAAAGCTATATATAAACTTAACTTTTCTTCTACCTTTATAAAGAATAAAGAACTCTTTTACCGACTCTATTCTCTACCCGTAGAACTAAGGATTATAATCTTAGAGAGATAGTAGCGACTCTAATATCTGAGGGCCGGCGTACGACGCAGGAGGTTACAATAACATAACACCCCCTCCTCCTCCTCGCCTATCCTTTGCTTCCCCAGACACCCTTCCTACCTACCTTTCCCCCCACACCTCTCGCTGCCTCTAGCCGCGGCTCTTCGTATCCCCACCTTGCTACCACCGCGTGGACATGAGGTATTCCTAAGCGCTGCGGCTAGCGTCAGCTCAAGGAGAGAAGTGCGCGAGCGGATAGGTGTCTGCTCTTATGCTGAGCTTCTACTACCATCGCGTATATTTGGTATAAACTTGCTCACTATGCCAGTCGAGGCATGAACGGCAGGAGACCACGAGCTTTAGTTCGATAGTGCACCAACTAGATTCCTGATGGTTTATTTACATACTGACTTGTAGGGCTCCACTTTGCGTGGCCACGCTTACCAGGGGCCGTGTATTGCTCCAACCCTTCAACCCATGTATGCGGTACCACCACACCTGAGCAGCGCCTTACTCACCACACCCAAGAGGGCCCCTCCCGATAATATAAATACCACCTCCTCCTCCCTGTTCTACGTTCCCCAGACGGCCATCCTCGTTACTATCCTGCGCTTCCTCGCCTCCACCTCACCTCGACCACCGCGTGGACATGCCCGCCGTGGCTAGAGGCGTATGAGCAGCGGTATGGTTGCAGGTGGCGGTCTACTTTTATGCTGAGCTTCCACTTCTACCATCACCATATACTTGATGCAGACTTACTACGAAGGTCGAACACGGCTTCACGTCAGACTCGCAGTCTCCATACACCGCACCCACCGCGCCGCATATAAAGCCCGCCTTCCCTGCCCATGTGCCAGAACCGCACAGCCCTGCGCGGACCTCGGTATGCGTTCCCCATATTGTTGCGCGCTTTCGATGTGCAGCGCGCTGGGAATGCCCAGACGCTTTGATGCGTGCAGTAAGAGAGCACTGCTGCACACGTACGTGCACACGTGCGGATTTAGACTGATTCTTACCTATCTAGGTGCTAGCAGATGGATGTCTCACGCAACTCGAACATCCATTCCTGACCACTGTACACTCGTCGATGAGCCGTTGTATTGTCTAGATATACGACTATTACCCGCGCAATGAGGAGCGCTAGACTATGCAGCAGAATACATATCAACCTTTGCACCCAATTCACCCACTTTTACGCACCATGAAAATGCATGCTAGGATAGATCAGAATCAGAATCACCGCATCGGCCGCATATCCACCACCTCCAACGGCCCATTGTCCAGCTCCACGACATGCCCCGGCTTCAGCGCCTCCGTGTATATATTCTCCACGTCATGCGGGTGGAAAATGCCGGGCTTGTCGCAGTTAAGAATGGCTTGCTTCCCGGGCGGATCCGTCAGCCTGAAGCATCCCCAGCTATATCCTGTCAGCTTTATTCGCCCCATACGTCAAGACAAGTCGAGAGAAATGGTTGCAATGGTACATACCTGGGGGATTTGCTCGGGGCGCACACGATGGCAATGGACTCCGGCATCATGACTTGGTAGCCGACGTGCGTGTGCAGATCACGCGAAGACATGAAGCACGTCTGGCTCGGGTGCGTGTGTATCCAGCCCAACACCATCAACTCCTCCTTATCGCAGTAGTCGAACAAGTCGCTCTCATTCGTCATCTCGCATGTGTCGCTCGTGCTTGTCTGCGCCGGTATCACTAGTCTCGTAATGAAGAGCGCATTGTTCTTCAGAATACCGCATAAGATGCCGCAGGTTTCCAGGTTGAGACGTGTGTTGTGCGACGCAGCGGCGAGGAAGTGTTTTCGGAGGGGTGTGGGGAGGAAGATGGTGCGAAGGGGGGTGCCGTTTTCGAGATATGCGGAGGGCTTGAAAGTGAATTCGTCCAGGTCGGTGGTTGGGGTTGCGGCGCGCGCTGCGGAGGGGATTTTGCCGGGGAGTGGTGGTGCGGAAGGCGGGACCTCGGCGTATTTGCCTGGTACCGGCGGTGCTGGTGGCTGTGGCAGTTCGGAACGGAGTTTGGGAGTGAGGTCTCCAGGTGGTTTCGGTGGTAGTGCGGGCGGGAAGGCGGAAACGTCGTATGTAGGTGGAAGAAGCTCTTTCGGTGGCCGGGCGGGTACTCGAGGTTGTGCGTGGCTGTCTGTCCATGGCGGTTGTTGGTTGTGATGCGGTACTGAAGGGTAGTGGTATGAAGAAGCGCTCTGTGACTGTGGACGCTGTGATAGTTAGTGTCATGTCTGCACCCTGCAAACAACGCCTTACCGAGAAGTTCGGCACCCGATGGCCATTCTGTTGGATCCGTGCCACCTCCTGAAGCTGTGCCGAAAGATCGCTGTCTGCCTCCGCATTCTGATCCCTAAGCTCCTGCTCCCAGTCTCCCCACATGCCCCCCGTTCTCCTTTCGCTCTCCTCCTCCTCCGACACACCAGCTTGCCGTACGCTTCTCCGCGCTGCATCCCTCCTCCTGACCTCTCTCTGTGCCAGCTTCGCCGCCAGCGACTGATTGCCCACCGCATCCAGGATCCGTTTCTCATAGCTTCTCCCGCGTGCTTGACCTGACGGACCGTCCAACTCCTGCGACACAAGCCTCACGCTCTTCCCTTCTAACGACTGTATTGCCTTTTGCTGCGCCTTCCGTCTTGCCTGCCACTCTTCATGCCTCTTCTTTATGCGCGGCCGTATCTCCTCCATCTTCTGGATATCTGCGCCCACGGTCTGCGTCGCAGCACTCAGCGCTCTGCGATTCTCGGGATCATTCTTCTGAGGGTGGTTTTGAAGGTGGTCGAGTATCAAATTCGCATGTCTGTACAATAGCAGGTATGTTTGCGGATCGTTTCCTTCTGCTGCGTACACTTGCGCCTAGTACTCATCAGCCTGCGGCCGCAACGGTATTCAGTATGTTAACAGAGTACCTCTTTCCGCATGGAGTTTGCCGTGCGCAACCAGTTCTTCATGGGAATATACGGATTATATTCATACTTCGCCGCCAGATCCGTGAGCTCGTGTACGCTCAGAGGCGCGTTGTTGAACGCCATGGTGAGTGTTGGGAGGGGTGTCGGTGGGGATTAGATGATGAGGAAATCAAGGAAGGAAGGGAGAAGTAAACAGAAAGTCCCTCAGGCAGCAGGGAAACAGGCTTGGATGTTTCATTTGGGTGGCGCGCAATTCACAGTCGTTTTGGTGGGAATGCGTTTGTTTCGAGGGGCTGCAGGTGCCATCATCGCGGGGCATCACGCTACCTGTTTCGGCTCGCAGACACGCGCATTCGCTTGTACAAATGTTGCTGCCTTCAGGCACTGATGCAACATACAGTGAGTGTTGCCAGGCCTCCACAGAAGCGATGCGTTGGACGAACTCTTGCGGCGCCGACGAGTTCACAGCGTAGGACCGACTCTATCTGAAGCACACCTGCAATCGCGCTATCACGTGTGACGGGTTAAGATGCGGAAGAGAATTATTTGCGCGTCTAGGTAGTCCATAGAGCAAGCCCTCACGCCGGTAGATAGCCATCTAGCTAAAATCCAGGGTATCCAATCCATCATCTATCCCCCGAGTCCTGCGACAACTTCTCCCACTCACTATCCGTGCTCAAGTCGCCCGTCGACTCGCCCATGCTCCTCCTCTGCTTGACCCTCTCATCCGGCACGGGCCTCAGTCCCGAGGTGGCAGCCGTGTCTGGAACCGGCGTGCTCCCCCTCAGCGTCGCCACGCTCTCCACAGGCTTCTCCACAAACACGGTGCTCTCCGTCTCCGGGCGTGGCTGGCGCGGCGGATCCGCCCGTATCTTGGGCTTGGACTTCTGCTTCTCCTCGACTTCTGTCTCCCCGCCCTCAGTGTCGTCCCCAGTGTCCATGGCATCTCCGTCCCGTGCGCCCGCCTTGCCCTTCTCTTTGTCGCGCTTCGCTTCCCGGATGCGCTTCGCTTCTTCCTCTTTCGCCTGCGCGGCGCCGATCTCGCCCGCGAACCAGTTGATTGCGTACCAGAGGCCTCCGCACAGCGCAGAGAGGATGTAGAAGTGTATGCTGTTTGTCGCGACCAGGAGGGTGAAGAAGAGGAGCTGGAGCGCGGCGAAGGAGGCGTTTGTTGCGACGAGGAGGGTAGGTGTCGGACCGGGCTGGAAGATGGACAGCCAGAGGTTCTCGAAGAAGGTAGCGACGGACGCCATGATTGTTGTTTGCTGGGCCGTGTAATGCGTAGACTAGCTGTGAAGCGCTGCCGAGCTCTGGGCTTGGAAGCTAGATGGAGAACGCGGAGTCGCGGGGGTTCTGCCCCACTGTTGGGTGCCTAGCAGACAAGAGACAGGTCGTGTACGCGAAGATGCTACGTTGCGAGTGCGCGATTGCCGACCGTAAAGGATACGCTGTGGAGAGGCTGGTTTGGACGGTGCGAGGCACGCTTCGGTGCCAACTCGGCGGGGGGAGCTCAGGTTCCTGACGTGTCGCGGGGCTGGGCCAGCATCCGCGCCCGCTACCAGATCCCGAGCATCGAGTTAGCACTATTGCAGACATGGTCACGCACATGATCCGTATATTAATGCGCTCGTTCAGAAAAGCAGTCATGTGGATATATGGTATTGCCCAACTGGAAGACATAGCAGTAACATAGACGGCCATGAACGGCCCGGAGACACGCTGCCAGCCAAGTGCACACATTGCCAGAGGAGGCCTGGCACAACATTCGTCCTAGACCATCTTCAACATAGAGCGCAGAATATTCTCTGCTAATCAGAAGCAACATCTGCCGCCGCTGATACACAACAGCAACCGCTCTAACTGCAGCGCCCGTAGCCGAACCTTGGGACGCGAACCTTCACATGACGGAGCAAGGGCCATCGCTAGTCGATCTGCGGTACTTGTACTTGTAGTCGTGTTTTCGATAGCGCCTCTTATTGCTGTATCCCAAGCTGTCGTGGTAACCACCGCGCCGACCGCCATCGCGGCATTCGTAACAACAGTCATCGTAGCAAGTATTGGCGTAGGGATCGTTACGGATCAACTGCTGGTTCGCGATGGGCATCGAAGAACCGCACGCAATGGCTGGGGGGCCGCACGCGATATCAGGGCCGCCGTAGGGACCAGTGAACCTGGTGTCGCCGCCATGATAGCCTCCACCTCGCATGCCAGCCCAGAGCTGCGGTACATGCATCGAACCAGCCCAGGCGTTGCCGACAGCGAAGTCTCCACCATAGTAGTTGCGAACCAGCTGATTGCAGCCCCAGGGGCCCTGGATCATCTGGAGGGTCTCACCGTCGGCGAATCCACCGTTGCATGTGGGGCAAGAGTAAGGCGGCGCGACAAGAGTGTTAACCGTTTGCCGATAGGGGCAGTTGAGCAGGTCGCAGCAGTATCCACAGGGCTCGGTCATCGAAGTCCATGAGTGTCCGCAGGTAGGCGAATCGTATTGAGTGCAAAGACACATGTTGGCAGACTCTCGTGGACTTCGGGATGTCTTACGGGTCAATGTGGGATTCAGATTGGCTACCGGGCAGGAGACCGATGAGCAGATCCGGGCACGAGATAGGTAAAGACGGATATCCTCGTGCTGCAGGCTGAGAAGGAGGATGTTGCTGGACGGGGTACGCGTAAAGGCTTTGAGTAAAGACGGCCCTTTCTTATCAACCTGGAATCCTGATGGAGGTTGGATACGTGGATTGCTCCTGAGATGGTAAAGGAGAACTTGCAGCTGTTGGCTTGAGATATGCACAGTTTGAACTTCTTATACGATTGATGGCTGTGCTCCGCGCTTGCAGCTCAAGAGATTCTTCACATACTGAATTGACATGATGGCATTCATGTCACTCCACGATATTGAATAATGGACGTGTTCGTTGCATAATGTGATTGCAGTAGCGCGCCCTGGAGCAAATAGGCCTAGCTGTGAAGCGGTGCAGCGTTCGAGAGATTCACTTCTCACTCCTAGACCCGTGTTCCGGTTCGTCGTCTTCAAGCTTTTGTTTGCGAATGGCGTTCATGAGCTCGTACAGCTGGCCAATTTGTTGGTCTATTCCAATGTTAGTCTCGAAACTTGAATGATGGCAGCGGTGAATTTCTCGCAAACGTAACATACCACTCATCTTATCAACCTTCGACTTATCCATCTTAGCTTCCTTCCAGGCGTCCCCCGCTATTTGCTGGGCATACAGCTGCCACTCAGTAAGGAATCCGACCTGTGCCTTTAGTCAGCTGAAGCAGCACAGTTACTAATACTTCATGCGCCTCACTATGTGAACCGGATTGTCAACGTTTCTGTGAGCATGGAATTCCGCTTTCACATATAGGTCTCCTAGTGTGCGTTCTTCTCGTGGAAGTTTCCGGTGAGCGCGTAGTATACGGCGATAGAGTGGGATCGGTGGAAGGAGCGCCATTGGAGCAGGTCGGAACGTTTTTGATGCACCCGCATCCGTGGCGGTTGCTAATAACCGGCTGTAGGTCCTCATCTGGATTTGTCTTGGTTTAGAATGACTAGGAAATACCAATGCGTGAAAGAAAGACTGATGGACTTGGATGGCGAACGAAGGCTATGACGGCCTCGGCTTTACTAAGCTGCCTGTCGCAACTCCCATTGGACAGCTCGCCAGCTGCTCAACGCCAAAATCCAACTCCAACATTCTCTCTACCATGCTACCGACCCCGTCGACGTCGCACGTCTGCTTCGACCGCGTTTACGAGCCAGCGGAGGACTCATTTCTGCTCGTCGACACCCTCTCGTCGACGCCAGAAGCGACATTCCTACAGGGACGGTTCGCAGGCGCGCAAAGCACCCCGCCGTTGGTCCTCGAAGTCGGCGTCGGCTCTGGGGTAGTGCTCGCCTTCGCAGCTGCAAATGCAAGCCGCATATTTGGTCGCCAGGATGTACTAACCCTCGGCACTGACATCAACAGCTTCGCGTGCAAAGCCGCTGCGCGGACAATTCGCACCGCGATAACGGAGCATGGGGAAGGGACGACGATATCGCTTGACGTGGTCAATGGTGACCTAGCAACATGCATTCGTCCGCACTCTGTAGATGTCTTTATTTTCAACCCGCCGTATGTGCCCGCCGAGCTTCCGGACTTTACGCGACACGAGGATTACAATGGTCTGCCAGACGGGCAGGAGAAGACGACCTTTGAGCAGGATTCGTACTTACTGGAGTTATCATATGCCGGAGGAGAAAACGGGATGGTAGTGACGAACCGGATGCTGGAGCAGATACCGGAGATACTCGATACTGGAAGAGGTGTCGCATACGTGCTTTTGTGCGCGCAGAACAAGCCGGACGAAGTCAAGCACCGCATTCGGCAGTGGAGTCGGGGCTGGATGGCTAAGACTGTAGGCTCGAGTGGGAAGCAAGCTGGCTGGGAAAAATTGCAGATCGTCAGGATCTGGAAAGAGCAGGCCGGACGTTGAAGGGCACTGTTGACGGTTCTCCCTTCAACCCATGCTAACACCTGTCCGAAGGTATCTGGCTACCAGATTCAAGGCACACTCAAGGCTGAAGGCGACCATGGAATCACCATCACGATTGAAGTAGACAATTGGATCATCACAAGCAGTACAATGCTCATCTGGACTGAGCTGCTCTATTCGATTCTGCCAATTACGAGAGGTACGCCAGGACTTCATCCAAAAGCGACAACGCAGTGAGGGAACGCAGTTTGGTGGCAAGCCGAAAAGCAGCGATTTCAAAAGCTGAGGGCCGTATGGCCCTGTTCGATTCTGCATTACCGTCATCGTGCAATTCGCGCCGTGTCCTTTTTGCTATGCTTGCACCGAGGGTGCGGGACGTGGCCAGCGAAACACTTGAAGCGACGAGACCTTGTTTGGACGTCAAAGATTAGCTGACTCGAGACTATGTCGGATGAAGAGCCAAAATGTTTTGGTTCAAGCTGCAGCCACGGGACAGGAGCCGTTTTGGAGTAGCAAAAACATGTCCTCATTAAGATGTGATCAATCAGATCTCTTTACAGCTGTATTGGCCTTTGGTATATTTAGATGAACCTGAGGACTTCATGCCGTGGTGTGTACGGAGGTCCACTAGCGAAGGCAGGACACGTGACAGACGCTCGGATGATTAATTTTCCGCTAGCGCAAGATTGCCTAATTCTCCAAGCAACTGAGCTTCCCCACCGCTCCACTCTATACAGCACATCGCACGCCCGTCGCACGGCCTCCACCCTTTAATTGCGAAAGATACAGTTACACGAAGCTGATTTTCGAAGGGAACCGGCATCATGAAGCTCGTTAGGTTCGTATACGCCCGCAACGGGGAAGTGAATGCGACTAACAATCCTCAGGTTTCTTATGAAGTGCCAGAACGAGACGGTTACGGTTGAGCTCAAAAATGGTGCGCCCAAATGCCTTCTTATACTCTTGAGGTCTAGCTGGGCTGCTTACAACATACTCTGTCTTATGGCTTCGCGCACTGGACAGCAGCCCAAGCAGCGCGCAAGCTTTCCTCCTACCTTACAAAGCCCCGAAGACCAACAATGCTAACGCGACACAGGCACGATCGTGAATGGAACTATCGCCTCCGTCTCCCCGCTCATGAACGTCGCCTTACGAACTGTAAAATACACACCAAAAGGCCGCGACACAGTTGCTCTCGACACGATGACAGTTCGAGGCTCAACGGTCCGATATATCATCCTTCCAGATTCGCTACCGCTCGACACGCTCCTCATCGATGACGCGCCAAAGCCCAAGAACAAGGCGAGGAAGGAGGCAGACCGCGGTGGCCGCGGCGGCGGCGGCGGCGGCGGACGAGGTGGCCCGAGAGGCCGTGGTGGACGTGGTCGCGGCAGGGGACGTGGACGAGGGATGTGAGAAACCAGCGCATTTCCAAGATATAATGATAAGATTGCGATGCGGTAGGAAGGGGGGCATGTGCGGAAGGGAAGCTCAAGTCTGGACCACACAAGCACAGGGTATGGAGACCCCAAATGCTTCATCTTCGAGAGATTGATATCTGTCAGGACCGCGCCAGGTTGGGAATGGCGTGCGAAACCAGAAAGCAGTTATTACGTTTGACGCATCTTGGCTTGTATACAGGTGAGGTGCGGCCGAAGCACCAACAACGAATTGATACCACTTACTCCTCAGTCGTCTCATCTGTCGCTCACTCTCTACACACAGTCTCCAATCCCTGGGATGCATAAGCCGAATGCAATGTTTCATTTCTTTCATGAAAGGAGCTGAATAATAATACTTCCTTCATTTCTATTCTTCTAATCCGGCATACAGGCAGTCGCTGCAAATAATATACACCCACACTGGGTTCCGAGGGTCCCAGCCCCACAGGCCCTTCTATCAACCACACGAACCTCCCCTACCACGTCGCCTACTCCGCGTCCAACGGCGCCACAGGCGGATTATCATTAACCTGAATACCGCCCCTCTTCTTCTCTGTACTATCATGAAACGGTAATCTCCAGCCTCCCTCGTCCTCCGGCGTGCTCAACCACAACCTCATTAAATGCCGACGCGGCGCGGGCGGCGCATAATCCTTGTACGCAGTGCGCGCGTGCAGAATGTGGTTGTTGGAGAGAAATTGGATGTCGCCGACGTCAAGGATCATGTGGAGCGCGAGGCGCTGGCACGTTTGCTCGAGGACCTCGGCGGCCCGCTCCTGCGCGGGGGAGAGCGCCGGGATCAGACCGATAGAGGAGAAGCGTGTGAGGGAGCGGATGTAGTAGGGGTCCCATCTGAAGCAGTATCGGTATGTATGAAACTGGAGCTGCATTATAGGATCAAGTAGACTTACTTGCAGAAGACACGCGGATTGTCGCCCTTCTCCAGATAGAACACACTCGTGCGGATCCAGTCCTCCTGGCCTACGCTCTTCTCGCCCTTGCGGTCAAAGTACCAGATCGGTTCCGTCAGCGTCCTCGCCACATCCGGATCCTCCCTCTGCAGCGCATTCCAGACCGCATGCGAAGACACGAGATCCGACTCGCCGCCCTCCAGCGCCTTCGCGATGCACAGCAGGCCGACGAGATCCGCGTCGTCCGTGTGGAAGAACTGCCGCGCATTGGTCCGGTAGATGCGCACGCTGTCGATAGCGGAGCTGTCTTCACCCAGATCCTCAACGTGGCCAAGGACATGTCCATGCGCGTTCTGGCTGACGAAGTAGCCAAGGTGCGTGCCTAGGCCCTGCACCACGTTAGCATTCACCAGTTCTTCCAGTGCGTATCAGTCCGAAGGTGAAACGAACCATAAACGCCACAGCGCTCTTGTGATTCCCCCATTCATGCACCGGCAGCCCCTTGAACAAAATAAGACCCTTCCCGTCGATCAACTCTTTCCTCAGTGCGCCCAGGAACTGCGCGAAGTCCCTGAGCGGGAAGTGCTCCTTCGAGATGCCGGTCAGCTGCGTGCCGCTCGCGATGAACGCATCGGCGGTGTCGGAGATCTCTTTGACTTCGGCGCAGGAGAAGACGTGGGTCCACTGCTCGGGGTGGGCTGCACAGGTTATCAGCAGAGCGCTCCATGGTCAATGAGAGGACACGGCAGACTTCTGTAGTCCTCGATGTTCCACACAGTGGGGCCCGTGATCTCCCGAGGAAAGTCCTCGTACGGGTGCAAGTGGTCGTACAGCGGAGAATGCTGGCCCGAGGTCTTGATGCCATCGGGGTAAATCTCCCGCGGGGCTTTGTGGTTGGGAAATGGCTTGCGTGCTCCGAGCTCGTGGGGAGCTGTGGGCGCTTGGGTGGTCAAGGCTGGAGCCATTGTGTCCACTGAATCTTCAGTGTCTTTTTCAAAGGCGAAGATGCAGTAAGAATCGGGTCTCAATACAAGGGAATTCTAGGTGTGAAGATGAGGGTCAAATTGAGGTTATATACATGCACGAATTTCGTAACGCGCACGCCATCCCGCCAGATGGCAGGCATCTCATTGCGAGCTTCCTGTTGTGATAGCTCGGCCAGATTGCGTGCTCGCAACCCTGGTGCTTGGGAGCTTGCTCGTAGTTTTGGAAGAGGGACCAGAGAGCGGGGTAGGAAGCTTTGGATTAGGGCGGAACGTGGCTGCCGTGGGGGTTTACCTTCATGTGGGCGTAATTTTGGTTCCGCTAGTCTGCATTAGGCGAATCGAGTCGGATTGGGTGCAAGTGAAGTTTAGTTTAGGTGTATCGGCAGGCAGGGAGCCATGGCGCAGGTTTCAGGAGGAATGGAAGGTGGCTGATAAAGCTAAGGGGAAACGCTGTAGGCGCCCGTCACTCAGGTCGCTGTTTAATCGAGTTAAGGTTCCGGCAAAGCGCTCAGCGTCTTCGCTGGCAGTATTCTCGGAGGCATTTGTGGTGGTTAGGTTTGAAGTTAACATTTCTCACCCTAGGCCTTCTCGTGTGGTGCTTTTTGCGAAGGGGACCGGCCCTTAAATTAGGTCTTGCACTCGCTTTGTAACACTGCACGCTTTCGAATCGCAGCTTAATGATGGGCTCAACTGACAAACGAGGAAATTTAGGACTTGAGATGATTGTCTCCAAAAGGTTGAAGAAGCAGATAGTTGGTGGTCGTGGTAGATCTTCTGTACAACCATTGCATTGGCCCTTGGGGCTCTGCATGGTCTTTAAAGCCGAAAATGCCTTCAAGACGGTCACCGTCTTAAAGACGATTCTGGAATAGAGCGTGCAGCTACACATATTAATTACGTTGTAATTTGAAAGGAGCAGTGCGCGGTGGTTGTGCTCCACTGGCGACTCTTACACATATAACCCTAATATACCGGCCGCCAGTAGCAGGTACATGGCCTTGTGGGCAAGCAGCTTTCTTCCCTCGCTCTCCTGGTTGTTGGAATTGCCCGTCGACAGTAAACTCTTCCCGAACAACGTCGCCAGACCTTCGCTGGAAAAGTCACCGTCGGGTCGTTCCTTTGCGCCGCCATGAACACTGCGAACACCATCAGCTTATCCCTCTTTTGCGGACTCTACATGAAGTACCTTCCGCCAATCCAATCTACGATCGCTTTAGGGACGTTGTACCCCGGGTCGGGAGTAATGTATGTGATGGCCCATTGGAGACTCGTCAAGTCGAGGAGTCGCAACCCCCCACCACCCGGTGAGCAGAGCCCCAATTTCGTAACCTTAGAATTCAAACGGCCTCCGAGTATGAACATTTGTTTGGAGCCGACTAGGTGGCACGTGTGCCCGAAGCGCTTATTCGTCGATTTAACGACCTAAATGCGAGCTGTGATTAGGGAGCGGGCTGAAGGTAACACTGGGGAAGATATCCACCTTCGTCCAGTGAAACTGCGGTAGCGATAGTGCCCAGCCGTCATCATAACCATCGTCTTGTGAACGGCCGCTAAATATGTAGCTTATCTTAGGTTAGTAAGGATCAATCCCAGTCTTAACCGTGTAATTCCTACATGTTGTAACTGGACTTGTCTGGAGCTATGGCCATCGCGAGGCAGAAATCTATCCTGGGACCTGGTATCCGCCCTGTTGTTCGTTGTTCGTACCACATGCCGTCTCTCTCGTCGAGTTTCGCAATGTCTAAGACGTGGATAGTATCCATGGGCGCCTATAAACACTCATAAGCTCATACTACAGCTGCAGGCGCAGTTAATGGGTATGCTCACAAGCGTGCCAACAGTTCCGTTAGTCATCCGATTTGCAGAAACGATGGCACCACCAATAAGGATAAGCACACCTCTGGTCCCAAAATCGGGGATGTACTGCAGCTCAGCCCCAATCCTCGACGCACCCGCAGGGAGCGAGGTCCCCACAATTTGACGAGCTTCACCGGTTGAGGTGTTCCTGACGATCAACCCTTCCGCATCCAAGTAGAATGCTAGATTATGTTCTGGGGCTTGTGCATATGCAGAGTGGCGGGAAACGGTCAGTCCCGCGTCAGTGAAGTTGGATGCAGACCATACCCTCGTTCCTCCGTCGTATTTCCAGAGCATGTCCGCAACGGTGCTAGTCTCGACATAGGTGTTGTTATCGTCGCCAGACATAGCAGGAGCACCGCCATATAGATCTATCTGGTCGGGATGACCAGGGTTTTGATAGAGTGCACCTCCCACCAGGCGCTCGGGCGGTGCAAGGGTCGCATTTGCACTCAGCATGTACCCAAACTGCCATGTATCACTCATTATATCCCATGGCTGCGAGATATCTATCCGAAACATGTCGTTCCCTGCTTGCATGTCATGTCTGGGATGTCAGGCTTGTCGCCTTCCGTGGAAGCTTACCATTTCGAGCATTTGGAGGGGCGACAGACCCATTCGAATCTTGGAATCTGCCGAAATTCTGGATACCACCAAACACGTACACTGCATCGTGTGTAACCGTTGCTAGCGCTGATGGTCAGTAAAGCACGTCTAGGGGCATTGACCAGAAGAGAGGATGCGTACACTGATGTCCAATTCTTTGGCACAAGAATGGAGCGTAATCTTCAGAATATGTGGAAGGAGTGGCGAACCCGCCTGAACAGAATGCGGACCATAGTATCCAAGGCACTCTAGCCATGCTTATGGGAGAGGAGCAAGGAGTATTAGAATAACGCGCTATCTGTCATTTTATTAGAGGCTCATATACTGGGCGTATAAGTGTGGGATCATGATTGGATAAAGCACTCAGCAGCAGGGCGATATCATACCAAAGTGAGGCACAGCAAGGCGAAGTCTTTCGTACCAGCCCATAGCGACTACAGAAGGTAATAGAAAAAAAGGTAAAAATAGAAGACCATGGGGCTGCCAGCCACTTCAAACGGGAGTCGCGTATTGGCCGTTGGATAATTGCCGATCAGCACAATAATAAGTACCCATTGGTGGAGCGTGCAGGAACTTGCAGTTGCATATGAGGGAGCTCGTTTTTAACGAGCTTCTTCGTACATACCTTGTAGCGTGGCGCACCGGTCAGTGCAAAGCCATCTTTCATTCAAGAGCGGATTCTGCACGAAGGTTCTTTTCTATTACCCGATCAGTCGCGTGCTAAATTCTAGTAATTTTATAAAACTTCCTATACTTTAATATAAATCTTAAAAGAAAAGCTAGAGTTATAAATAAAAATAACTAAAAGTAAAAAAAATATATAGATATAATAGTAAGTAGGTAAATAGTAAAAAAATATATAATATATATATAAAAAAAAAATTTTTATATAATAAATTTTATCCTATAGGTAGCTAAAGTAATAATTAAAAAAATTTAAAAATAATAAAGGTAGTAAATAAAATAGGCTAGCTCTATAAAATATAAATTTATAAAAAGAGTTTATAGAGCAGCGTTAGCTAAAAAGATAAAATAAAATATTATAAAAATAAAAATTTAATATAATAGGCTTATAGAGTAGTTAAAAATTAATTAAAATTTTAAATTATAAGTATTTTAAAGGCGTTATTAAGTTATAATATTAGTTAAGGTAGTTAAGGCCGCCGGTAGTTTCGACTCTAGATAAAGCTTAAATCTAGCAACATAAATCACTGCCTGAATCAGCGCATAAATCAGCAATAGACTTTCATGGCCGGATGACATATCCTGCGTATAGCCCGTATATGCCTCACTAGTCAGCCTCATTGAGCAAGATACGCATGAGGCTTCCTCATGGCGATTCTATCGGGTGCAGGCTTGCCCGGAGATCATCCAGCTTAGGAACTGCACCAACGCAAAATAAGCACCTGCTTCAGCGATAAGACCCTACCACAGTATGTCATGTCAACAACGGGCAGGACTCATTTAGCAGGCGAACGCGGAATAATGACGTACCGACCAGCTGAGACTCTTAATTTCACGCACTACTGTCTCCAGCAAGATTGGTATCTGGATATCAAGGTGGAGGTGACATGGATACCAGCCTTGTGCCGACACGTCACATACCAGGTCCAAGTTGGGTCGGTTCGAAATGGTAGTGTCTTTTGGCATCTGGGTTACTGACGGAGCTTCATGTGCACGTGGAGCAATGCACTTACCGTACCTGTAAATGGGTTGACGCCGTAGATACTCGTACCGTCTGAGGCCGACGTTGATAATGGTGCCACTGTTGGCATCAATGAGCGCTATTTGAAGATGGCCTTCAGCTATGACTTCGTCCAGGGGGTAGGCCGGGTCGTAGAGTGCAACATAGACACCAGGTGACCTGGTGACGGATGAGTTGGCAAGAGCCTCCGTACTGTTGTCTATATAGCATGTCAGCGCCTAGCCCTGTTTCCATATCATGCCCATGCAACAGCAGAAGAGTGGATCACACACACGTGAAGAATATCTGTAAGGTGAGAAGTTTCCCGGCACCGCTGGATACCATACTCTCACTCGGAAGCATCGCGTAGTACGTGGTATTCCGGCCAAGCCACATGACTTTGTTTTCTTTGCGTTCGAGCGTTTCGAGGGTGGGCCATCGGTCGCTACAGTCGCAGGAAGGCAGAGTACGCACTTCTTGACTTGTGAGGCCGGTACAGAGGGGCGCATGGTCTGTCCAGTCTCCAAGGAAGCATTTTAGTGGCGCATCTTGGAGCATGGCCATGGAATGGACCTGCCCTTGGAGCACTGCAACGGCCGGGAACCTGGGTGAATCCTGCAGAGCATTAGCTCGCGGAGGTTCCGCTTGGTGTCCAAAGTAAG
This sequence comes from Pleoardoris graminearum, assembly GCA_030770415.1. NCBI lineage: Eukaryota > Fungi > Ascomycota > Dothideomycetes > Pleosporales > Didymosphaeriaceae > Pleoardoris > Pleoardoris graminearum. The sequence goes on along the minus strand of JASEKS010000073.1, from coordinate 154,538 downwards.
CTGTCTTACTACACTTCGTGACAGTAACTGGATGGATTCTCTGTTGAGACGTTCGTACCAACTTCCCTTGTATAAGCCCGTCATGGTGCTTATGGTCAGAACAACCGTTAGCACCGTGTTCGCCAAGTTGCGCCGGTACGGTCGATTACGCTCTGTGCGCTTCTTCAGTATATATTGGAGGTTGATGATAAGGCGCACTCACTCGAGCTCACATCGCGTAAAAATAACGCAAGGAGTATACCAAAAAGCGCACCATTGATGACAATTATCGCGAATTTGGTAGGGGGATTAGGGAACTTGATTGCAAATATGGAAACGATAAGGAAAAGGAAGAGGGAAATAAGAGAAACAATGACTACGCCACCACGAGGTCGATCGCTTTTGCAGTTGAGTCCAGCCATCTGAGAGAGTCGTGAAAACGTAGTTTGGGATTCCAAACAATCCAGGAAGTCGAGTAGAAGGGCATAGAGAGTCCCGCCCACTATGATTATGGGATGGATGGGATGCATGGTTGCTTAGGTCAGTTGCGAATGGAAGAAGGCGTCTTAGGTGGGACAAAGTATTGACTGACGGGAATCTGGTAGGAAATTGTGGTGTGATAGCTCCTCTGAGTGAGCGGAGTTGTAAAAGAGAGCATCATCCCGGATCAGAGGTCCATGTGTAGATCTACTGCCGCTTCGGGTTGACCGGATCTCACCGCATGCCGTGTAACCATGTATGATGCAGCTATGCTACCGATAAGGATACCGACCTGCAATGGCAGTCCAAAACGACGTGTAGTCCTCAGCAATCCCCAGTCCACAGCCTCATCGCCGGAGCATCCAGGATGGATATACCCTCTAGTGCGCATCGCCGCCCTTACCGGACTCCATCTTCAGCTTTGTGTACTTGTTCGATGCGCCTTTTGTCTTAATCAACGTGCGGTAATTTGTGCTGGTTGTTGCATGATCTGCTAAGGTCGTCCACGATGATAAAAGAGACTCTCCACTGCGGTAGAGGTGATTAGATATCTCGATGGTCTTGCGCGAGGGGAGAATCCCTGCCACACTAGGATCTCTACCCACCCGAACTTCCAAAAGATAGTACATTCGGGGCGCATGATGCTTCTTCTTTTAGCATTCTAGACTTATAATTTGGACAAATAGGGTATAACTTTCTAAGCTTTTTATGGCCTATAATTGGCTAAAGGTTTATAATTAGTGCAAAAGCATTGTGCATCCCAAAGGTAGGCAGTACCAGCGAGCCACTCCATTCACCCAATCACGGTCTTCCCTACCAAACCCGCGCCTCAACATCCCCGATATACGTCCCCTCTTACCAGACAAGCCAAACCCTATCGGCAACTCCACCTCCTCCATCCAGTCCTCCTCTCCGCTCTCCTTAATCCCTCCTCACGCTCCCAGTCTCGTGTTCGCACTTAACATGTGTGTCTTTGCGTGTCTCCACAACCAAGTGTTCTCCTTTATCGTCGTTACCGACCTAAACAGATTATGCGACAACTAGTATAAATAATAATATATTAATTATAGTAAAAAGGCGTACTAAATAAAAATATAAAAGGCGACTTTCTACTAGAGCGGAGATAATAAGAGTAAAAGAGGTATATTAGGTAGTAGTTTTCTTTTTTATATAATAAAGTTAGTATAGTATCTTTAAAAGCTACTTATTAGATTATATAGTATATATAGTACTTTTCTTCCTAATTAGGTAGTTACTAATAGTAAGTCTATCTACGCTGGTTGAATAGGTTGGGGTTAGGTAGGCTGGCGAACTGGTCTCTACATCGGGATCTTAAAAACTAAAATATCTCTTTAACTAAAAAAGTTATAGAAAAACTTTTTATTAGTAAAATATAAAGTAAAATTAGCTTTATATTTTACTAATAAAAAGTTTTTCTATAACTCTTTTAGTTAAAGAGATATCTTAGATTAGAGTAAAATGTAGAGATTTAACTCTTAGTATTATAGGTTAGCTAATAACTTTTTATTTATTAGACTTATAGAAAACTTTTTATTAGTAAAATATAAAACTAAGTTAGTTCTATATTTTACTAATAGAAAGTTTTTCTATAACTCTTTTAGTTAAAGAGATATTTTAGTTTTTAAGATCCTAATGTGGAGACCCGTTCGCCACACTAGATATAGTAGGTGCTTTTTAGTGTAAAAAATACAGCGAAGGTAAAGGTAATATTAGAAGTAATAGTAAAGGTAATAGTAAAAATATTTTAGGGGTAATTAATATTTAAAAGTTTTAGGGGGGCCTATATATAGTTTTATAGTTTCTTTAGTACGTAGACTAAATAGATAAATAGGCGTACTTAGTATCGTATTATATTATTATTATAAATAAGAAAGGAAATGTGATTATAAATAAAAAATATTAACTATTATATTTTTCGATATATTAAGTATAAAGGCATATATATACTTCTCCTTTTTTAAAACCCCTTTTGGTCGCCCTGAGCCACTACAGCTACACTATTTATTCGATTAGTATATAAATATATATATATATATTAACTATTATTAAACGCTATACTACCTATATATATATATAAGCGGAGTAAAAAGTAATAGTAATAAATATAACCTCTATTTTATTTTGTAAAAATAAAGTTAAAAAAAATAACTAATAGGTTATAATAATAGTTATCGGCTATAAAACTTTATAAATTTAAAAATAAAGTATTTATTTTAAATAAAAAACTAAAAGCTATATTTATTATATAAATTAATATTAGCTATAACTACATTTAGTGCTATTTACTTTAGATTATATATTAGTATACTAATCGAACAAATAGTGTGGCTGTAGTGGCTCGGGGCGACTAAAAGGGGTTTCAAAAAAGGAGGAGTATGTGTATACCTTCATTACTTTAGATTATATATTATTAGAATAAAAGAGGAAAGAATATATAGTCTTTAAAGAAAATTTATTTTATTAATTAAATTTTCTTAGTACTAAATATTAAAAATAGATAGAGGGGTAGCATCGACTATATAATTAGTAATTATTAATAATATAAAACGTTAACCTATCGCGTAATTAATAACTCTTACTAGAGTATTAAGAAGTAGAAGCCGAATATGGGGGCATCACTGGGACGGAACCCGTCCTTGCCAGGAGCAGCCCCACGCTCCCACCAGCCACCTCTCCGCCCCGCTCTGCGCCGCCTTATTCACACCCCCACGTCCTCAGCTTGAGAGCCTCTACAAAACTGGATCACGTCGAATCCGCCGCTACACGCGCAGGCAGACAGGTACGTCCTTCCGTTTACGAACTAAGATACCGCGCAGGTATTCAACATATCTAGCGCAGCTATTATAGGGGGAGAGGGAGAATTGCACCCCTGAGCGCGATGCGCAAGGCACGAGCGGTCGGGAAATCTCACGCCGAGGCATCCGCCAGAGAATCACTAGGCTAGCGTACTACCCGCCCTAGTAATTCCACCCAAGGAGCACTGTTGGAGGACCATAGCACGTAGGTACGCTCACGGCAAGGCACCGGAACAGGCACTGTAAGACATATATCCCATTCCTTGTACTTTTCTACCGAGAAGCAAACCAAAGAGACAGACGAAGGGGGGCCGGGTAGCCACGAAAGAAAAGCATTAGAAAGGAAAGGAGAGGAGAGGAGAGGATGATATGGCATGGCGTCGACGGGCAAGGACCGACGAGAAGCGAAGGTAGGAGATACACTGTATTTGCCGCTCTGTAAGACGACGCCTGCTATTATGCATCCCCTTGCGGTCCCGATATTTCCTGAAGTAGCAGCATTTCCATCTCTGTTTTCATGGGGGATCTGTCTAGCCGAATAGCCGTCCCAACTAGAACAAGTCAGTAATGGGGACGTTTGAAGAGGTAGGACTCAACTCACCATACCCCGCCTCGCCTTTCCCTCGTCATAATACGTTGGCACGGGCGGATTGTAATACGCCCCCGTGCTGGTTGTAAACGTCGTGACATCGCTCCAGTATGTGGTAGCCTCTGATTGCATCGCTTCCGAAGACTCTGAGGAGAAGAATGTGGCGTCGGTGCTGACGCCGCTGCTGGTGAGCGTGGGGATGGTGATGGTGGGAGGGGTGGTGGTGATTGTGGAGAGGGAGTTGCTTGAGGATGTAGCGGTGTCCGTCGGAATTGACGCCGTGGAAGAGCTTGAGAGGATAGATGAAGATGACGACGCCGCGGTGGAGCTAGCTGAGGTGGATGACTCGATGGGGGCTGTTAAGGAAGATGAAGACGCCGTTGAACTAGCTGAGGTGGATGAGTCGGTCGTGGAGGCTGTCGACGAAGATGAGGACGCCGTGGAGCTAGCTGATGTGGTTGAACCGCTCGTGGAGGCCGTCGACAAAGACGAGGATGCTAAGGTGGAGCTAGCTGAGGTGGATGAAGCGGTCGTGGAGGCCGTCGACGAAGACGAAGACACCGTGGAGCTAGCTGAGCTGGATGACCCGATCGTGGAGGCTGTCGACGAAGGTGACGACAAAATGGACGCACTGGTTGAGCCGGTTTGTATCGACATAGACGACGCGGTGGAGGAAGAAGATGGAGATGGAGGCGCCGAACTAGCTGGAATAGTCCTCGTTGAGGATGACAAAATGGAAGAAGACGACGAAGATAATGTCGAGGTAGGCGATGTTGACGACAGGGACGAAGAGCTTGAGCTCAATGTGGATGTTGAAAGTGACTCCGTTAACGTGGAAGACACGCTCGTCAGACTGCTGGATGAGGCCAAAATCGTTGTTGTTGAAGGAGCTGATGTATACTTTGTCGTGTCGGAAGAGAAATTTGGCGCTGTCCCTCTTGTGCTTGCAGAGGACGATGACGATGACGATAATAAGTCGGTTGTCAGAGTAGATGGCGTTGAAGACAGGGAGCTGGGTGTCTCTGTGGTGGTTGACTGACTGGACAAAGTGGAAGACGAAGTTACTAAGCTGAGTGATGTAGAAGATGGAGTCGAAGACGATGGCGTGGAGCTCGCGCTGGAAGACTGGGAACTTGACGCTGCGGAACTTGAGGCCGAAGCATTCGTCTCCGTGGTTTGGCTGGTCATGGAAGATGATGACGACGAAGTGCTACTGGAAGTTGAGCTACTTGAACTTAAAGACCCAGAGGAAGACGAGACCGAACTGGACGACTCAGTCGAAGAAAATATGCTGGAAACTGACGTGGAAGAGGATGAAAGTGATATTGTCGTAGTCGCACTGGAGGAAGACCCCGAAGTAAAGCTTGAAGACAAGGACGACGAGCTCAAGGCACTTGAAGACGAGCCAGACGTCGTAGTTGACAATGATGAGGAGCTTGATAAGCTTGAAGACGACTCTGACATGGTCGTGCTCGTGGTGGGAGTGATCGTAGTCGTAGTCGATGTCGAAGAGATTGACTCCGTCGGAGATGGCGTCTTCGTAGTGATAGTCGCCGACGACTCCGACGTCGAAGACTGGAATGAAGTTGCGTTACTGGGGTATGGCGGAGTATAGTACGGGGTGCTCGATGATGGTGGTGATGATGAAGCGAAAGTGGATAAGCTAGGCGAGTTTTCCGTGCTTACTGAAAAAGACGAGAACGACGAAGATGAGGAAGATTGTATGCTCAATGATGTCACAGGCACAGAAGAGTTTGCGGTGGAGGTGAGCGTTGGGGGGCCATAGCCGTAGCCGCCACTTGAAGACGGTAAGCTTGAGAAGGAGGTAGCCTGAACGCCACCAGAAGGAAGAGGAACTTCAACTATGCTAGTGATCACAGTTGCTATGATAGAAAGTCAGCAATGCAATCGAACGGGCTGAAGCAGAAAGATATGTTATGTGTATGAACGACAAGCACTTACTAGCTAGCACGGCCGAGCATGTTCCCTGACATTGCTTGGTTGCGTAGATGTATGTCGAAACAAGTATCACACTGCTGCACCTTGTGGTTGTTACCGGAGTAGGCGTGATTGTGGAGTTGTAAGGTGTTGAACTGAGTATGACTGAAGTCATGTTGCTCCAGGTCGTGAGACTGCTGGAACTCGTGCTTGGGACAAAGGAGGGAGAGTTAGTTGACGTTGCGGTCGATGACGTGATGTTCGTCGCTGTAGTGTATGGTATCGATGAGTTGGCGGAGGACGAAGAAGTAGGCCTGGAAATAAACGTCGTCGAATTCCAATTCATGTTATCGGTACATGAAGTAGACATTATGGTACCGGAAGGAGCAGTGCCAGTCGAATACAAGCTCACGGTGGTGTTCGCAGTCGTAACGATAGACGAAGTTGAGTTCAAAACACTGGTGCTGGTCGACAAAGGTGATTTTATGGTGTTATTGAGCGTGGTCGGTATCTCCTCTGTGCAAGAGGTCGAGGTAGCGGTGGCGGTAGTGTTTGACCACATAGCACCAGTCGACGTAGAAGAACTCATGGGAGTCGCAGGTCCTGTTCCTGGCCAACTGGGAGAGGTGCCCGTCCCAGTCAAAGTGTTTCCTGCGCCGGAAAAGGATGTAGAGGTGAAAGAAGACGACGAAGAATTTCTGGGAACAGTTTCCGTAACAACAGTCGTCGTGACTAGAGTACAGATGTAGCGGCTGAAAGTGTCACGGAAGCACGTGATGGGGGGAGTGGCGGTAGTTAAAGGTGCGCTGGTGATGTTGCCGGACGTAAAAGAAGAAGAAGGCGATAGTGTAGGCGGTGAGGTCGTGTTGAAAGTGCTAGAGGAAGCAGCGCCTGTACTTAGCGGTATGCTCGAAGATGGCGAGCTGGCTACACTGGTAGAGAGGCTGCTGGATGTGCCTGTCGAGGTAGATTCACCCTCACAGGGCGTGCTCATGCTGGGTGAGGGAGTCGGTAGCGAAGAATAACTGGTGGCGTGTCTGTCCCTTCGGATATTCTTTGGAACATGATCTGAAAGAAGGAGAGATCAGCATCGACATCACAGGTCATGGTACGGCGTCGATAGCAGCGTGCCCAGGAGCTGAGAGTATTGAAAAGGCCAGTATTAAGCTGGGCTGCGAATATGACCAATACTCACACGGCAAAGGATCTGCAGCGGCAGCTGCCAATACCGCAGTGAACGAGAGGATGCTAGCGATCCTCATGATGAACCCTAGAAGCAAACGCCTTCTAGATCTTGAGAAGAGGAAACGAGCGAAGGCGTAAGGAGAGAATGCCTTGAAAGAGACGCGCCAGGATAGCGAAGGATGCTTTTGTATGATGTGTACCTTAGCGTTTATATGATGGCGGTTGTGTAGTACTGCTGCTGTTCCATGCGTGGGTGATGATACCAATGCAATACTGGCAGTGAACACAGCAATATGCACGAGAACAACGCATCGGGATAGTGCTTCCTCGGCCCATCCATGTGCATTGCATATAGGCCTCGCATCTGGACCTTGCTGTTACAGCCCGAAGCCGGCTACCGGTAAACGGACGGCAGCACGCATTGTCCATATGCATGAGAAGGCTTCGACATGTGACGAAAGCGAGAGGAGAAAGGAACAGCTATGCTCTCCGGCTGCGCAGTTTCAAAACAATATCTCTTTCAAGATGAAGAGAACATCTCAACCGGGTGCTTCCAGCGTTGGACGAGGAGACCTGGACGGAAACCAAGCAGCTGTTGAACTGAAAGCGTCGCACCCCAACGGCTCGCTCAGCCACCTGTAGCGCAGCTCCATCTAATGTGTGCGATGTAGGCGTGAAATATTGAGACCACCAGACTTGGTCCTCTTGTAGACTGGCGGAATACACAAGCTTGAGTTTCCGGCAAGCGTGGTTGCGATCCAATCAATTGGCGTGGGTCGAGGCGGAGGCAGATTTCCGCACCGCGTTGCATGTAGATGGGCGTGACATTCCGAAACTCCGGGCACCGTGGCACGAAGCATCAAGGGTTGACAGACGAGCGACAAGTTGACAGCCGCCTTGTGGATTGGCTGACGAATGTAGGCGTTCTCTTGAGAAATGCTCACGATACGAGGCGGCCTTCAAACGTAACCGAAATCAGAGCGCACACTCCTCCAGATTCACGCATCGACCGAGAAACAAGTTCAGTAGCAGGAACTGGAACGCTACTGCCGAGCTGGGATTTGAGGGACTGAAGGTGGGCCGTTGCGCAATCAGGTGCTCTGATAGTACATGGATACAAGCAACTGCAGGCCTGCCTCGTCTTTTTTTTTTCCTGTCCGTAACCATGAACGCGTGGACATAGCGGCGAGGCTCGAACAAGTAGATAACATTGACATTTGCTATCCTTCATCGATGATGTTCGAGAGCGATCCCCTTAACGCAGTAAAGGTCCTCCTGTAGGCTACATTCAGGAAAGAGACCCGTGAATGCTTGTTTCAGAGTGCCCCAGTGTACCAATCGCGCTTTCGTCGAGCAACCAGTCGGCAGAAGAGAAATCGCGCATTGTGACAGCAATTGGTGATGGGAAGCCGGGGGTTTGCGTAGCCAGGTGAGCTGTTGAGGTGGCGTCGCGGAGGGGAGGACGAGCACTCGAGGAAGGCGAGATGGAACCATGGGGCTAAGCCGCGCACGGCAGCGACGCGGTGACACGCGTTGACTCGTGCCTTACCAGGAACACCTAAACATGCATATGAGCACGGCTTGAGATGGGAATTGCTGGGTGGGGACGTTCCTGGCCGGGACAAGTGATCCGTCCCAAGCCTCCGAAGTGACGTTGCACGGGCTTTGCCGGGCCGTCCCCGAGGCCGGGAGTCACGGTACGTGAGGATGGATATCACATTCGTCGACGCGCAATTACCGCACGATAGGTAAGCCACAATAACAGGAGCCTCGGTTCAGGAACACCTCGTTTTCGCCCTCGGTCTCGGGTTTCACTCGGGCCAGTCTCGATCACAGCGAGATAGCGAAGTTGGTGGCACAACCATTATCATGGCGATTCCCATATGTACGTATCTCAGCTAACTGACATTCGCGTCGCACGAGGTTGCGAAGTGTGGGGCAATTGCCACCTTAAAAATAAGCCTTTTGTGTTCTTTTCTCGTGTTGCGCGGTACAACTCCAGGTATATATCCTCCCACGGCTCATTAACTCATTTCGCTAGCCACTTGCTAGGCTGAAGGGGTTAGCAACACAACTGCGATGAGCAACAGACCGCACCCATTGGACGTGGTACTCAACCGAAAGGAAGTACAAGACAGGTGTCTGAACGAGAGACGCCAAAGGCCTCTTGGTGTCATCATCCCAAAACGTTAAAGTCTTCCAGATAGCGTACTAAATACCAGAACAAGTACGGAATTGATCACTGGTCCCAGTTTACAAAGGAATTGTCTTCGAACGGTTCGCCAACAAGGGCGTCGTTGGCATTTCGGTTGCCATCACTAGCTTGATACGGGTCGAAAAAGTGGGTGCACTCGAAACCACTGGGAGTGAAAAGCGGTTGCGGGGTGTAAAGAGACTCTGATAGGGCCGAAGGTGGGGTAGTTGAGTTTGCGTTGTCGACAGCAGTGTCAACCTTGATGGATTGCGCCGGTGCCAATGTTTGAGCAATGCCGGATTGCGATATGCCCGAAGTCAAATTTCGAGACGACTTTGGCGACAAATTAGGATTATAAGTATAAGTGCCAGTAAACGGTTGCGGCAGGTTCTCGCTGCCGGACATGAAAAGAGATGTGCGCGGGTCACCCGGATCAAGGGCAGACCCGACTAACTGCTGTGACTCGGGGGGCAAAGACATGGACAAAGGGCTTGTGTCAATGACCTGCGAGGCTGAGCACGGCAATCCGATGAATTGGTATGAGGTCGGAGTGGCATGCTCGGAGAGCTGCGGGGTCACCGGCCCGGATGTTGACGTCGACGGAGTGCTAGTAGGCGCACGCTGCGGCGACACAGGCTTCTGCTGAATGCTTTGAGCGGTTGAGTGCCTTGATAGTGGTGGGCGCGTCGGACCACTGGGTGACTGCTGTGCAGCTGTTTCTAGAGCCTGTGGTGGTAACGACATGCGTCCGCCATGCTCGCCTCTCGGAGTGATGGTCACGGAACCGGGCTGGTTGACAGGCGCGAAGTCTGTCATCATACGCGGCGTGGCGATGGAAACCGAGCGTTGATGCAGGCGTGGTCTATGAGGGATGCTGTACGGGGCGTATCGATAGCCTTGCTGCTGCTGCTGCTGGAATCCCTGAGGACTGTAAGGTTGTTGTTGCTGAGCAAAATCCTGTGCGGTGGGACTAAAGGCCTGCGGCGAAAGCATGGGTCCGTTCATCATGGGCACCTGATTGGCATTGGGCTGAAACTGAGGAACATAGGGCTGCATCTGGTGGCCGGGAAACTGTTGGTTCATAAACATGTTCCTGACACCGTGCTGTGTCGCAATGTAGTCGTGAAGCTTGCGGTTGAAGAGCCATGAGGTAGTATGCAGATGGGCGTTCAACCGCTGGTACTGCGTAGGCAGGTCATCGTCCTCCTCTTCGTACATCTCCTCGTTGATGACATCTTGCTCGGACACCTTCAATCCCCGTCCAGTCCGCTTCTTGTGGATCTCGGAAGCACGACGGGCAGACTCGATGCGTGCCTCGAGGCTGCGGTCACTTCTACGCGACGCAGCAATGTAGGCGCTGCAGACACGTCAGCATCGGTCGGTTGAGCGAAGGCATCAAGACTGACCGCTCCTGGTTCTCCTCGTGCGTGCGCTCCGTCTTCACGGGCTTCGCGGTGGGAAAGGTGGCTCGCCGGTCGGCAGGCATGACGGTCCGGGACGCGTGGGGTGCTGGCAAGTGCGTGGGTGGGGCGCGCTCAGACTCAGGGAGGCGCGCGCTGGTTCGGTCCGCCGACACAGGACGAAACGACAACAAGCAACGCAGTCTCGGACAAAGGACAGCAGTGTCGACACGGACAAGGCGTGCGACGCACGTGCAAGAGAGGGAGCAGCGGTGCAACGCGCGGGGAAAAGTGGCAAAGGCCTGGGGCGGGCAAGACGGGGTGGAGCTGGCCTAATGTTGGGCCGGATGGCTGTAGCTAGAGGCTCACCTTTCCGATGCCCAGGGCACAGGCGAGGTGGCCGGGGCCGATTGAGACGATGACAGAAATACGGCGCCCGCAGTCGACGTCGGGGCGCTCGGCGATGGAGGTGCTGCGAACTAGGGCGGCTACCGGGGGCTGGAGATCGCGGGCTGCTGGCTGGCATAGGCGCAGAGCATCCCTCCGGGAGGGGCGCGGCTCGGATCCAGCGGGCGATCCGAGGAAGGGCCGGCTGAAGAATGCGGATCGAGCAATGAGGCGAAAGAGCAAGGGCAGGCTCCAAGATGCGAACGACGACTTGGCGACTGAGTCCGGGCGAGCTGCGGCGGTGGACGGCCACGACTACGCGCAGCAGTCTTGTCTAATAACAAGGAAAAGCAACGAGGTCGACGGGACGGCAGAACACGGTCCCTTCCTGGGGACGCGGGAAGGGCATTGATAAAAGCCCGGATGCGCCAGGGCTCCGCTCGTCTCCACTCAGCGGCGTCTCTTGCTGCTCCGCGCAGCAGTCCCAGCAGTTGTCTGGCGGGTCGGCGAGGTATGGGAGGGGACCAGTACGACCGATGCGGCTAGGCCTGGAGGCCCTTCAAGCCGCCGTGCGTGCCGAGGCTGCTTTGCCATGGAGAGAAAAAAAAAGGAACTGCGTGCATCGCCTGGCCATCGCACGCGCTAGGATCTTGTGGCACTCTCCCTTCCGATAGACGAGCCGCTGCATCAAAGAGCTCCCGTCCACATACGTCGGCCTGCCGTCATGCCCCAAGGCCCCATCCCGACCTCTGACCAAAGCCGCCTTCGAGATTTGATCATACACGTGCGCAAGGCGGCAACGTCGTGGAGATGATCTGATTCGACGAGGGCATGGTGTTGAGGCTGTGAGACCGACTCGGGGAACAACACCTTTGTTTGCAGGGTGGGACGTGTCGGAACAGAGCAGCCCGCGGACCATTGGCCTGGGAGAGATGGCCGCCCGCTTTGCTGTGGTTACATCGCCAAGTTTCGCAGCATTAGGGTTCAGCTAAGCGCAGTCGTTCGGGGAGACTCCGTCCTGGCTAAGCCAAGCTTCTGCTCCACCTAACCGTCGCCCCCCTCGCCGGTCCATGGTTCTAGGTTTATGCTCTTAGGGGTATAGGGAGCAAGTTGTATATGTGGACGATGCAGTGGGCAATGAGTTGACAATATGGCAAGCACGGATCACGACGTAAGGACCGACTGTGGATTGCCTTGTTCGCTGCCCTTCCAATGTGCTGTTTCGCGCCAGCTGCCATCGAAAGTGGAGACGGATGATTATATTATCATTTACGATCGGTGACGCCACACAACGACACGTTCTTAAATGCGAATCCGAAGCTTTCAAAGTGTCGCGCGGGCCCTCGCGTATCGAAGACAACCCTGTCGGCGGGTGTAGCGAATCTCACAGGTGGCCCAAAGGAGCTTAGGCCCGATCTGAGATTCGCAGCTGGCCCCACGCATCGGCCTGGCTGTCAAGCTTCATGCTTGTTTGCGGCATCAGCATCGTGCAGTCATCCATTCGATGGGTTAGGAATATCAATTAACGTACTTCGCGAGCTTCATGAAGCCGTGGGGTTAGGAATATCATCACCCGCTTCTCCATGTTGCCGATCTGGAAGAATTTGTGGTCAAAAGGCGCGGTCGTTCTGTTCCGTTGGCAGTTGCCACATGTTATGACGCAGCGCATGGAACTGCCGTCCATGAACAGGATCTCCTTTTTGCATTTCCAGCAAAAATCTCATCCCAAAAAAAAAAAAAAAAAAAAAAAAGGTCGCCGCAGCGCTAACAAGACACAAATCCCCGAACCGTGCGGTTACGTTACCTAATGAACTGCGTGAAGCTATCATGGCAATCGTGGTTATCTGCTATGCCTATGCGCGCATCGTCCTCCTCTCTAGAGCTCGTAGGGCGGCCCGTGCATACCACCTCACTGAGTCATCAAGTTACTTAGTCCCAACCAAGGCACAAACATGCATCAAAAACGTTGGGCTTCGTGAGCCATGTAAAGAAGGGCTGATTACTATCACCGAGGGTCTTCTCCTGCACATGAGCTAGTTTCCTTAAAACTTCCGAACGGTTCTATGGACGTGTCGTCTGGCGTGGGTAACAGCGGTACTTTGGTTGGCGGTCTCTATCCGGCCAGCCAGGCACCATGGTTCGCGCAAACTCTGGGGGCTTCTGCCCGGAAAGGTAGAAGCATAGTCGAAGGCATTCCACTGCCAGCCAAAGATATCGACATCTCAAGAGTCCATCACAACCATTTGTGGACGCACAGGCACAGATGGCGCAAGTCTGGGACTTCTGACAGAGAGCTGACCTGCATCCTCGCGTGGAGGCAGCCCTCACACTGCTTGCAAGAACCTTGCTGGCGCTTCGTATCCAGCCCCTGCGTGTTCTTCCTGCAAGTCACATATGAGCCAGCACCCGCAAGAAGCCGGGGAAGTCCATTCGCTCATTCCACATGGAGCTCAGCAATATCGTTGAATATTGAGGGAAACCCGTCAAGTGTTTGGATCATTTCTAGAAGACTGGACTAAGTCGGAATTGCAGCACGTGACTTTGCAAAGCGAGGCCATGGCGGGGTGCAGAACAGTTCAAGCCTGGGCGCACCGGAGAGCACCCCGTGTCGAGATCGACCCTGGGCAACTCGCATAAACTTGCGCAATCGCCTTCGGAAAGCATGCTTTAGTGCAACTGTCATTGGCCTCGGAGGGCACACCGAGCGAAACGCAAGCAGATATGACGAGTGGGACGCCTTGTTTTTATCTGGCGTCTCAACAGCATTTAAATGGTTTCTGCGAATCAGACCCCCGTTCTCGTCAGATTTTAGATCTTCCCATAGTTCAGATCTTGGCTGCAGGTTCGCCTGCGAAGCATGCTTCGAGCTAGAGAATCTGCTCCACGGAGAATTCATGGGGGTAGCCGCTGCATGAGGCAGGTTGCTGCAGCCTGGGAGGATTTGAATGCTCGTATGTTCTTGGTTTGCGAGATACGATGACTGTACCCGTCTTTGCAATGGCCTCGTACGACTTCATAGGGTGCTATTCCAGGCATCGTTGCAACCTATAAACGATTACACGTGTGGTTGGGACCGATTGTTGAGGGCTAATTCCAGCTCACATCAGTTAAACGTTCAGAGACGCGGGCAACGCTGGAGAGCATACGCCCGGGGATCCACCTTGACGACAACCACCGTGTCTGCCAACATGACCATTCGCTTTACAAATCATTCCATATGTCTCTGCCATAAGTTGACTACCAAGGTTCGAACTACTTGGAGTGGGCAGATAGGTTCATTCCTGTCCTTCGATCCATGAGTACAGGGACTTCTAAAAGACATCCAAGGAGTACGGACTCGAGTGCAACTTCTTTTCCAGCTTATCTCACGCCAATCTCACGGTAACACGGTTGCGAGTATCACTCAACCACCCTCGACTCGAGCGCAAGGTTACCTGCATAGCGACCACCACCTGTATTGCCACGCCCACGTTTCGCACTTCACATACGCAATTTGGTCTTCGTCACAGTAGAACCGGTACTACCGCTGGCGTTTTGTACCTCGGGATAGCTCAAGTGACGTATTGCCAATCACATCACACCCAGACACAGAAGGTGCTGAATTGAGCATTCGATAGTTCGGTATTCCGAGACTTTGCCACGCAATCCCTAACGCGGTTTCAACTTTCAGACGTGATGCTGTCGAGGCACCTGCGGGTCCCTAGCAGTCAAGGCTCTGCTCATCCAACTCCTTGGTCACCAACACATCGCACAGGAATGCGTCCTGATAATAGAGACCCAGACAAGCGACTGAGTTGTTCTTTGGCATGCCGTTGGTCACTGGGGTGTTGCGAGCTCTGGCAACTCTCTTGGCTTCCTCCATTCAAGTAGGTGCCACCACACCTTTCGCACTCGTCAAGAAGCCCCTCGTAGCTAGCCCTTTCCCTGGGAACCTTCGGTTCTCGGTGTTGATGTTTCACTAGGTGCGGGAAAGCTGAAAGTTCTCCCTGCACCAGAAGAGCTCACCCAAAGACGCACGCTTCAACAGCGTAGACGTATAGCTGCTTTTACGCACTCGGCGAAATACTAAAGCTCCGGACGTATATACCTACAGCGCATATCGCTGAACGATTACCAGGAGTGCAAGTGAGGTTGCTTATTCGCATTTCCCATTATTGTCAGAACTTCAAGTTTGATACAGGGTACGACTCGATCACCCGGATATTCCCGAGGTCATCATGAGAGCGAGAGTATTATCTTACAGCCTTTTACGAGGATTTGCGTGGCATACTTGTACGAAATACGCCTCCGTCCCCGCACAGACCACTTTCCCAGTTCCGATCGCCCCACTTCACGCCATCATCGTCTCTTCGTGCCGTCTACCGTCGCGGCGCCCGAAAGTTTTCTAGCCTCCACTCACAGTAACCTACGTAGTAGGGCGTCTCCACTACGAATTAGTACGTTCTTTACAGTGAACGATCCGTGTTAGGTGAGAAGCGCCAGATCCGGCTCCACTCTCGGCGTCTTTATCCGCTGCGGTGTGATTCGTGCGGAACGTGGTTCCCCTGCGAACGGATCGAAAAGAATTGCTAGGGTGCGGGGATCGAGACACGGCAGGTACATTGGAGAGGGCGAACGATCGGATAGAGGGAATACGCAGCTGTGAGGGTTAGATCGAGACAGTGTCAAGGGGTAGGCGATGAGTGTGTGGCGAATATAGAGTCATAGAAGGCTTTCGATGCGATAACGCGTGTCAGACATGGACAACAAGGGCAAGCGAAACGATGGAGGAGTGGATAATTTGAGACAGGATACGGACAAGTTGTCAGCGCTGCTTGCCGAAGGCAAAGGCGTGGTGCTCGATGGCGCACTGGCGACATATCTGGAGACGCTGGGTGCAGGTATGCCTCTCCTCATGTCGCCCGCCTTTTCCATCGTTTTTGTATTGATAGTGAATTGCTGTAGACATATCCTCCGCCCTGTGGTCCGCGTCTGTCCTTCAGACCAATCCGTCACTCATCAAACAAACCCACGCCTCCTACTTCGCACATGGCGCTCAAATTGCCACCGCAGCTTCCTACCAAGCTTCTGTCCCTGGCTTGACGAAACATCTTTCCATCACCAAGGCCGAGGCTTCGGATCTCGTACGCAAGAGCGTGGTCCTCGCTCGAGAAGCGCGTGATGACCACCGCTCTTCTCCACCAGCCCAGTATGGTGACCTAAAGAAATTGCTGGTCGCAGGCAGCGTGGGCCCCTACGGCGCCTACCTCGCCGACGGCAGCGAGTACACCGGCTCCTACACCCTCACTCTGGACCAATATCACGATTTCCACCGTGGCAGGATCAGCGTGTTGCTAGATGCCGGCGTGGACGTCCTCGCTATCGAAACCATCCCCAGCCTGAGCGAGACCATAGCTCTTGCCGGACTCCTGCATGCCGAGTTCCCAGAAGCAGAAGCGTGGTTCTCGTTTACCCTTTCCTCGCCAACGTGTATCTCCGACGGCACGCCTATAGCTACTGTCGCGGGTTTTCTCAGGGCGTTTGATAAGGTCGTTGCGGTGGGCGTGAATTGTGTGGCGCCTGAGCTTGCAGTAGAAGGACTGAGAGAGATGCGCAGGCGCACGGAGAAGCCGCTCGTGGTGTATGCGAACTCTGGAGAGAGATGGGACGCGGCGAAGCGCGAGTGGCGGGGTGACAGAGCCGGAGGCGGGGAGTTGAAGCAGTGGGTGAAGGATGTGTGGGCAGTCGGGGCAAGGATTGTTGGAGGGTGCTGTCGCACTGGACCTGAAGATATTGCGATGATTGCGGAAACGATGCGTGAGCTTAATGGTCTTACTTAATCTTAGTACAGGCAAAGCGTAGGTTCTCGTGCGCATACGTTTGTTACATAAACTATCACACTCCAAGATTTAGACTGGCCAACGAGATCGGCATCTTCTCACCACGCTGACACGGCACTCGCTATAGTACGAATCTCTCTTATTAGCCGTCTTGTCGTCGGTAACATATTGCTTTTAGTACAACACCAACGCTAGTGCGAGTCTCGATCCCTCACTCCTATCACCGGGGCTGCTCCTTCCACCTCCAGTCCGTAAAGTCGACAGAAAGAGCCTCCAAAGCCTCGAAAGCTTCATGTAACTCCCTTCCATCCATCTAACCCCACTTCGACCAATCCCAAAACACTTTCGCTTCTCCCCTATCATAACCTTTCACTTACGACCAACACACTTTAACACCAACTAGTCCATCGCTTAAGATGCATCTCCTCAACCTCCTCCTAACCTACCTCTTCCTCCTCGCCACCTTCACCACCACAACCCCGTCTCCCACCGGCACCCAGCTCCCCGACAACCCGTCCCGCGACGATATGTGCGCCACGGCATAGGGCCCGCGCATTCAACACGGCGTGAACATCGTGGGGAATACGTGTGGTCGTGCCGGCCCGAACAGGGACGTCGTCCTCGACCGTGCACAGAACGTCAACTATGCTACGTACCAGTTCTATGCGTGAGTTTTCGACTCCAGAACGAGGGGGATGGATAGATAGGGGAGGAGGGAGAAGTGCGATAAAGAGATCAGGTAGGGTGGGCGGATTGCGCCAAGGGAGCAGATTGGGTTCGGTCCGGCGAGGAGTTTTATTTATAGGAAGTGAGCAAGGGGCGGGGGCGGGGGCAGGTGGGGGAGGTATAATAAGAGTGGAAGGGCATATAGAGGTTAACGTGTTACTATGTCAACCTTGCGGTGTTAGGTTGTTTATAGCCTAGTTTATAGCTATGACTACTACCTAGGTACCTATATGTCCTCCTTTGTCCTATCTCTCAATTTAGAGTGACTTGTTACTTTTTTACTTCATTACAAATAAAGCCCATCGTATTTAGTGTTGCGTACAATACCTAATGGCCTCAGAACTCACCCTCGCCAGAGATAGATCGTAAGTCCATCAGATGAATAGCATCACGAAAACCTGTCATATACCTCGCTCCTGCCAGTTACTTTTGTACCTCGCCACTCCACCATCCTGATTGATGCCCCCAAAATACAGGCTCCTCTCAGCTTCCTGGCGAACAGAAGCTTATGTCACATTTGGAGTAGACTTTTTTCTTCCCATATGCTTATAGTAAGATTATTTTCAGGGATGGGTTCGAGATTTGACCCTGATTTTATGGGAGACACACTCTGCTTATCAATAATAATTGCAGGTAAGTCAGCCGAAGAATCACCAGTGTAATTATGAGTATGATGAGCAGAAGGGCTTGTAACTTCCGGTGGCAGTTTCTTAAGAGGCGCAGCAATATGCTAAGAGCATTTTTAAGGAGCTAAGAAGTGGATTTGGATGCAACGGCAGGTCTGGTACTACTTGATAATAGGCGTACTCGCGCGCGTGTTCGGTGAGGGTATCGGACCCGCCCGAGCGGCCATTGGAGACCGTATCCTGCTGAATGTTCCTTACTAATGGCGATAGTTATATGGCTTTGCTCTGCAAAGTAGGGTAGCGAGCTCCACGCAATGAGGATTTCTTCAAAATGCACACAATAATAGGCGTACTTATGTTTCGTGACAAAGGTTAATGGGGCTTAGCTTTCCTTGCGGAGCAGAGATATCCCTGCTTCTTTTCTACTACAAAAGCAATAGATTAACAAAGAAATATCTCTTAGGGAAGACAAACTTGTTCCGTATGTTCTTGGAGGCAATTATTCCAATAAAAAGATATAAAGCGAAAAGACGTTAAACCTCGCGAGTCTACTGCAAGACAGTACTTAAGAGGCCTAAAGGTAAAATTAAGAATTGCGTCGAGTAGGTTAAAATAAAAGCGAAGTAGGGCGATTAGAAAGATGTGTATTAGGAAATACTAGACGGAAGGCGGGGTTTAGGACTCGCCCTATAGGCGCTTACTACTCTGCTTATTGCTATTAACGCAGCAGAATTACTCTATTCCCTTTTCTTTCTTCTTTACTTATATAAGATAATTATTCGAGAGTCTTAAACGTTTTAGGTGCTGTTTGCTATCTTATTAGTAGCGTACGAGACCCTATATACTTAGTTGCAACCGTAAAGGTTTAATATAGCCTTAAAATGCTAAACAGACTTTATTATAAAGTATCCCTTTAGCCGGCGAAATCTATAGTTACCTCGGGAGAGTGCTAGATTGTTAGCCTGCTAACGAGGAACAGGAACGGCGCGCGTTGCGATACGAGGCTGCACAACATCACGCACCCATTAATTGGTCACTAGGCGCCATGTGTCCTTCATCGCCTACTCCAGCACCTTAGTGCACGGTGTTGTTGGCAGTGCGGTGTGTCGTTTCAAGGGACTTCAGCCCGCTAACATGGGCTCCCAAACGAACATGTTGCCCACTAACACGCTGCTCTGCCCACTAACATACCTGGGTACGCAGTCCAACATGGACGCCAGTCCATCGCACGCTATAAACTCTCCTGTCCACTCCCCAACCCAAATCCCTAACCCAAATACCCGGTCACCGCAAGACCTCCCCTAATCATCCACACCGCCGCCATACTCTTAAGATCTAATCTCTAGAATCACAACCTTCACCAGTACGACAACGTTGTAAACCCCTCAAAACAATCCACATTTCATACTACGAAAATTGTTCTAGAAAAGAGACCAAAATCCAACCCATCACCCCAATAATTCCCTTGAGAACACTACCATAACCGTGCCTAGGCGTCTCCTACCCGCCCTACCCATCCTCAATCCTTGAAGAAATTCCTCGGGCTAAGTGGCTTATGCCAGCGACGCCTTCTTCGCACGCCTCCTTTCTTAGAGATGAGCGGGACGCACTCGGCACCAGCGGACAGCTACTCAGGTCTCTAACCGGCGTGCGTGACCTTGGAGGGCGTCCTGCCCTTGGACCTAGACTCTTTATCCGCAGGGGGTCTTCTTCATGGTCTTCTTCTTCGCAGATGCGGGTTTCTTAGACTTTGTCTTCGTCTTTATCTTCATAACGCGCGAGGTGCTCTTTTTCGCAGGCGTGGCTTTCTTTGTCTTCGTCTTCGTAACGTGCGGCCTCTTCTTCACCGGTCCCAAAGCCGCAAGTCCCTCAGC
This sequence comes from Pleoardoris graminearum, assembly GCA_030770415.1. Classification (NCBI taxonomy): domain Eukaryota; kingdom Fungi; phylum Ascomycota; class Dothideomycetes; order Pleosporales; family Didymosphaeriaceae; genus Pleoardoris; species Pleoardoris graminearum. The sequence continues at coordinate 134,525 of JASEKS010000073.1, read as the reverse complement.
GCGCCTCCGCAGCACTGTCTCATTATAGAAGCCTCGTCGGACCTCACGCACAGCCTGGCATCCAGACGTTAGTAACTTTCTTCCTGTGCATCATGTGTGACGGAAATGGTTCTCACGTACCTTCCGAGGACTATGCCGCAGCCTGTCTCCGCTCTCGGGCAAGTGGATTTCCGGTCCTAGCGATATCTTCCGCTTCGGCACCATGCTTCGGATGTACTTTCTAGGTTTGCGTCGGGGCCTTTCAAGTAGGTATCCTAAGGACGTTGATGCTGATAGGGTGGCATGTCTTCTATTAAGATATATGCGTTAAGTACCACGCTCATGCTGTCCAGCCGCAAGCGGAAGGACCAGCAAGCAGACAAAGACTTGCGAAGTGGACGGCGGCACACGTGTTGCCGGTTGGTACGAATTGCTTTGTCAATTTATCGTTATCTTCGAGCAGCGCTGTTTGACGTTCGAGCGGCAGGCTGGGGAGCGCTGCGCCGGACGTGTTTCGCTGTCTTTGTTTGCATTACCATGAAAGCAGCGGCCGTCACGCGTTGCTGAGAAGAGACCTACCTTTACGTAACGGTGCTTTACAGGTTAGACGCCAGTTATTTAGGGTTCCCGCTGCGCCCCGGACGTCTGGGAGGGCGGAATGCAGATGGGTCGTCGGAATGCGGGTCCTGCGTTATGGCTGTAGGGCTGTACATAGATCAGGTCACTACACAACAGAGAAGAATCACAAAACAGTTGGAAAAGGCTGCTGAGACCATCAATTGATGTGGGTATATAACTATGCAGAAATACTGTGGACGCTATAACGCGAACCTGACGCTCCCGCTCATGCCAATGGACAGTTCTACCAGATATGCAAGTCGTTGAGATAGCCGTCATGTGCCGAAGCCCGAAAGTGAAATATGACCGCCGGATAACGCTACTGGGTATCAATAACCGCAGGTGGAATATCGTAAGAGATCATGCGCCGAAGGCGAACCTTCCAAGATTGAGCAACGGCTTGCGGGGCGAGCAAATGCTTTCCACATCACTCGACTCTGGCACAAGTAGTTCTTCGCTACCTTTCACTTCCAGCTGCCGGTGTGGTGTGGACGAAACATCCTCGGTATCGCTTGCTGGCACCTCCACTGCCGTCTCGGTGACCGTGCGAGTGACGACCTCAACCAGTATCTCATCTTCAAAGTCCCCGACCACGGCGCCCTCCAGAGCAGCGCACGTGGGCTCTTCCTCCTTCTGCATAGGCTGCCGTGAAGGAGCAGTTCCCGACGCCCGTGAAGCTTCAGCAGAGGTAGGCGTCGACGAGTTCGGCGGCGTCGCAAGCGCACCGAAGGAGAACTTGGAGCGGAGGTCCTTGAATTGTTTGGAGAGTGGTGCATTGAAGATAGACTCCGGCTCAGGGCTACCGAAAGAAGTCGCCGGCGTGATGGCACCAGAATCTGGAGTTCCCTGCGACGTCTCCAGTGAGGACCTCGACATAGGAGTTGACTGCGAGCCACTTGATACGCTGGACATGAAACTGTCCCTGAACACCTTCAATTTCTTCCTGGGTGACGGCGCTGCACCCTCCAAATCGGCCATGACAGCCATAGCTTGCTCAATGGAGTCATCAGAGTGCAGCTCGAAGTCCCGGTTAGGTTCCTTCGGTGGATTCTTGTCAAGACGGAGCGACGGGCTCGGCTCGGTAATCGAAGATGCAAAAAAGCGGCTTCGCGTTGCACCCTCCTGGGTCGCGGGAGTAGCAGCCTCAGAGTCAGAGCACAGTCGCTGTCTCTTGGAAGACCTCGGTACCGCCTGTGGGGTTATGGAGACCGAACTAGTACGTCTGGACGGTTGAGGCGCGGTATGAGCTCGTGAAGCCTGTCGTCGTTGGCTAATTTGTGGAGCTGGGACTGCTTCCCATCCAGGGTTGCTTCGTTGCCGCTCGAGAAGTGCTTGCTGACTAGGAGAGGGCGTGAAGAGATTGACGTCCAATTCTGCCAAAGGAGTCCGCTTTGGCTTGAAGAACGAATCGATGGGCCTTCCTTGCTTGTGTATGGGCGTATGAGCAATCGACGAACTTGCGAGAGCCGGACGAAGAGGCTTGCCGCTTGGCTCGGGGTGTGGCCGGACGGCAATGGGTTGTTTCGTGCGTGGGTGCAATTCACCTCGCGCGACACCGTAGGCTATGTAGGGGGGTACTTCTGCCCCAATGTATGTCATCTGCGCGATGTCCACTTCAGGGCCGGGTTTGGTGAGGTGGACCAGTTGCTTGGAGATTGGACAATAGACCCATGGGTAGAGGAACGTGTTCTCAGCCTGGTAGAAGTCCTCTAGATAGCCACTGGGTACCTTGAATTTGCCGTCAAATTGAACAGCCTTGACAAGCCGCTCGACGGTTTTGTGCTTCCGTAACATACGATAAGCCGTCTTCAAGCCCATGCCGCCAATGCTGGGAAGGTAGTCGCAGCCGCTCAAGATGGCCATGCGCCTGAAGTCGGCGTCGCTCCAGCCCACCAGACTGACTTCTCTACAGGCTGTGAAATGGTTCCGATTCACTTCGACACATTCGCCGTACTTGTCGAGCTTCGTAATGAGACACTTGGCGCCGAAGACCAACAGATCTGAATCTTCGGACAGGATACCGTCAATGATCCCCTTGCGTTCGAGGTACGCCAATTGCGAATCTGCTTCATACGGCGCGACGACATAGTGGATGTTGTGATGCTTCAGCTCTTCGATAAGCATGCGCGCCATTTCCGGCGTTACATCCACCGACTTCTGGAGCTCCAAGTGGGCTTGCGAAGTCTTGCCGAGCTTGAGCAGCTCCAGACCAAGTCTCTTGCTCTCTTTGCGCTTCTCTCTCCGTTCCTTCTCTGTGCCGGCTTTGCTGGGTAGGTTGTCGCCGTCGAAGACGAGGTACGGGGTGATGCCGAAGTGGACGAGCATGCGGACGCGGTTCATGGCGAATTCGACATACCTGTCTCCGTGAGCAAATGGTTGTCACCCTGGGCCGCGCTGCTTTACTTCGTCGTCGGCTTATCCTGAGCCAACTCAATGGCGCACGCAGCTGTGCCGCGGTGCAGCCAGCCATAGGCATCCACGCCAATCGTCTGGCCAGCATACTTCTTGAGGCTGCATGGCGTCTGCACCGACTTAAGAAGTGGAAGGAGACCTGCAGGTCGTCAGCGAGCAGCCTTGGGTCACTCATCGCGTCGTGCTTACCGGAGATGCCCATTGTACCGCGGGGCCAGTGGCGCGTCGCAGCTTGAGCAGTGGCTTGGTGGGGTTGTCCGCTATAGCAGCATGGTCGTTTGTAGAGAGCCGGCGGAAGAAGAAGTGCTGCGGTTAGTCGTCGAACGAGGGCGGAAGCGGGAGTCTGAGTGGGAACTGGCAGTGAAGCAATGTGACGCGTGAAGCGCAGGCGCGTAGTGGCCAGAAACGGTTAGCGTATTGCAGATGATGAATTTTTAGAGGTTTCGAGTGCGCAACCACATGGAAGATAACCCCACGTGAACTGGCAAACGCAAGAGAAAATGCCGAGCAACCGTCTGAGCAAAGTGCAAAAGCACATCGTCAAGAAGAAGGGCAAGAATGTCGCTCTCCACGAGAACAGCCGGGATACGCGCCGTCTGCAGAGTACTGCACAGCGTGATGACAAGCTCAACCGCTTGGCCGCAGTGAGAGAAAAGCAGAACCGTCCGTACTGTACGTACTCCTCTTGATGTTGAGCATTTTGAGGCACTAACTCCGCAAAGTGCTCCGGACAAAGGCATTCCAATCATACACCGTGGAGCACACATCAGCACTATCCATTCCTGACATCCAAGCCATGATCGAGGATTTTCTCGGGCGCGACGATGAGGAGCTGGCAAATTTGAAGTCCCAACGTCGCGCGGGAAGGCCGCCGTCTACGCGTGAGACCCTGCTCAAGCAAAACCAGGCAACGGAGCAGGGCGAATATGCCTCCGGATTCTGGGTCCCCGACCTCGAGAACGGCGAGAATCTGCGGAAACTGAAAGACTGGAACGGTCAATGGTCAAGCCTCGCTACGCTTCAGTTTGCCCGCATCTCAAGAGATGGAGTTAAGCGAGAGTCGAGCTTTCCGCCCAAAGGACTGTCATGAGCGCTCGTAGCAGCGCTATATGTAAGCATAGTACGGTTGCACGGAGCTAATGTAACCGTTCCGGCAATGGCTACCCGAAGTTGTATCGAAATACCTCGGAATCACCGTTCAGGAAATAGCGGAATCTACCGCTATGGGTACCTGTCGCAGACAATGAGAGGCTGCAAGCCTTGCCAATCATCGTACGGAAAGCAGATGTCGCCCAAAGGGTTGAGGAAGTCTCAGACAAGCTTCAGAGTCGCGTCGGACACGTCGAACATTCGGTGAGACGTACAAGCCTAGTTATGCAGCTATCCGGGCGCAGTGTTCAGTGGCGGATTCGCGAAGAGTCAGACCGTAGCATCTGAAGCCTATGCCGTTGGCAGTGGTGCAATCATTGAGAGTTGATATGACAGAATCGAATTGACACAATGCAATGCGATCGATGCTCTGTACATGTTTATGAAATCGCAATGCTGGCAGTATGGATAAATTCACCAAAAACGGGGCTGATGATCCAATTGTTGTGTCCTTGGGAATGTCAGACGCTATGCGCATCTCCGAAAGAGAGATCGTGACGCCCGAGCATGTCCCGGCGTTGCAATACGAAGTGGCGAACAGTCACTGAATCTCGGAGAGGATATTCATCATGTACGGGATCTGAGATCATACATGTGAGACAGTGGGAACGCAGGTGGCAGCATCTCTCCCACAGACCATGGAGTCGGACTGTGGCGCATGTGATAGGAAACTCAGCTTAGGCACTATGCTTCATACGAATACATGATGCATCAGAGGCACGAGGTAATTTTCCGGTCTCTGGGTAATCTGGGACTCTTGGAAAATGGAGTGTGGCAGATATCTTTTCCCTGGCGCGCTATCCGAAAGCGGAATAGTGTAAAGCAGTGGGCGTTTTCGCGGACCAGGGCTTCAGTGTTTTGACATGCCCCAAGCCTTAACCTCCACACCTGAACCCGTTCTACCCAACATGGATGCGGACTCGAAGAAGCGAAAAGCTGGCCCAGACCAGCGGGACGGTGGCAGTAGAAAGAAAACTAAGGTGCGCATATCACGTCATCGGATAGTTCCGCTTTAGCTCTAATATTCCTTTCTCGTCCTGCGTATCTAATGATATCGTCGTGCTGAATGAACACAGGGCAAACAAAAATGGACGGTGCCGGGTACTGAGGCTCGTGGCATACAGGCCGGCGACGTCGGGATCTGGGTGACTGCTGCGATGAATAAGGAAGCGCCCTCAGTTTCTGACTTGCGCCACTTATTCGACAAGGTGTGTATGATGTTGCAACATAACACAATTGCATCTATTCTCGATTTTGCGGGTTCGATGCTGACTACTCCTCAGTATGCATCACAGCTTTACCCTGAGGCGCAAACAGCTGAGGAGGCTGAGGGTGAAGAGTCGGGAGCAAGCGATGTCGATATCGAAAACGAAATCAAGAAAGAGGTCGAAGGCATTCGAAAGCCTAAGATTGAACCTCTCTTCAGGAATATTAAGCTCTCTGGAGCCTGCTGTAAGCTGTACGCTACCATCTCCTGATGGCCAACATGCTAAATGCCGCTAGTGCTGTTCTTCAAAACTCGCTCGCCCGTTGAGCCCGTCTCGTTCGTCCACAAGATCTGCCAGGACACCGCAGACGGCATCGAGCACCAGCGTTGCCGCTTCGTCAAGAGGCTGACGCCACTATCGGCCATCGGTAAAGTGGCAGGTAATGGCTTAAAGGAGGTAGCTACCGAGGTCCTCGCCCCACACTTTCACGGAGCTGAGCAGTCCGGAAAAAAAGTAAGTTGACAGTGCCCTGTCAGAAAGACAGGAAACAACGCGTCTCTAAATATTACTATACAGCCAGACCAAAAGCGTTCTAATCAACTACACAGTTCGCTATTCGCGTAAACATCCGAAATAACAAACAAATCACGCGAGGCGAGGTTATTCAGCAGGTTGCGTCCCTCGTGGGAAAGGGTCACAAGGTCGACCTTTCGGGGTACGATTTGCTCATCCTCGTGGAAGTCTACCAGGTATGAACAGTCCACGTGCTTATTTCATGATCTTCGATGCCTACTGCAATGGGGCGGTTACTAATAATCTACAGAGTCTTGTGGGCATGAGCGTAGTCGGGTCAGATTATGACAAGCTCAAGAGATATAACCTAGCGGAGTTACGCGACAAAACCATCCCCAAAGAACAAAAACAACCATCGGAGCGATAGAGTGGGATGCGCCACCAACTGACGGAAACGACGAAAGAGCACACCTTCTGGTGTCAAGGCACCCTGGGCTTGCAGCCCATTTCCGCTCTACCGACCTGAAACTGCATAAGCTCCGGTGGGAGCTATTGCAGGCTGCAGGTGCGGTCGTACATGGAAAATTTATCCAACGCTGTAGGACACTTCAAGACCACACAGGGTCCCAAGGCGTTGGCCTGACGTCTTCCAAAGATTTCGTCTCCAGACGACCGGGTCTGCCAAGGCTACCGTGGCGTCCAAAGTATGCAATGCTACTTTGATGGATGTGTGATTATGCGATGTCATCCCCGGATTGATAGTTCAGCTCGAGGTCAAGTTCCGGTGAACCAACCTTCGCATTTAGCCTGAACGCCAGCCATGGTGCTGAATATTGAATCTTTATATTTTTGAACAAGCCTCACATTCGCTCCGAAGGCGGCCTATCATCATGTATCTGCGCAACTCTCCCACTGGAGACGAACACTTCACTCCTGCTTACATGGGCCAATAATTCCACCAATCGAAGCACTCCTTAACTGACACCCTAGGTTATGCAGTTATCCCCAAAAAGGTCACCTTAGACGGATATCGATGCAGCCGCTCCGTCAGTAGGACACCTGCTGCTTGCCTATTTTGATATCCGTTTGCCTCGATCGCCGATCCATTTGGTTGTCAGCGTTTCTCGTTGAGGCTTGCCCAGCTGCAGGGCCTTTCAACTTGGGTAGCTTAAATCGATCTTTCTTTCTATGCATTACCAAGTCGTGCGCAGCGTGACACTAGGCAAGCGTGTAGGAGTACGGGGTGTCTATGGAGCCGTCAACCACCAGAAACGTCGGTGACAATCCCATGCCCACGTCCCCATGTTCAACCCGAAAACCAGGATTCTTTCGGGTTTGCTCGGACTATATCATCATTTGATGCCTCCGATACCGCAGAAGTTTTCCTAATCCCTTAATGAACTGTTCACGAGCTTATGGTCGCACCCGGAAGCATCAATACTCTTTCAGATCGTTCAAATTCGACGCCGGGACCCCGTCCTGCACATCCGGCCGACAATTCACCACCAGTTCTTCGCTTGTCTGCTTACGTTGTCTCTCGCTTCTTCTGAGTCTTTCGCTCCAGGCCTTTTCCACGATGCACCTACCTCCTCTCGAAGTGGCTGTCTACCCTCTGGTCACCATGAACCATGGAAGACATGTCAGTAGATCAGCTCGGGTTTCATCAGCCGTCTCAGCGGCCTCCTCATCGTCAGCGTCCTCTCCCACGTGTGCTCCAACCGCAGATTTGTCAGGCATTCAGAGAGCCATCCAAGGCGTCTTTCGCTCTTCCAAAATCACTGTTCGGCAAGCGGAACGTCTTCAAGGACGCCTGCACCAAGTCTACCTTGCAAAACTCAACGATGGAAGCATCTTTGTGCTAAAATGCCCACCGCATCTGTCCAACCGAATCCTGAGACACGAGAAGTATGGTATAGAGACTGCAGACAAGACACTCACGTACCTTCACAAATACCGCCAGGGACAACTGCCCCTGCCTGAGGTCTACGGATACAAGGAGCATGGAGGAGTCCTTGGATCTCCATTTCTTGTCATGGCCCATGTCCTAGGAAGAAAACTTTCTGAAATGCTCCCTTACCTCTCCATTAACGAGAGAAACGCAACCGACCATACCCTAGGCATCTACGTACGCAGCATCACCACACTCACCGCGCAGCGATTTGGCACGACACACAACGTGTTTGCCAACAAGGGCAGCCGCTCCTGGCGCGAGGCGTTCCGCATCCTCCTCGAGGCGGCACTGAGGGATTGTGAAGACATGCTTGTCACCCTGCCGTACGATAGCATCCGCTACTACGTCGAGCAACATGTGCGCACCCTCGACGAAGTCCAGACGCCCTACATGGTCGCAATGGACATGTGCGACCCCACAAACGTGCTCGTGCACGAACAGACGAAGCAAGTCACCGGCCTGGTCGGGTTCTCAAACGTGATATGGGGAGATCCGCTGCTGGATGCCGGAATTGCGAACGGAAGCAATGCTTTCTTCGAAGGGTACGGAGAGAGGCCCCTGCGCGTGGGAGCGCCGTATGCGAGACAGTTGATGTAAGTCGGCGCTGCCCTCGCGAAACGATCAATCCTAACATGACCTGCTAGCTATGCTATATACCGCGCAACGGTACAGATAGCGGCACTGCGCTATCGTCCCCAACCCGGCCTCAACGACAACGACGCCCGTCGCTCATTGACGTCCGCGGTCAACGCGCTCGCGACACTGTAATACCATCCATACCGAGCCGGCGAGCTGACAGTCCGAAATAGGCAATACTAGACGAGCGAACGTCGCCCTATGCATGCACCATGGGTCGACGGTGTTACACCCTGGTTGTGTGTTACATTTCAACGCTCTCCTGGGATGCGATTGACTCTTTTTGGTTTCGATAAGCGAAGGTGCTGCATGTCGAGAGGCTGTACGAAATGCGCTCGAGCTTGACGGCACGTTCTACACTGCCGTTCGGCGTCGAGATTGTCATCATGGCCCTGTGGCCTGGCTCATGCAACATGTAACGTGGGCCCGCCTTCTTTCGCTTGCGGTGACATGGCAGGCCGGGGTGTTTGTGACTTGGAATTCTGCACAAGACGATGCTTGGACGCCGCAGGGTAGGGTAGGCTGGTAAATTTGACCTGGGTTGGGGTTGGGTCGCATTGGCCACCTAGGCGTGTACGTAAGCAAGAACATTAAAGTAATTTTTAAAAAGTATATACTAACTTTTTAAAAATTACTTTAATATTCTTGCTTACGTACACGCCTAGGTAGCTAATATAACCTAACCCTAATACTAGCAAAATTTACTAGCGTAGGGTAGAGTATTATATATAGTCTAGCGAGATATTAACGAAGCCGTATTTTAAATACTATCCCTCCTATTAATAGGAATCTAATACGCTCTTTAATATAAAGCTATTATATTACTTTATTAATATTACGTATATTTATATATAAAGTTTATTTAATTAATTATTATAGTTTTTATTTTCCGGGCTTGACTGTAACGGGTTAAGTTTAATAAATTATAATAGTAGTACTTATTAATAGGTTTATAATAAAATAGAAACTTTTTTATTTTTTTTTAATATTAATTACTTATTTTCTTTATATTTAAATTATTATATTTTATATTTAAACTATTATATATTATTTTACTTATACTTATAGGTACTTTATTATACTCTCTTCTTTCCCCTTTATATATTATTACTATATTTATTATATTTATTTATTATATATATTTATATATAAATTAAATAAAAAGTGTAGCTATAGTGGCTGTGTAGGCGACTAAAAGGGGTTTTAAAAAAGGAGGAGTATATATATATCTTTATACTTAATGTGTTAAAAAATTTATTTATTATATTTACTATTATATATATAGCTTTTATATTATTACTAATACTATTCTTACTAGCGTTTTTATATTTTATAGCTATATATATTTATATATTAATTAAATAAATAGTGTGGCTGTAGTAACTTAGGGCGACTAAAAAAAGTTTTAAAAAAGGAGAAGTATATATATATCTTTATTACTACTTTTATTTATAAATATATTTTAGGTTATTTATAATAGGACTTTTAGAATTTATTACCTTTATAACTACGTAGGTTAGTAATAATTATTATTACTATAGTTATAACTATAGTTATAGCTATACTAGTATAGGTATTAATATAATATATACTAAACTTATTTTTTTTTATAAAAACGTAGTTTATAGTTATTATAATTATAATATTTTTTATATATATATTTATATATTAATTAAACAAATAGTGTGGCTGTAGTAGCTTAGGGTAACTAAAAAGGGTTTTAAAAAAAGAGGAGTATATATATACCTTTATACTTAATGTATTAAAAAATTTAAATAAGGCTAGATTAAAAAAGAAATAGCGCTTTACGCTAGCGCGCTTAGCGTATCCCTCTAAAAAATATTAAATTAAAAAACTTTAGTATAGAAACTCTAGTATAGATACTATATTTTTTAAAAAAAATATATGTAGGTAGTAGTTACTATTACTACCTATATATCTCTCCTCTATTTTCTCTTACAGTTAATATAGCTAAACTAGTTAAATATTTATTAGATAAAAGAAATATACTTACTAAAATATTATTATTCTTTAAAGCTCCTTTTACTCCTCCTATACTTATTTTAGTAGATATTACTTTTATTAACTCCTAGGTAGGAGGTAATAAAAGGCCCTACTTAAGTAACCTAAGTATTAAAAACTGCGTTATATTTATTAAAATTAATATATAGAGTTTACTATTACTTTAATAGTTTTTATTTAATATAGTTTAATCTAGTTCTATAATATTATACCTCCTAAAGCGCTAAAGTCCTTAATATAAAGTTTTTCCGCCGCTGTTACTAGTAGCTTTTTTTAATATTTAATAACCTAATAATAATAACCTTTTTGCTAACTCTCTCTCTATAAGAATAATTTTATAGGTATTACTTTTCTTTAAAGTACTAATTAATTTAAGTCTCCTTAGGCGTCTCTGCTAGTTATAATCTAAAAAATTATATATTTTAAAATACTATTACTGCCGCTGCCGCCGCCTACTATAAGTATTTACGCTTAGCAACTCTCCTATACTTTTATTTTTATTTAGTCCCTCTTCCTACGCGTATATAAATATATACTTTATATTTACTTTAGCTATAGCTTAAAGTTATAGATTCTATCCCTATAGTATACTACTAGCTTTTTTATACTTTTAGTAATAATTACCGTACGCTTTTAAAGTAATCTATTAATAGTATTATATAAGATAGTAAAAGTATTTATCTAATATATATACTGTTTATAGATAGCCGTATTACTATATATCTAAATAATAATATTAATTTTAAATATAGTAAGGGCTACTATACTTAGCTAAAAAAAGTATATACGCTACTTAGACTAAATAAAGTTACTTTTATATAATTTAACGTTCTTAATCTTTAATTTAATAATTTATAAAGCGCAGAGGTATAGGTATTTATTTATAATTATATAGAGGTTATATAAAGAGTTTACTTATATTTTATTTTTTAATACCTTATTAGTTTTAATAGTAAAGCGTAAATACTATTTAAACTTTTTAGTATTAGATATAGTAATTAGGCAACTTTAATAATAAAAAAGTTATAAAAGTTTTTATATAGTTTTATAGTTTACTATTTATATAGTACGTGTAGGTAATCGCGTTATATTACCTACTCCCTATAGTACCCGCTAATATAGGCTACTAGTTTAATACTAACTGCTAGCCTACTAGTATATTTATTATTTAATTAAGTAGCTATTTAAATAGATATTATTCTTTAAAGTTAGTTTTTATAAGTTAGCTTTTAATTATTGCGTACACAGTTTAGCACTTAATAGAGTTCCCTTACTATGTTTATACTTCTAGATTAAGGTCTAGGCGTACTTTTACTTTTTAATTACTTTTATTAAAATTAATCTTAATATGTTTACTACACTAACTATACTAAATATATAAGCTATTTCTACCGTATCCTACTTAAATAGTAATATATAATAAGTCCTCTTTAATACTATTAAGTATCCTATATATAAGGTAATTACTTAGTTTTATAAAAATATTATTTATTAATTCTACGTAATATTAAATAATTAGTATAATAAAAAAAATAGCGTAGTAATACTGTTAATAGTAAAAGTAATAGAATTTTAAAATCTAGAGTTAGTTACGCTAGCTAATATAAAAGTAATAGTATTAGTAAAGGTAAATAAAAAAGTAAATAAAAAAACTAAAGTAGGCGTAGTACCGTATTAATTATAAAAAATAAAAAAAAGATAACGCGTTAATATTAATTTTATAATAAAAATACGTAGCCTAAGGAGTATAGCGTAGCTACGTAAGATACTACTAGGCGTACTAGTAGTAAAAGTAAAGACGTCTTAAGTATAAAGCCTATAGGGTAATAAATAAAAAATAGTAAAGCCTTTATAGAGATACTAAGTAGTAAATATTTAAAAGGTTTAGGGGGGCCTATATATATAGATACGGTAATATATAGACTAAATATATAAATAGGTGTACTTAGTATCGCGTTTTTAGCGAGAAAAGAGATATAATTATAAATAAAAATATCGACTATTATTAAATATTATACTACCTTTATAGGCGGAGCAAAAAGTAATAGAAATAAATATAATTTTTATTTTATTTTATAAAAATAAAGTTAAAAAAGTAACTAATAGATTATAATAGTAGTTATCGGCCTGTTTTTTATAATACCTATAGGTTATTTATATAATTAAACCTTACTATTATATTTTAGAGCTTTATAAAAGTTATTTTTAAATAAATTTAGTTACGTAAAAATTATTATATATATTACTTTTATAGAGTTATTTATTTATATTATAATATAATATATATAGCAATATTTAAAAAGTATAAATAATTATCCGGCGTAGTAGACTACTAGTTATACTTTTTTTATTATTTTATATATATATATATATAGTACTAGAAATACTAATATATATTATATTTATATATTAATTGAATAAATAGTGTGGCTGTAGTGGCTCGGGGCAACTAAAAGGGGTTTTAAAAAAGGAGGAGTATATATATACCTTTATAACTAATATATATTAATACTTTATAGTATACCGGTAATAGTGTAAGCTATTACTATTATTATTTTTTATATAAATAGACGCCGTATCCTAGATTAAAAAATAATACTTATTTATATATTACTATTTTAATTTATTATAATAACAACCCGTCTTTAGTATAATATATTAATATATAACTACGCGCTATTTCTATTTTCTATTATTATATTTAAAATATTATAAAACTATTTTATAGAAACCCCTATAATAACTAGTAGTTATTTTTTTTAAAATAAAAATACTACGCTAAAAGCGTAGCTTTATTAAAAAAAAGTCTTTATTTTAGTTTTACTAGATTTTATATATATATATATTTGTATATTAATTAAATAAAAGAGTGTGGCTGCGGTGGCTGTGTAGGCGACTGTCTAGATTTTATAATAAACTATTATTTACTAATTTAATTTTTTTTAAAGTATCTATATTTATAGTATTAAAATTATTATTTTTATTATTATTTTAAGTACTATTTTCTACATCTTTATATAGTATTTATATAAAAGATTTTATATATTTTTTATTCTTATAAGTATATATTAGATTTAGGCTAAGAAATTTTTCTTTTTACTAGTATAGTCCTTTAGTATTTTAAAATATAGCTTTTATAGCTTAAGTATAATTATAATTTTTTTTAATAAAAATTTTAATATAATTATTAAAAAAATTTATACTTTTTTTTTAATAAACTTTTAATACGTTTTACTATTTAGATTATAAAATTTTATAAATAAACTTAGACTATACTCTATTTTTATATAATAAATAATAATTATATAGGAATTATTAATTATAAAAAATATAATTAGTAATTTTAGTATAGTTAATATAATAATAGTAAAAATAAAAGTAAATATAAAATAGCAAATAGGTTAGGATTATATAGACTACTTAGAATTATATATAAATAAAAATAAGTAAGAAATTTAAAAGTCTCTTTTAAAAAGTATATATTAGCTTTTTAAATATAATTAATATAATAATATAAGTTTTAGCGTATAGGCTAAAGTTAAATTATAAATTATAAAAATAATATACTTATTTACTAGATTCTACGTAATTTAAAATTTAAAGAGAAAATCTATTTAAATTTTAAAGTATATAGAATTTAGTATATAAAAGTATTATTTTTAATTTATATATATAAAATACTCTATTAAGTATAAAGGTATATATATACTCCTTTTATTTTAAACCCCTTTTAGTTATCCTAAGTTACTACAGCCACACTTTTTATTAGATTAATATATAAATATATAAAATATAGTCTTATATTTATCTTATATAAAAATTTTATAATTATATCTATTATAGTTAAAAAGTTATTTAAGATTTTTTTTAAAAATATTTTAGTATTTTTATAAAATGTAACCCGAGCTTTATAATTCTAATTTAATTTTAACCCTAACCCATTTACCAGCGTAAGTAAATAAAATATATTTAAATAATTTTTTATAGTTATAGTATTATAGTTAATACTTATTTTTACTACTATTTAATATTATTCTTTTACTTTTAATATTTCTATTTTATTATATATTTATTTAATATACTCTTTAGTTGGCAGTACTACAGCAGTCTGGCCTAAAGAAAAGAAAAAAGTAGAGACGACGGTGGCCCTAGTGTACTAAACTTAAGTATACTAAGCCTTACGCTAAGTCTTACGCTAAACTACGCATTAAGCTATATATTATACTATATACTAAAACTATAAGTTTAAGTACTATACTAACCTAAAATAAAATATTTTTTAAAATTTTTATATACGTTTATTTTTATAACTATATCTAAGAGAATAACTTTTTTTAGCCTATACCTTTTTTAGACTAGTATCTCGGTATTACACTTTACCTCTCTTTATATAATACCCTTTAGTTGTTATATAATTATTATATTATAATTTACTAGTTGTTATATAATCTGTTTAGGACAGTAACGACGATAAAAGAAATCCTAGGAATCTGATGCCTCGTCTTCAGCAACTTTGCTCTCCTCCGACAAACGTAGGCTAAATCACCGCCCCACCTCATCACCACATGCCTTCCATCGCCGCCATCACACTCCAGTCCCACCGGTGCCCCTCGCAACATCCACCACCGCCACGAATATCAAATCCTCATCCACCCTGCAGCGCCCACCCTGCCCAG
This sequence comes from Pleoardoris graminearum, assembly GCA_030770415.1. Taxonomy (NCBI): domain Eukaryota; kingdom Fungi; phylum Ascomycota; class Dothideomycetes; order Pleosporales; family Didymosphaeriaceae; genus Pleoardoris; species Pleoardoris graminearum. The sequence goes on along the minus strand of JASEKS010000073.1, from coordinate 119,361 downwards.
ACCCGGACCCAAACGCAGCGCCAAGACCGTCTTGTGTAGACGTAGACGTGCACGAGAAGCCTCTGCAGGGCCGCAGGAAACGTCGCTGGGTAAGACTACAAATGCAATGAGGTGAAGGAAGTGGGGATGAAGTAGATGCGGCACATGTGCGCGGGGATACGGGAGATGGACTGGTCTGGAGCGATCTGGAGTGGGAAGTGAAGCCCACGGCAGCGTTGTATACTGTGAACATTGTGCATGAGGCGTACCTGGGCCGTAGATGGAATGCTTATTCGTGGGATGGGATGGGCTGGGATAGGTGGAGCGGAGCATAGATTGGATGTGCTGCGAAGCGGGGACGTACCTTCCTGGTAGATGTCTACGGATGCTGGACTCGTCCATACAGTGCCGTCCCTGCGTAATCGCCGACCGCAGAGGCAGGTCGGTCGTACAGTTTGTCCTAGCACCCAGCAAAAAGCCAGCATCACTATTACAGAAGCTCCAAATGAGGAGATCGGGGAAGCAGCCACAACCAACACGCACCTCCCGTGTCCCGATACATCAGAAGCAACTGATGGTAATAGATAAGGTTTCTGTCTGCGATTCACAATCTGCTCTCCTCCCCCCAAATCAAGCGCAACAAGACCGGCCAGAGCATGCACGACGACGCCTCAGGACCCTCATGTCGGAAGACTTTCATGAAGCAAAACCCAATACTGGTATGTTATGGCGTGGAATGGTATACCCCCAACCCCAACCCAGCAATCCATACACGCCTACTAATACCTCTTTTACCACGTGCATTGCATTCCCTACCCCACTCCGCAGATCCTACCTCCCCGGCCTCGGCAAATATGCACCCCCCGCAAGCACCAAATTCATCCTTGTAAAGCTCACCTTGTACACGGGACTCTCCTTCGTCATAAACACACTCACCTGATCGCTCGTGACGCCCGCCTCCTTGCCGCCCCCCTTCCTGCTCGTCACCGGCGCCCCGCTCGCGCCCTTGGTCGTCAGGGCGCCGTCGGCCTTTGCCGCCGCGCTGCCATCCCCAGCCTTGGACGCCGACTCGGCCGTCTCGAGGAGCGCATCCCACACGCGCACCGTCTGGTCGGCGCCGCATGACACGAGCACCGTCGACTCGACGCTCCACGAGAGCGACCAGATGCCGCCCTTGGCGTGGCCGCGCATGCGCTTCTTGCGGCGGCCCGTTTCGAGCGTCCACAGGATAATGTTGCCCATGTCGTCGGCCGAGGCGAGCGTCCTGCCGTCGGGCGAGCACGCAATGGCCGTCACGTTGCCCGTGTGACCGGTGAAGAGGCGGAGGCAGTTGCCGCCCGAGGTGTGCCACATGCGGACCGTCTTGTCGCACGAGCCGGTGAAGACGTAGAGGTTGTTCGGGTGGAAGGCCACACAATCTACATCGTTCTCGTGTCCGACGTATATCCTCAGGGGCTCGATATGGTCGGTAGCCCAAAGGCGGGCGGTGCGGTCATTCGACCCGGTGAGGAAGTAGTGGCCATACGGTCCCCACTGCAGGTCCCATATTGGATTGTCGTGGCCGCGGTAGGCGACTAGGCACTGCCATATATCTAGCGACCATAACCGTACGGTTTTGTCTTCTGAAGCGGAGAGGAGATATTGTGAGGATGTGGAAGGGCCGCTAGGATCGGGATTGACTGTGGCAGGAGAAAAGGCGACGGCGTAGACTGGACCGGAGTGGCCCACGAGCCGGCGCGAAGAAGTGGGTTGCGAGTTGTCGGAAGGAGAGGTGAGCGCGCTGCCGTCCATCGACCATACTCGTATGTAGGACTCGGCCATGCCAGCCGCAACGAGCTTGTTGTCTCCGGAAAAGTCGAGGCAGTTTATGCTACCAGATTGTTCAGTCTGGGCTGGGTCAATTCATATTTGGTACTTACCTGTCATATGTGTTGTGGAAAGTGTACATCGTCACGCTCACTCCAGGGCCGACGCCGCCTGTCCGCGTGGGCTCCAACCTGTAGCGGTCGCGGTGTTCAACCACTTTCTGCACCTCCATTGACACGTCTCGGGCTAGTGACGGTGGAAGAGGCACCATGTCACGAGAGGGAACGTCTTCGGTCGGCTCGCGTTTTATACGCGCTTCATACTCCTCCACAAGTGAAGGTTGCCCCGGCCTTGGCGCGTTCTTGGCGTCTTCTTCTTGAAGTGCTGCGCGCACATCGTCCTGCAAATCTTGGTCCTGAGGGTATGCGCCGAGCTGAAGACGTATTCGCGATGCATCGGCCTCGGGGTCGTGGCGCGATGTGAGCGGGTGGCCGGGGTTGTGGCCGGGAATGCCTTCGTCTTCTGCTGGCAGCTCGTCTTCATTCTGTCCGCTGGCAAGAATCGCGGCGATGCTCTTCTCCGCCGTTGTTGCCCGATCCACAGTGACAATGTTCAAGTGGTCGCGAATGACGTCTATGAGCGCTTGACCTCCCTCGAATATCTTAGATTCCAAAAATTGGATCAAGTTGTAGAACGGCATCAGCGTCATGGTCACCCGGTACTTGTTATCAAGGTACAGCTTTGGAAGGCGCTCGTTCAGATGTACCGGCAATGTTGCGGCGCTCAGCTTCTTGACATCTTCGGGGTGGTCAGGCTCGAACATGCTACGATATTTCGCGAAAAAGGCTTCCGCGTCTTTTGTGTAATACTCGCGCACCAGGTCTAGGTATGAATAGATGAAGATAGGCCATAATAATTTGCGAAGCTCGGGTTTGTATACGTCCAGGATATCGTCCATGTACTTCCGTAGCAGCTCGAATGCTTTTGTTGCTTTGGCGCCACCCTGCTCAGCGCTCTGTGAAGGAAACGATGTGCCATTCGTGGTGACGGGTTCGGACTCCTTGCGGAGCATAGCCTCTGTGCGGACATAGCCTTTCTTGCTAAGATACTCAAGCACCTGGGGTTGTTAGCAAGGCTCAACGCGTCAAAAGACCAAGCCAAGGGCTGCTGGATCCTAGCTGACATCAAGATCACAAGAGAGAGGCGGCGTCCGACTGGCCGAACTAGCTAAGCGTATGGATGGAGGCGGATCGGGTTTATACGATGAAAGTGGTCCAACGTTCGGCATCTGCGGGCGAAGCTGATTTGGCCGGCCAGCGGCATAGGTGGGAAGACTGGGGAAATTGCGATGTGCGTTCGCAGCCATGGCGTACGGTCGACGATCGAATAAGTTTGCGCGTGAGGGCGGGCGAGTGTGTACAGGCAGAAAGCCGCAAAGCTTGCAACAAAGCCATTGTTCACGTCTCTCACCTCCCAGCCGCGCAGCGGCAACAATAGCAAGACCAACGACAGAATAGCGCGAGTGAAGGAAGCTTCTCACTTACTATTTGGTTCAGGTTCTGCTGCGACTGCGGCCCCGATGAGCTTCCCGCCGGCGGAGGCACCGAGTTCTGCTGCGGTGGCATGCTATTATGCGGCGGCAGTCCCGCTGAAGGTGGTCCATTTCCCACGCTCATTGCGCGTCCGGCGCCAGGCCCTTGCGGGGGGCCGGACATATTCAAAGCCGCCCTGCTCTTTGACGATGCACGATGCGCCGGCAGGTCGCATTCACCTCGACGAGGGTCCGGTCGCGCGGGACATGGATCGCGGAGCGGTGTTCGGGCGGCCTGGCGGTTGAGCGTTGGAGGGGTGCCTGTTCAGGTTATCGTATGCGTCGCAAGTTCGTGTTCAGACTTCTCTGCATCGAGAGGATGTCGCGACGCGCGTGGCTCGTGCCCATTCCCGCCTGCCACTAGCTCATAGCGGGGCGTTGTAATAGCTGCATCTCATTCTTGGACCTCTCACCTGCCGACCGAATATCCAGGACAGGACATAACGCCCTCCGATGCCTCGACAGCTCACCAGTGCGCTCAACGTTTGAAACCGCATGATGCGTCAATACTTCACCGTGCACTCCCTATACGTCCAACACAGCGTCGCATGCACATGCATATAAATATGGATATCGTATTCCCACTTCCCTCCACCCTATATAACATTTGCAAAGAAAAGTCGTGCGTATGCGCATGTGGATCCCTCCTCTTCCAGTCGCTACCCAAGAGCTCCGCATATACAATGCTCTTGCCGACTCCGTACTACACCAACCCTGCCAAATCATACAAGGTATAAAGAAACGCGCTTGTTACAATATAGATGGAGAAATCGCTGAAAAGCTGGCTCACTCAAACACTCCGTTCAGGAGACTCGCCTTCGGCCACAACCGCCACGCCCAGGCCTCGATCTGGCGATTGAAGGACGAGTTGTTCATGCCGCCTCGCCCTCACAAAATCGCTCACGCTCTTGATTAAAATAAACCACCCGACAATCATCAGCCCGTATGCCAGCCAGTCTGAACCGCTGATCCCCTTGCCGACCTCTGTCGCGTCACCCGCAGTACCTCCACTACTTGTCAACGCATTCGGGTCGAAATCGTGGCTGTTGGGGTCGCTGGGTACGCCGCCGTCGAAGCCTCCGCTAGAACCGTCGTTGCCGGGAGAGAGCGAGGCAGAAGATTTCATGGAGAAGCCGTACTGTACGAGGGTAATGCCGAGACCGGCACGGGACCCGTTTTTGGCGGCGTGGGTGGTGTGCAGGAGGTAGGTGAGGAGGAAGCCGACGAGCTGGAAGGACATGGAGATCATGGCGTTCCAGACGAAGGAGAAGACGGAGCCGACGGGGAGGCCTTCCACGAAGACCTCATCGCCAAAGGTGCCGGGAGCGAGGATAGTGGTTTCCCAGTAGGGCGGTGTCGCGTCGGCGGCGGCTTGTTCGTACGTCTAGGCAATACTTAGCACCAAGCTGTACACTCAGGTTCATTTGATGTGATATACTTACCGGGGGCTTCTCCTCAACCTCCTCCCCTCTTGTCGGCTTGGCACTCAGGTTCGCGAACACGCCGTCGTTCTGGCCGCCACCATATATCCTTCCCCCACTAGGGGTCACCGTGTTGAAGACGGGCAACTGCGTTACACTTCTTTGTCGTCCCGGCCTCACAGGTCTCAGCGAGCCCTCATCTGCGTCCCTAGTCTCCTCTGGACTCCCCCGCATGAGTCGCTGCCGATCATCTCTCTCGTCCTCCTCATCTGAATTCGCATCAAACGTGTCTGCAAGCGTGCCGTCTGCGTCGTTGGCGAGCGGGCCGTCCGAGAGCAGAGGGCGTGACGCGGCGGTCGGCGATGAGGCGCGGCTGTGGAAAGACGGGGGTGGCGAGGCGGGGATAGGGTACGGCGCTTGCGGGCTCGAAGGCGTGTTGCCGGAGTCGTCGTCGTCGTCGTGCCCTGCTACCTGTGCGCATCGCATTGTCAGTCTCGGAGTGTCTTGCAAACCCCTGGGCGCGGAAGCGCTGTGTGGAGTGGATGCCGGGGGCTGCGTTGTACGTACCCGCTCGTATCGCTGCGGGCTCATTGTTGCGCTGCGCCGGACTGCTGCGCTGCGAGGTTCGAAGGCGGGCGTGCGAAGAGAAGGATAGAAAGGAAAGGAGCGAGGGGAAGGAGCAGTCGGCGTGGATGGTGTATGTAGACGTTCAAGTGTCAGGTGTCAGTCCATCGGCAGGAGTGTTACAAGTCCGGCGCTTCATGGCTTCCGAACGGGGAACGCTCAGCCACCGCTTTGTCACACATAGCGCCACCGTGCGCCTATCGAATGTCATAGTCGATGCGCGCATCGTTGCGGACGAAGAATACCGCACATTCACAACACCTACCATGTCGCAAACTGCAAGTGCTCACATACTGCAATTCATTTTCCTCGCGACTGACCTTCCACTCTAGACCATAGCCAAACATTACACGCGCATCCTCTCCATCTGGCCCCGCGACCTCCTCCGCCCCAACGCCCCTTTCACCCGCGTCATCGAGCACCACGCGATCCCCTTTGGCGTAAAGGCCGTCTCTCCGCCTCTTCCCTCCCACAACTCCTCCCAAACTCCTCCCACGCCCGCCAAGCCCTCAAGTCGAAGTCCGCAAGCAGAACTCCTCCAGATCAATGCGCTCTACTCGCTGCTCGAGAACCGATATAGCAAGCGGTATCCCATCTCCCCGGCGGTCCTGAAGCCGGCGTCGAACCCGGAGCATTATGATCGGCTGATGGAGGAGATTGAGCGGGCGCCGAAGAAGAGCTGGTGGGAGGCGAAGCTGGATGAGTGGAAGATGAAGATACGGTGGAAGTAAATTTGCGCCGAGACTTGTACGATAAGCGTTTGTGTAAAAGGATAGGGAAATGGCGCGCTTGGGCCGGACGCAAGGATTTGGAACTGTAAAATATGCATGTGGTGGGCTGAGCTGAGTAGGACGCGGGCACACACGTCTAACATGTAAGATACAGTGACAAGATATGGATTCGGTCGGTGATTAACGGTGCCTAGAGGATGTAGGCAGCGTGTTATCCAATGCTCCATAATGCGACAAAAGTACGGAGGGCATCATATCCGCCAAGTCTTCTAGTTTTTTTTTTAACCTGCGACATGGCGACATCAACGCTATGCCACCACGCATTAGCTCTTAAGGAAGATGCGGGTGGATCGTCTTGTGGTTTGAATTTCTGCAAGTTCGTAAGGATATATCCAGTCCCAAAGCAAATCGAAACCACGCACCAACACCGGAATCCGCATTGCTACCGCGAGCCTTCGCGTCCGTTGGGGGATTCACGTCGTTCTCGCCGTCCTTCTTGTTTGGCTGATTGTTTTTGGGCTTCAAGATCACGTTCTGCGTACTTGCGGTGTCCGGATCCTTAATCTGGGAACTGGTTAGAGAACTATCAAATAATTTGTATGGGTTCGCTCACCTGATCCTTCACGTTCCACTCGGACAGATCGGATGGGCAGTCTGAGAGAGGACTGGATCCGAGGGGTGTTCCTCCAGCGAGTTCGGTCTCCTTGGGACCTGGTAATTATGTGTAAGTACCTATGTTATCCCCGGACTCATCATCGCGTAACATACCTGTTGTCTCATTCTCAGGTTTGGCGTTTCCATCGTCGTGCTCACTCTCCGGCCTTCCGTACTCGTTTACAGTATCCCCCGGCGTCGCTCGATGCGTGGGCTTTGCAGCAACCGTCGGTTCCTCACTTCGCCCATCGTCTTGGACGAACTTGTTGAAAAACTCGTCCGAAAGAGGGCGAGTGTTCGGAATTGTCGGCTCTTGGGAATCATTCCGGGTATCAGAGCTGGCTAGGTCCAGTGCAGGTATGTCTTTCGATCTCTCAACGTCTGCATTCGCGTCTTCTTCTTCTTCTTCGAGCCACAAGCCCACAGGCCGAGGGGTGGGTGGGTAGGCATCGGGGTCATCGGGGTCGTTGAACGTGTGGTATACTGTTCGTGTTAGCATACATGATTGCCAATCATTGGCGACCGTGTATAGTCTAAGATAATCTTACCCCCGCGATCATCCCAGAACCCATCTGCCCCATTCCACTTGTACGTCCCATCATAGAACAATATCGACCTCTCTGTAAGCAAACCATCCCAGTGCGCGGGGTGTTTGCGCTTCTTGGTAGCAGCGGTGCCGCTTTTAGGCTCGGCCATGGTGTTGGCGCAAATATCCAATGTCCAAGCCGTGATGTACAAAGGTCAAGGTACGTGTCCAACAAAGAAGCGTCGGAGATTGTGCGAGCGTGCGGCAATCGGCACAGTCGCTCGCAATCGATGTCGTCGGGTGACATCGGTTGCCACAAGTGACCGTGAGTAGAGGCAGGAGCGACCGGTTTGAAATACGCGGGTGACTGCTGTGCTGTGCCCCAGCCATAAACTGTTAACAGAAAACGGGAAACGGAAAATGGCAAAACAGAAGAGCTAATGCGTCGCGGCTGCGCAATAAAGCAAGAACGGAACAACGAAAATAGACATTGAGTATTGCACATAGAAGCTGGAACCTAAGGTACCAAAAAGAGGACGGAAGTATCGAATATGACTACAATGCCCCTGACTTTAGAATGCCACCATGGTTTCGCGTGATTGTGTGTATTTCGTAGAGGCCTGCAACGTATGGCAAAGTACGTGTCTGCGTATATCGACAGAGTATGCGCCTGAGCTGAGGGAATTATACGGCCTGATGCAGATCAGTGATGCTTGGAAACTGAGATTGAGAGTAAGGCCAGAAATAGTGAGGGAAGTCTTAAGACGATGAAAAGGGTTCGAAGTAATGGACCAGAACGCCAGAGGATTGAAACATGCATTCAAGTATTACATCTAACAGATTTGAAGCTAGTGATGCAAGCCCTCAGACTCCATAAAGCATGCTAATGAGACAGACGCATGCTGAAAACACTATGACAACACCAGTCATACCATGTCCGCGACAGTGAAGCCGCAGATCTCCAAGCCTTTAACGCCAAGTCATAATCGCAGACATCCGCCCATATCAGCAACACCGACATACAGCGGCTGAAGATATCCTACTGTACAACCCTCTACCTTTAAGTGATGAGGTAAGAAAGAGACATGCGACGGCAAACACGCGATGCGCCGCTCTACAGCGTTGAGTGGACGGTACCAGCGTGCGCGGCAACAGGCATGCTGGTGAGACTGTTGCTGCCGAGCTGCTGACTAAACTCGATCCGCTTGGCCTTTTCCTGCTCCATCATGGCACGGTCAGCCTTGGTCACTCGAGGCTTGCGGACAGTTTGGCCACCGCGCGAACCTGGACCACCGCCGCGACCGCGTCCTCGCCCTGATGCCTCGCCTCGAGTTGCTCCGCCGCGACCACGACCACGACCGCGCTTGACGGTGCCATCGGCCCTGCATAGACTTAGTATACCACCTCGAAGTGAAAGAAGGTTGTCAAGCACGTACCTCTCGACAGCAGGCTTCTCTTGGGTGATAAGCGGGCCGCTGTAGACGAAGAAGCCGTCCTTGGCCATGAGTGCTTGCTGCTCCCAGGCTAGTTCGGTGTCGTCGATGAAGTCGTCCTCCTTGTCATAGTCCTCCTGCTTCCTCTTACGCGGCTTCTTCGCCTTGCCAGCAGCGGAGCCCTCGTCGTCCATACCCGTGTTGCCGCCATTGCTCTCGTTATCGGAAAGATCGACCGACATATCGTCAGCGGACCCAGCGTGACCGGCGGCCTTCTCGAGCGCAGCGCCCATGGAGGTGATCTGTCGCTGACGCTCTCGACGCGCTGCAATCCGAGGATGTAGGGCGGCGAACCCATACTTCTTCTCCACCTCCTGTGCAAAGTTGATTGTGACGTTCTCTCGGCCCTTCAACGGAAAGGTAAGCCAAATGTTGACGCCCGTGGGTTCGGTCGAGCCGTTGCCGTTGGTGTTGACGACGGGACCGAACGGAGTACCTGAGAGCAGACCGCTTCCTGTCGGCAAGGGCGGCGGCGCCTCTTTCTGGCGGGCTTTAACAGGTGGGGTCGGGGCGTTCGATGGCGTGCCCGCGCTCGTGGAGTCAGTCTTCTTCATGGGTACAGAGGTCCTTGGGTCGGAGTCGACGTCCATGGGTGCAGGTCCCAGAGGTGCTGCGGGCCGAGGTGGTTGCTGGTTGTCCTGGTGAGGAAGGTGCTGTCCTTGACGATTTGACATGACGGCAGGTGACAATGGAGCAGACGTGACGGACGCCGTTTGTTGCAGCCTAGGAGGCGGCGCGTAGCCCGAGTTGGACGCAGAAGGCGGATCGATCAGAGACGTGATGGATGGCGATGCGCTTGCTCGGTTGAGGGGCGGCGAGATGGGCGGTGGGGGAACGCTGGCGACGAGCGGTTTTGACTCGTATAGGCCGCCGCGGATGGGATCATAACGCTGGCCCGAGCTGGCAGGCCGCGGTGTTGACGGAGTGGGAGTGATGTGGGAAAGGTTGGGGTTGCCGTGGAGAGGCTCTGCGGCACTGCCGAGCGCGCGTGGAGGTTGCGTAACAGAGGCCGGCTGCTCTGGTTGGAGTACCTGCGCCAACTCTGTGGGTCTCGCATGCGGCACAGATAGTTGCTGTAGTGCACTCACGGCGACGTTCTCCTCTACGGGCGCCGGCGACGCACTCTGCGCTTCCAAAGACGCCTTGGTCCTTCTCTTGCGCGGCGCAGGGGCTGCATTTGGGTCTTTCGGCTCTGCGGTTTTGCGCGGCTTCCGCGGCTTCTTCTCTGGTTCGTTTGGATCTTTCGGCTTCGGCTTGGGGCCGGGCTTCTTGCGGAGGGTGCCAGCGGCGGTGAGCCTGGGAGTAGGCGTTGTGGATGGTGCAGGGGTGGGGGTGCCAGCAGCTGCAACACCATAACCACCGCTCGCGACATGCATGGCAGAGTTGTTTGGCGTGGCCTGCTCAGGCGAATGAGGGGGCGAGCTCAGACTACCTGGCGACGATGCGTTGTCTGCAGCGTCCATGGTTTTGGAAAACCAAAACTCTGCAACGCCAAAGCCGCCGAAGAAGCGCGCTCTACAAAGTCTACACGGGTACGAACAGAAGAATGTCCAGAAGAAGGATGATCGGATTGTCGCGAAGCCACGCGCGCTGGCGGCTCGACTGATTGCGGTTGGCGGCTGTCCTGGGACTCAACACCAAAGCCGTTGCACCGAGATTGGCGGCAAAGGCTGGCGAGAACACCAAAAGCGAAGTGCAGGCCGGGTGGCAGGCGGCCAGGGGCTAAACGAGTGACGTGGGCACGGAGACGAAGACGACGCTGCTTGACCAGCAATTAGTTTGATGGCGGCGCCTCTGGACGGCGCAGAATCGATGAAACTGTCCTGCCGCAGCCAGAAAAACGCACAAGGAAAGGGTGGGAGAGGGAGAGTTGTCGAGTGTCGAGGGGGCTTCACGTATAAAGGGCAGCAGCGCAGACTGGGAGACATTGGGGCAGACGACCAGTCCAGTCAAAGCACGGGGCAAGGTTACGAGAATATGGGCGAGCATTAGGTACGCCAGAGCGATCGGCTAGGGCTTCTACGCAGGAGGCAGCACATTCGCCGCGCCTGGGGAAACGTTGCCGATGGTAGGGCTGACCATCTGGCAGGCCGTGGGACGAGATGCCGGCCCGGGTCGCCATCGACTGTGTCGAGAACGGGGCCCTCTCGCATTGTGCATCGCCGGCCGTTGCGAATGCTGGGTCATGGGCAGGTCGCACGTCTCGGAGCATCCATGGATGCCGGTGCGGGTAGGTGAAGCAGACAAACCGACATGAGATTGCCCTCAGCCACAGCCGCCACAGCCGCCACACAGCCTTGGCATCCCAAATAGCCGAGATGGCGTCTGGTTCGGCATGATGCAGCCAAGGCCCGACCATCGGCATCGACGCCGACAGCGATGACGGCCAAGGGTTGTCCGTGCAGACCATCTATGCATACCCTCTTTTAACCAGACGAGCCTTGGTGTCGACCTGCAGGTTGAACGCTGGCCGTGCGCAGCGCTAACCTAGATTGAGCCGCGCCTGATGCACGACCATCGTTAATTCTCCGACTGGAAGCGCCCGGGCAGTTCAATCTCGTACAGTCCAGCCTTGTCGACCGCTTTGATGCACCTGGCCGACTTCGCCGTCAACGGTGATGCAAGTACTGGCGCGTGAACACTGGTGCTGCACAAACCTGAAACTACTGGCAACCGAAGCGCCATCTCGACACTGCAGCTGCGACAAGACTTTTCCAAGCTCGAACGAAAGCAGCAACAGGAGAACATCTCGGATTCCCCATGGCTGGGTTGGAAAAATATCTCATCGCGGGCCTCAATCGCAGATGGGGGCAAAGGGGGTAATTGAAGAGGAAGCACGGGAAAAAGATGAGGTTTTAGAGCTGAAGAAACGGTGTACAATGAAGCTTTGGTCTGCACGTTTTGACGGGGACCTGCGGTCCCGAGGTCGACCGTAGAAGCTGCTTACGGTCAAGTGAAGATCGAACAACTTGACTTGAACAGAGGTGCTGGTAACATTGATGGTGTTGAGACACGGAAGACCCGCATACGTGATACATCAAATCCTAACATGCCATCGCGCACACAGACATTTTTTTCGCCGGTGAATATCGCCTGCGAGATCAAGATATAATTCCGAATCAAACGCCTGCTTGCACAAAGAAACCCGTCATCGTCCATAACCGGAACGCCATCAGAAGGTATACCAAGCCGCGTAAAGGATAAATAGCGTCGCCCGTGTGCGATCGCGTAGGGTACTACGCCTTGCTCTTCTTCTTCTTCTTCTTCTTGCTTTCGCCGTCTTCTTCATCTGCATGCTTCCTCTTCTTGTCCTTCTTCTTCTCAGCCGCTCCATGGTCGTCACCGGCCTGCTTCGACTTTTTCTCGTTCTTGTCCTTCTTATCCTTCTTCTTCTTCTTCTCGCGGATGGCTTGCTCGGTGGCCTTTCCGGTGACGCCATCGGCCATGACGACGTCCTCAGCAGCATGTACGGTAGGGTCTTCGGTGTCAATGTCAGCCAGGACAGAGTCCATGGCGGCCTGCATAACGGCGGAGTTTTTCGAGGGGGTTGCACCAGACGCGTAAAATTCTATCCTTTCCTCGACCTGTCGCTTCAAGGCCTCTCCAAACTTGGAGGTCGGCGTCTCGGAGAAGTTGTCGATTCGAGACGCTATAGAACATTTGTTCGCCAGGAACCTTGAAATTCTACCCTTAGATTTCGCGCCAGTCTTTCCAATAAAGGAAGAGTGGTAGATTAGACCATACTTGGGCGTGTTCCCCTTGGTCTTCAGCGCGCGGAAAAGGGCTTTCTCCGCGCCGAGAATCTGCACTGTAGAGGCAGGGTATTTCGACAAGTTGGTAAGCGAGCCCGCCTTGGAGATGAGGCGTGCGCCCACAGTATCCCCGATCAAGGCAGCAAGATTAGGCGCGACGGATCCCATCCTGCTGGATAGATAAGACGAGAGCTGCTTCCTGTATGCTGCGAGGCTGGCGGTGCGTTTAGCAAAGTTCATGACAATTTCCTGCAATGTTAGCCAGCTGATCGATCTAGATTGTCGTCAGACGTACCATGTCGGGCTCGGAGAGATCTCTGCCCATACTCGTGCGAGCAGCTTTGATGATGGCGCTGGCCACGCCTTCATCGTCATCGACCACGGCGGCAAGGTCATGGAGATCTTCTTCGCTAAGGCGGCTCTTGTCGACGATTTTCAAGACGACTTTAGCGTATTGCTCGTTCGAGGACACTATCTTAGAATAAAGTCAGTCCGGCTCGAGCAAAAAGCTAACCTAGAAAGCATTAAACTCGTAAGTCTACCTTAGATAGCTCTGGGAAACTCCAGCCGTAGGTCTCCCGTAATCTCATACAAAAGGTGTTAAGATCCTTGTCGACTTGGTCGAGCGTGGCGATCGCCTGGATAATATGATTATCAGACTTATTTACGCTAAACTTGACCTTCGCGCGAGAGTAAGCGTGGCCCAGACCCAAGACTGATCGTTCAATGTCACCGGGCTGCAGCTGCTTGATGAGCTTGGCAGCATGCATACGGAGTCCTCTCAAAAGGTCACCGACGACTGGATTTGTATCGCCGGTCTCGCAGGTGATGTGCGGAAACTGGGCCTTGATGCTGCCTGCCAGATTCTTCTCCCACACACCTAAGCTCAATGTAGCCTTCTTGCTAGCCTTTGGTAGGTTCGACTCGAGGGTAGCCCGGAGGAAATCGCTCATGATGCCTTCGCTAATGTCGTTGGTCTCCTGCAGTGCCATTTGAGTGCCTAGGTGCAAGTCAGCTGCGTCAAAAGAGGGAACAGAGATACCCGACGGTTGCGCACCTTGAAAGGGAGCGAGTCCGCTGAGCTCCACGGTCTTGCCGAACTTTGCGAGGTCCTGCACGGCATCCTGCCAGTACAAAGTCAGTGACTGTCGTACACTCTGATTGTGTGCTGTGCCGCAGCTTCAAGAAGCTCGCAAAGTACACTGATCGTTGACTGTCGTAAACAGGAAGCGTCGACTTGCCTGAACTTCCTTCAACCGGTTCCCAATCGTATCAGGCTGCTTGACCACCTTGAAGATCGCATATCCAATTGGATTCTCGTGGAGGAGATAATCGACCATTTTCGCGCGAGCTCGCAGTTTTGGCGCAAGTGTTTCGAGAGGTCGCGGGAGCCGGCGTTGATCGTTCGCAATGGGAAGCTCGAAAAGCGTGGTGGAGCTTGGGGAAAAGTTCGAGGTTTTCCGGGCCGGCGTTGTTCCGGCGCCGCGCTAACAATTTGGATGGGACGCGACAACCAGGCCTCCGCGTACTGCGAAACACAACCCCTGGTTGCTTTCTTTCAGATACCTGCGATAAACTTGTCGTGATCATGTCGGCTGCGCAGCTTCTCAATCCCAAGGCCGAATCGAGGGTCAGTGGTGCTGATTTCGAGCTTCGCGAATGAGCTAACCTCTGAGCAGCGGCGCGGAGAAGCTCTTCAGGTGAACATTTCGGCCGGTGAGGGTCTGCAAAAGGTGAAGATACAGACGGATTGCTCGCATGGAAGTTGTGCTAACTACCGGTCAGGTCTTAGCATCCAATCTCGGACCCCGCGGTACTCTGAAGATGTGAGTTTGCCCCACTAACTTGGATAGCTGGTTGCTAATACCGGCCAGGCTTGTAGATGGCGCAGGTGCCGTATGTCGATACGCTATTACTTACCAAGCGCGAACTGATCGACTCGCAGATCAAGCTCACGAAAGATGGTAGCGTGCTGCTCAAGGAAATGGTACGTTGAAACAGCGAGTTCAAAGTACCAGTCGCTAACGTCGGTGCAGCAAATTCAAAATCCCACAGCTGTACGTCTCTCGAACGTCTTGCACTTTCAAAATACTAGATGCTCATGAATTCCAGGTCATGATTGCACGAGCAGCAACCGCACAAGACGAGATCGCCGGAGATGGAACCACGTCGGTCGTGTTGTTAGTTGGCGAACTGCTGAAGCAGGCGGATCGATACATTGCAGAAGGTCTTCACCCGCGAGTGATTACGGACGGATACGAGATTGCAAAGACTGAGACACTGAAGGTTTGTTAGACGATCGCACATCATCTGGGATGAGGACTGACGTGCTTAGTTCCTCGATGAGTTCAAACTCAACAAGGATGTCGACCGAGAATTGCTCCTTTCTGTCGCTCGCACGTCGTTAGCCACGAAGCTCGACAGCACCCTTGCTGAACAACTAACCCCCGATATTGTTGACGCCGTCCTCGCTATTTACCAGGCGCCTGCGAAACCAGACTTGCACATGATTGAGATCATGACCATGCAACACCGGACCGCAGCAGACACACAGCTAATCCGAGGTCTGGCGCTAGACCATGGCGCAAGACATCCGGACATGCCCAAGCGTGTCGAGAACGCCTATATTCTTACGCTCAACGTCAGTTTGGAGTACGAGAAGTCGGAAATCAACTCTGGATTCTACTATTCCAGCGCAGAGCAGAGGGAGAAGCTCGTGGAGAGTGAGCGCCGGTTCGTGGACGAGAAGCTCAGGAAAATCGTCGAACTGAAGAAGGAAGTCTGCGGAAACGATCCCAAGAAGGGCTTTGTCATAATAAACCAGAAGGGTATCGATCCTTTAAGCTTGGATGTGTTGGTCAAAAACGGCATCTTTGCGCTCCGGAGAGCTAAGAGGCGGAACATGGAGCGTTTGCAGCTCGTCTGTGGAGGGACTGCGCAAAACAGCGTGGACGACCTGACTCCAGACGTTCTTGGCTGGGCCGGTTCGGTGTATGAACATCAGCTAGGCGAAGAGAAGTACACTTTCGTTGTAAGTGGTTGTGAGTCCAAATTAAGCAAAGACCTATCTGACCCCCTGTAGGAGGACGTCAAGGAGCCCAAATCGGTGACCTTGCTCATCAAAGGACCAAATGCGCACACGATCACACAAATCAAGGATGCGGTCCGAGACGGACTGCGGAGTGTGTACAACATGATTGTCGACGGTTGCGTGGTGCCGGGAGGAGGAGCTTTCCAGATTGCCTGCTACTCACACTTACAGAGCGGCGAGTTCCGGAAGACTGTCAAAGGAAAGGCCAAGTGGGGTGTCAATGCATTTGCAGATGCATTGCTCATTATCCCCAAGACGCTAGCGGCAAACTCGGGTCACGACATTCAGGACTCATGTAAGACCGACCGCCTATTGTTCTACATTTACGCAGATGCTGACTATGTTACAGTGGCTGCATTGCAAGACGAACATGACGACGGCAACATAGTCGGCCTGAACCTGGCGACCGGTGAGGCCATGGACCCTATGCAGGAGGGTGTCTATGATTCGTTCAGGGTGCTCCGCAACGCCATCGCATCAAGTACCGGCATCGCTTCCAACTTGCTTTTGTGCGACGAGATGCTCAAGGCCCGACAAATGGTAAGTGTCGGCGTGGACAAACAGAATACACACACTGACTTCACAACGCAGGGCCGACAGACAGGGCCTGGTGGAGAGGAGTGACGAAGTCACAAAGTCTTTGTAGCAAGTAACTATACCATTGAAAACGACTGTGCACACTGTGGCCAGTCGCGAAATTCGATCGCAATCTAGCGTTGCCCTCGTGATTAATATGCCTGCATTTACCCCAGCTTTGCCCTAGCTCTTATCAGCATGGGCCGCATTTAAGCTTAATTGCAGATCATCCTTTCGGGAAGGACCCTGGAAATACGCAAGTTGCCTGTGCCTCGACGTACCTGTTCCTCTGCGAATAATGTATAACAACTTGGATATCGTCGTGAGATGCGTTAACATTGCACGTCGCATCCCCAATCGTCTATGTACGTAGGGGAAAGGGGTAGATGTGCGACGAGGCGCCGTTTGAGCCGAGCACTAAACGTTGCTAGACTATATGTGGGCATTCAAGATCTTCTTATCAAAAACCGACCCAGCTGAGAGCCGTCTGTGTAATCACTTATGTAACGTTATATATATACTTACTAAGTAAAAACTTATTAATAAACTTAATTAGGTTAGTAACTATTAGATAGATAAATTAAAAAAAAAAATTTTTTTACTAGTTAACTTATAAAATATTAATTTTTATTATTTTCTTATTAACTTACTATTATTATTTTTTTTATCTAAAATTATACCTTTAAAATAATATTTATTATTTATTTTAAAAGAATAATTATTAATTATTTTAAATATTATTATAAAATAACTTTATAATATTTTAAATATATAAATAAAAATTTAGTAACGTACTCTATAAGTAAGTTACTTATATAAATAAATTATTTATTTTTACTAAAACTTTACTAGAATATCTTTTTTATACTAATATTAATTTAATATTTTTAGTTAGACGTATTAAAAAAAGTTTAAATATAGTTTACGCTTTAAGCTATTAAATAAAATATAATTTTTTTAATATAACGTACTATAATTATTTATAAAATCTTTTAAAAAATATTATATAATTAATACGCTAAATAATATTTTTATATTAATATTATACCTAATTTAAAAAATCTAAACTAGAATAAAAAAAATTATTATTAAATATATACTTAATATATATAGAGTAGTTAATCTAAATAGATTTGCTAGTAATACGGAGCGTATAAATTATATAACTATAATTATATAATTATATAATCTATACTAGCGCGTAGAACCCCTATTTAGTTATTATATAAATAGTAGAGAGGATATTATAATTAATAATATTTTTTTTTTTTTTTTTATGTAATAAAGTTGCTATTAGTAACTACCTAATTAGGAAGGAGAGTACTAAATATACTATATAAACTAACGACCGGCTCTTAAAAGATACTATACTAAGCCTAATTAGAAAAGGTAGCGTCTACTAAAATAGATACGTAATAACTACTTAATAGTACTTAATAGATTTACAGCTTAGTGTAATTTATTACCCTATAGTAACTTATACTTATATATCTACTATTATAACTAATACTAAGTAAGTATTATAAAGAAAAAAAAAAAATAGTATATCTATAGTATAAATTACACTGTTTAAGATATTATTTTACTAACTATAATATAGTGCTTCTATAACCGCGTATTTAAGGGGCGCGCTCCTAATACTATAAAATAAACTTAAAAGTATATATATAGGCCCGCGCTGGGTGCTATAAAGTATAATATAGGCTTATATTAAGTACTATAAAAAACACTATAAAGGGTACTGTAAAGTATATAATATTTATAAAACTACTAAACTAATATTATAACTAAACTATTATAACCCGCGCTAGGTATAGTAATTATTAATAATATTTAGTACTATACGTAGCACTATAGTATTATAGGCGTATAATTAATAAATAAAGATAACCGCCGCGTAATAGGTAAGATTCTTAAAAACCTAGAGCTATAAATAAGGCAGCTATTATATTATAATTTACTTATATTATAGGAGGAAGAGCTAATTAGTTTACTATTTATAAATATATACTAGTTACTAAAAGTATATAGTAAGTTACTTTATAGGGGTAATAGTAATAATTAATAAGTATAAATAAGTTAAAAGAGAACTAGTAGTATAATAAGAACGTTATCTTAGGTATATAAAAGCGCTTACTAGATATAAAGATAAATATAAAGGATTATCTAAGTTTTATTAAAAAGATAATAGAGTATACTAGCACGGGTATAGAGTAGATAAAGAATATAAAAAGCCTTAGGGCCTTTTTAGACTAAATACTTTTAACGCGATAATAATAGCTAGTAAGTCTAAAATAATAAAAATAAATAGCTAGATATATAACTAAATAAAATAAAATATTTTATATTAATTATTTTATTATAATTTTAAAACTTCTAGGTCTCTGTTAAGACCGAATTAATAATATTAAAATATAATTATTATTATTTATTATTTTATACTATTTTTTATTTTTTATAATATTACAGATAACTATTACTCTGTATAAATAAAATATAGTTATCTTAATACTAATTAGTATTTAGTTAATAAATTTATTTAACTACTTTATTATTAATAATTAATTAAATTTCTTTATCTACCGTATAAGCAGATTAATTAAATTATTTAACTATTTATTACTAATAGTTAATTAGATTTCTTTATTTACTATAAATTAGTAAGGGCGTACGGAGAGGTTAAAGTATTATTAAACTTATATTATATAAAAATATTTTTATATATTACGCGACTCTTCCCCGTATCTATAAATAAAAAAGAGTATATTAAATTATATATTTTATTAAACCCTTATCTGTATAAAAGATAAAAATAATTTTTTTTAAAATTAAACTACTCTATATAAACGCGCTAGTATTATAAACTAAAATTATATAATTAATTATATATTATATAAACTAGATAATATAATAGTACTAAAAGAAGCTTTTTTTATAAAAAAAGGTAAGAAGCGTATAATAAAGACAGATCTAGATTTATTATAAAAAAAATATACTTAAAAATATAATATTTTTATATAAGTACTTAAAGACTAAACTAAGTTATAATACTAGATAAAGAATTTAAATATCTAAAATAACTTATTTACTAAATAATTTAATGCGTACGGTAATAAATAGTAAAAAAGAATAATTATATAAATTATTTTTTAATATATTTTTTTTTATATATTATATTCTTTTACTTTATCGTATAAATATTAAAAGAAAATTTTTTAAAATATTATACTTAAAGAAAATAAAAAAAAAAATAAAAAAAAACTTTTTTTTTTTTTAGATATTCTTAATCCTCTTCTATATTAATAAAGGAAAAATAAAGAAAAAGATAAAAAAAATTTTAGTATAATATTTATATTAGACTTTATATAACTGCTATATATAAAAATTATATTCTATAGATATATAATTAGAGTGTGAGCGGAGCGTCGCTGTGTTTAGTAGGGTATCTTACTCTTGCTAAAAGGAAGAAGTATAACTTTTAAGGGTTTGAAATTTATACTGCTCGTATATAGCCTTGTTATATATAAGCTGTTTAGTATTTATTAAGTTCTTATTATTGCGTTATACCGCGGCTTTATAAAGCTCGCGAAGTACGTTAATTGATAAAAATTATATATATTATTTTATAGGGGGGTGAAAAAAAGAAAGAGTAATTAAAAAAGATACCTTTTTTAAAGTTATATAACTTGTTAATTAGTAAGCTAAAAAATACGAAAAAAATAGCGTTTTAAAGAGAAAGACTAGAAGAGTCTATTCACCCTATTAGGGGCTGCTTACTAAGGGGTTCAGGGGTAAAAAAAATCAGTAAAGATAGAAAATTTTTAGGACCCTACTTTAGGCTATTATAACTTTTTATTTAAGGTGTAAAATTTGCTTATTTTTATATATATAATAATAGATACTAAGGTATATTAGTATATTAAATATTTTTATATATTTATATATTAATTATATAATTATATATTAAAGTCACTTTTTCACATTTTTAATAATAAACTAGTAAATAATATATTACTACTACTTAGTATAGTACCCCTAAGATTCTATAAGTCCTTAATAATAGCTAGGGAGTAAGAAACTATAATTATTAATAACGTTTTATAATTTTATATTTTACTATTTAAAAATAGCTATTTAATAGCCTCTATACTTTCTAAACTTAACCCTATACCTAAATTATCCTTTTTATTATTATTTAGTCTAGATTGTATATAATTTTATATATTTTTTATATAGGCTAAATCAGTGTTATAGGCTAGGTAAAAATAAATATATATTTTAATTATTCTTAAATTAGTTTAAAACGTCCATTATTATATAAATAAGGGTATTAAGTTATTAATATTACTTATATAAATTAATATTAATATAACGCTTATAATTATAAAATAATATAATAATATATATATATATATTTATATTATTATATTAAAAAAACTATAAAAAAATCTATAAAGTTACTTACTCCTTTTTATCTTTCGTTTAAGTTTAGATATAAGAATTCTTTTTATATAGTCTTTACCAGTAAAAGAAATAGATAAATTAGGTATTTTAGTAAATACTACATTACTTTTATCTTTTAACTAAATAGCGTTTAAAATTTAGCATATTAAATTATAACTAATAAAATAATTAATATAACTAATATTAAAAAACCAACACTATAGCGTAAAAATATATAAAATATAATATATTAAAATATATTAAAATATTAAAATAACTTACTTTTTTATTAGGTAATAGCTAGTTCTTTTTCTAACTCTAATTTTACACCTTTTTTTATTATACTCCTCTCTAATCTCTCCTATGTATAATACTAACCCCTTAGAAAATATTATTTTCTTTTAAGTTTATATTTTTAATATTTATAATATTCTCTTTAGCGTATTTTAATATATCTTTCTACGTTTTCTCTGTTAAATATAGATTTTTTTAATTTATTCCAATATTATAACACTTCTGTTTTTAAATACTATTATAATATTATTTTTATAATATTTAGACTCTTTTCTAATTATTATCTTTTATTTTTGTATTTAGGACTTTTAATTAATTCTTTATTAATAATTCTTTTTACTCTTTAAATAATCTTAGGAACTCTACGACTTTTAACTTTATCTATAGTATTATTATTATTATTTTATTTATAATAAATTATATAGTATTATAAGTACTATTAGGAGTTCTTTTAAAGTAAAAATAATTATTAGAATA
This sequence comes from Pleoardoris graminearum, assembly GCA_030770415.1. Lineage (NCBI taxonomy): Eukaryota > Fungi > Ascomycota > Dothideomycetes > Pleosporales > Didymosphaeriaceae > Pleoardoris > Pleoardoris graminearum. Next base: position 97,903 of record JASEKS010000073.1, on the reverse strand, counting down.
TAAGTATTTGCTTTTAAAAGAAGATAAACTTAAAATTTAAATTTTATTACATATTGCGCTATACTAAATAAATAGCGGCCTAGGTTTATAAATTTAAAAAGATATTATTATATACTATAATATTAATAATATATTACGTAATTAGTGATTATATAAGCAGTAGCTATATTTTTATTATTAATATAATTTTATTATTAGATTACTAATATACTTCGAAAAAATAGTCACGTGACCTATACTAGGCCTAAAAGGATATAGTTATAATTTTAGTTTACTATATTTACAAACTAAAAAGTTATAGAACTCTTAAAAAGTAGTTAAAAAAATTGCTATGTTTAGGTAATTTTAATTTATTATAGGTAATATATATAACGTAACTAAAATCCTTATATAAATTTCTATTATTTTCTTTTTATAACGGTATTACTTACGTATTTTTAGGCTTAGTAATTAATTTTATATAACTTTTTAAAAATAGTATCTTTTTTGATTACTCTTTCTTTTTTTCACCCCCCTGTAGTATTTTACTAACGTATAATACTCTATAAAGAGTAAAGGTCTAGTATTACTACTATACTTTTACGCGTATAATTATAGTTTTAAAATTTTACGTAACTATACTAAAAGCGTATAAAAATAGTCTTTATAGTAAATAATTTTTATAGTAAAAAGAGTTAAGTTAGTATTACTAGATAAGATAATATTTATATTATATAAAGGCAGCTAGTATACTATATACTTATTATTTTATAAAATATTATCGTACGGAAAGAATTATATAGGGATATATATATATATTAATATATAAAACTAAAAAGAAGACTCTGTTAATAACTATTTTAGTAAAAATAGTAACCTAAATATAATTACTAAATATAGAAGCCTATATAAGAGTAAAATTAGATATAACTATAATTTATTATAATTATTATAGCTACTACTACTATTTATATAAAATAAAAGCTATTTTAAAAGTTTTATTAGATGTTAACTTTATATAAAAGAAAATAGCTAAAAAGTTAAAAAAGAAAAAAATAATGTCTAAAACTACGTATACAGATAATAATAAGTAAAAAAAAAAAAAAAAATTATAAAAAGAAAAAGTTTTTTTTTATATATTACTATTCTGTATAGCTTTAAACCGGTCCTCTTTAACTATTATATAATAACTTCTTACTTTTATTTACTATAATTTTACTCTTTACTTTCGCGTAATATATAAAATTATTAATTTTTTATTTTAGTTTACTATAATTTTAATTAATAAATAGTAGTATACTATATTATTTTACTTTTTATTATTATATAACGTATAAATAATAGACTATAATTTAGTTATATAAAAATATATTAAAATAGAGGGATACTTATACAGAAAAAAAAATAGAGATATAAAAAAATAAAGTATTTATATAGTATTACTATAAAAAAAAGAATTACTAGTATATATAAAGTAGTTAATTTAAATAAATTTATTAGTAATACGGAGCGTATAGATTATATAGCTATAATTATATAATTATATAATCTATACTAGCGCGTAAAATCCCTATTTAGTTATTATATAAATAGTAAAGAGGATATTATAATTAATAATATTAAGATATAATTATTATTATTTATTATTTTGTACTATTTTCTATTTTTTATAATATTATAGACGACTATTACTCCGTATAAGTAGAGTATAGTTATTCTAACACTTAATCTAGTTACGTAAGGATTTTCTCCTTAGCTTATAATTATAGCTAATATAGCTAATTTTTTACGCACTAATTATAATCTAGTACTAGTTAGTATTAATTAGTCTAGTATATTTATAAAGCGCTATAAACTTTTATTATTATATTAAGAATATAGTAGAGCCGTTTTATAGAACCTATAAAAGTATTATACTAGTTATTTTTTTTAAAATATAGGTACTACACTAAAAGCGTAGATTTATTCTAAAAAAAAAAAAAAAAAAGGGCTATAATAAGCTTATAATAAAGTTTAATTATAACTATAACTATAAAAGAACTCTCTACGAGTATTCTAGATTTTTATTTTTTATTTTTTTTATATAATAAAGTTACTATTAGTAACTAACTAATTAGAAAAAAAAGTACTATATATACTATATAACCTAATAACCGGCTTATAAAGATATTATACTAAGTCTAATTAAAAAAAAGTAGCACTAAAATAGGTACGTAATAACTATTTAATAGTATTTAATAGTTTTATAGCTTAGTATAGTTTATTACTCTATATAATAACTTATACTAGTATATTTACTATTATAAACTAATACTAAGTAGGTATTTAAAAAAAATATTAATATATTATAATTATATTATACGTTACAGCGTCTAAAGTACTATTTACTAGTAATAGTATACTACTACTTTATAACTAAAATAGGCGCTCCTAGTATATTAAAAAATAAAATTTTAGTAAAATATATATACTAGACTTACTCTAGTCAATATTATAAAGTATAATATATACTCTAAGATTTTAAATTAAACTAAATAAATAATAAATATAACATAATAAGTATATTTAATATAATTACTATAATACTATCTATTTTTATAGGTGACCTATAAGAGTCTATATTTAAATAAAATAATTTTATTACTATAGGCGTAAACTTAACTATATATAAAAAGAAACTATAACGTTTTATAAAAAAGCTAAAAATCTACTATTTAGGGGTATTATTAAGTAAAAAAATAATACTAAAATTATTATAGCTATACTACTATACTAAGAAATTAATATATAAAAGTAAGTTTTTTACTACTAATAATAATATTAACGCTAATAATTATAGGGCGCTAGAGTAAGAAAACAGTATAGTTCTTTAGTAAGTAATTAAATATATTAAAAGCTATAGTTTATAGTATAAAGGACGTATATAATTTTAATTAAAGTAATATAAAATAAAAATTACTAGTATATAAAAGAACACTATAGCTTAATACTGTAAAAGATATTTAAAGGTAAGTAAAAAGGGGTTTTTAAAGAGAGGATAATAGATAGCTAGTATAAGAAAATATAGATAAATAGCTTAGTATATAATTAAATATAATATAATATTTTATATTAATTATTTTATTATAATTTTAAAATCTTTAGGTCTCTACCGAGATCGGAGAATTCTAGGTTAATATAGGGCTAATTTAATCTAGTAACTAATATTAAAACTAAATATAGTAATTAAGATAATAATATATATAAGTGTAATAAAATAAATTTTATAATAAACTAAATATGTACTAGCGTAGTTATTATAGTTTTAAAAATATAAAAATTATTTAAAATAGTTTAACTAAATAATTAGAAGTAGATAATAATTATTTAAAATATTAATACTAAAAAATAAACTATTTTATCTTTTATTATTTTAAAAGTACACTAATATTTATTAAACTAGTATAAAATAAGTAATCTATTTTATAATTACGATATTATAGTCTCTAAAAACGGTTAAATAACTAATAAGTTTAGTCTTAACTAGTTAAGGTATTTTAATAAGTATATATAAAGGAAAGTAGTTAGTAACTACTAATTACTTATTATTAATAACTATAAAAGCTATAACGCGTTTAAATTTTAGTAATTCTACTAAAATAATAAAATTATTATTTTTTATATATCTTTATACTCGTTATACTTTTTATAGTTATTTAATATAGGGTATTTTATACTATTAAAAAAAGCATATAGGCGCTAAACTAAAAAGCCTATAAGGAATTATATTATATATATTATAAAAGTTAAGTTTTTACTCTACTTTAAGCACGCCTTTAATATAGTAATTACTTTTAGTAATATCTAAAGAGGTTTTTAAGGTACTAGATTAGTCCTATTTATACTAAAATAAATTATATTATATTTTAATATAAAATTATATACTTAATTACTACTACTATCTAGTAATAATCTTTAAAAGTGTTATAGGTGTAAAGGTGCCTCTTACTTAGGTATAAGTACTAAAACGGGTACGCCTACGCTAGCCTATACTAGTGTTTTAGTATATACCCTTATTTTATTTTAAAGCACTTAGTTAGCTCTCTATATATAGATATTTATTAAATATTAATATTTAATATTTACTTTTTTAAACTATTATAATATAATCTACGTATTCCTTTACGCCTATAAATAAGGCGTTTATAAAATAATATTTTATAATAGACTACGTAAGCACTAAATTTTAAAAATTTATATTTTACTAATTATATAGCCGCAGCGGACTAATTTTTTATACTATATAAAATATCTATTAGTATAAATAAGATAGTAAAATTTTACGTAAAAACCTTATCTAAATTAGCTAGTAATAGTACCGCTATCTAAAAATTAACTAGTAATAGTACTATTTATAAATTAGCTAGTAATAGTACTATTTAGAAACCGGCTGGTAATAGTACTACTAAAAAGTATAATATCTAAAAGTTAATCTAGTATATACTAGCTAATAATATATTATATAATTAGTTAAATAAATTACCTTTACTATTACCGCCGCAATCGCCTAATATAATAAAAAATTTTATCTTTAAGTTTAAAGTTAGTAAATTTTATAAAAATATAATTACTAAATTACTAAATACTTTTTATAAGTTTAGTAAATGGTTTATAAATAGCCCTTTTACTAAAAAGATTAAAAAGAACCTAATAGTAAATATAGGTAAAAAATCTTTAAAAAATAGTTACTATAAAAGTAGTTTTAGTATTTTTTATCCTATTCTACTAAATATTAGTAATAATAATAATAAAAATTTTAATATAATAATTATTACTAGTTAATATATAATAGACTAATAATTATAATATAGTTTTACAGTTAACTATAAGGTATTTATTAAATAAGCTAAAACTATAAAAGCTAATATTTTATTATCTATTAAGACTGCTATTACGACTAATAAAAAGTATTTAAAAAAAAATTTAACTATAAATACTTTATTTTAGCGCGTACCGTATTTAATAAATAACTATTAAATAAGTATATTATAATTACTATTTTTTTTATTAATAACTTTTAAGTAAGTATTGTAAAATACCTAGAAGATTAGTTTATTATTATTTTAAAATACTTTTACTATTAGAGTATATTACGCGGTAATCTAAATATAGTTAAATAAATAATTAAATTTATAAAATAGTTAAAAGTAAAGGTATAAAAACTATAATATACTACTAAAATAAATATAGTATAACTAGAACTGTAGATTTAATAATAGGAATAAGACTTTAATAGTATCTTTTAATTAGTTATTTATATTTATTAAGAGCGTAATAGCGTAAGAGATAACGCGCGTACTCTATAAAAAAAGTTAAATACTAAATAGTAGCGTTAACTAACTACTAATAAAACTCTTAGTAAGGTAATTTAATATAATAATAAATATAAGTAATATTTTATTATAGTAATTTAAGAAGCGTGTAAACTATAAAATAAACTAAAATATTTAAAGATGTTAGTAAAAGCTCTTTACAGTATTATAGCTAATAATAAATTTTTTTAAAAAAATAAAAAGTATAAAAAAATAATAAAAATAAAAAATAAAAAATAGTGCTATATAAGTCGTTATAAACTCTTACGTTTTTAGACTTATTTAATAATAATAGTAGCGATAGCTCTAGCAGCTCTAATTATTTCTCTTATTATAGTAATATAGAGTTAATATTATTTAATAAAACTTACTCTATATTCTATAAGAATTAATAGCAACGCGGTAGTATGCTAGTATTAGTAATTAATATTACTATTTCTAAAAAGGAGCGTTACTTAAATAATAAATAGAAGAATATTAATAAGTTTAGTAATACTACTAATAAGGACTTAAATATATAGATTAAAAATATAAAGATAAAGTTCTAGTAGTTATATAAACTCTTCTTTAATAAATAGTCTAAAATTAAGTACCTTTATTAAGTATATAAAAATTATATACTTATTTATATCTATAACTGCGCTATTATAATATTAAATAACCTATATTAAAGTATATAAGAACTATATAATAACTTATAAAAGGTATTTAGTTTAATTAATTAATAATTTATAGTACTTACAGAATTTAACTCTAGTAAAATATAATAATATAAGGATAAGTCTTTTAGTAAGTAGCTAGCCTACTTTAAAAATAAAATAATATAAGCCTACCTAAAATCTACTTTAATAAAGTTTAAAGCTATAACTAATTTTAATTTATATTTAAAAGCTGCCGTAACGAGTACGGCTCTAGTAAATAAAATTTAAATATAATTTATTTAGTAACTGTCTTAATATAAGACCCTTAAGAATATAGCTTATAAAAAGCCTAAAAAAAATAGTAAAAATAGTAAAGATAATAAAAAGTTTATATAGGCTAGTACTCCTATTAATAAAAAACCTAATTTTAATAATAGGCGTAACTTTACCTCTAACCTAAATTACTACCTATTAAAGGAGTTTTATACTATTTAAGCTAAGAAAGTATATATATATTATTTAAAGCCTAGCTATATATTTAACTAAAATTAACCTAAGTCTTATAAGAGGGACCTAATAGTTTTAGTACCTATTAAATAGTTTTAGATAATAGACACTTAGAATACTAATACTAATAATACCTATAATAGTAACTATAATATTAGGTATTAAGAAAAAATATAGTCTTTAAAAATAATTATTTTTAAAAACCCTTACCTGCGTATAAGAAAGAAATTTTTAATACTTTTTAGTGTTATTTTATAATAGAGCGACGCGCGCTAGTAAGCCTATTAAGCCTATAATTATTTTTTACCTTATTAAGTAATAGTTATTATATAGCTTATAGTTTATAAAAATAACTTATTACTACTATAGTATACGGTATAATAGATTATCTATTTAACTATAATAAAAATCTACTAAATAAGCTACCCTATAGCGCTTAAATAAAACTAAAAGTATAAGTTAATATATTTAATAAAATATTAGTTACTACGCGTATTCTCCTAAATAGTAGTTATACTAAATAAATTGTTAGCACTAATTTTATATATATTTATAAACTCTAGACGGTCGCACCGCAGAGCCTTATTACTTTAAAACTTACTAATAGTAATATTATAGCTAAGATAATATATATAGCTAAGATACGTATAGTAATTAGAGAATATATTAATAAAAACTAGGACTAGATTATAAATATTATTAATTATAATATAATAGTTAGATAATTATAGCTTAAGGCTTATAACCTTTTATATAAGTAAAGTAAAAAAATAATAGTATTTAAGTTAAACTATTACTATAGTAACTATTTATATTAGTTTTTACCTATTAAAGTAATATATAACTAGTATAGTAATAGTTACGCTAAAATAATTAAACTAAAAAATAAGAGTAGTATTAATATAGTAATTATTTTAACTAAAACTACTATAAAAATAATTTATTATAGTCTAGACTTTATTATTTAGATAATACTAAAAGACTAGGTACATTTAGAAATAAGTAATAATATAAACAACGTATAACGTACTTATATAATTTTTATAAAAATTAAATAGGTAACTGCCGCAGCTATATAAACTAACTTTAATAAGTTTTATTTAAAACTAAATAGGCCGCCGCCTATAATTAACAAGATTAAATAAAAATTACTAAAATAATTTTATTATATTACTAATCTTTAAAACTTTAAAGAGGTAACTAAACTGCTATTCTAATAACCGGGTGTTAATTATAAAATACACCTAAAGAAGGATAGTTAATTAATAGTATAGTACTATTTTAGCGCGTTACGCAAAAAAGCTAAAACTATTAAAACTTATATTTAAACTAAGATAGTAAAAGATTTTATACGTAAAAGTAACTTACTATTTACTACTCTATTACTAATTATTAAGAAACCTAGAGGTAGTATCTATATATATATTAATTATTATTATTTTAATAATATTATAATTAAAAACCGTAACGCCCTATTAAAACTAAAAAAAATACTTACCCGTATAAATAAGGTGCGTATCTTCTTTAAATTTAATATTATTACGGCCTTTAATAAGATTAGGATTAAAAAGAGTAATAAGTATAAAATAGCCTTTCTTATATAGTTTAGTTTATTTAAATATATAATTATACCCTTTAGACTATCTAACGCTTTAGGCACTTTTTAGTAATATATTAATTAGCTGCTACGTAAGTACTTAAACAATTTTTATTTAGTTTACTTTAATAATATTATTATCTTTAGCAAGAATAAGAAAAATTATAAATAATATTATTTTAAAGTGCTATATAGGCTCCGCAAAGCCAGTCTATATTTTAATATTAAAAAGTATAAATTCTCTATTTAACGCATTAGCTACCTCAGTATAATCCTATTAGTAAATAGGTTAGAAATAAACCTAGCTAAGATTAAAGCTATTATAGAGTAATAGTAACCTAAAATAGTAAAAAATATTTAAATATTTATTAAATTTATAAACTTTTACTAGTAATTTATATACTACTTTTTTTAAGTTGTATAATTACTAATTAAGCTAACGTATAATAACGTAGTAAGAAAAATTATACTAATACTTACTACTAAAAAAGCCTTTAAGTAGCTTAAACGTACCTTTATTAATATTTTAATACTTACTTATTTTAATTTTAATATATATATAATTATAGAGATTAATGCGTCTAATTAAGTTATTACTAATATACTTTTTTAGTATAAAGATAACGTCCTATAGCCTATTACCTTCTTTTTAATAAAAATAAAATCTATAAAGCTTAACTACTTTATTTATAATAAGGAGCTTATAGCGATTATTTATACCTTTAAAAAGTAGTAATCTATACTTACTAGTATACTTAACCCTATAAAGGTATTTTCTAATTATAAAGCTTTAAAATACTTTATAATAACTAAATAGTTAAATTATTAGTAAGCCTAATAGACTAAGTTCTTATTAAAATTTAACTTTATAATTAAATATAGGTCTAGTAAAAAGGGTATAAAATCTAATATATTAATATAATAAACTAAAAATATTTCTATAAACGTATATAATAATTAAATATAGTACTAATAGTAGGTACTATTACCTTTTAAATAATTTAAACTACCTATATACACTACGTATAATAGCGGTTCCTAAAACGCTATATACTTAATTAAAATTTTTATAGATATAATAAAATTAAATACTATAAACTTATCTTAACAGGTTTATAAAATTAGTAAGAAACTATTTATTTTTAATAATTAAGATAAGGACGCTACTTTAAAACTTTATAATAGTTATAAGAATACTAATAATATAGATCTATTAGGGCTACTTAAAGTAGTTAGTCTCTATAATAATATTATTAAAATTATAATTAATACTATAAAGAGCGGTGTACGCCGTATACCTTATTAATTTTATTATAAGTAAGATATCTATATTAAGTTATAAGATTGCCGTCTTAATAATAACTTATTATACATTAATAATAAGGTCTTTATTTTATATAATAATAAGCTCTATATATATATTATATAACTATATTACGACAACTACGCTGCTAAATATAATAATAAGTATAAAATATATATATAATTATTATAATACTATTACTAGCCCTACTATATAAATAGTATTATATAATATATACGTAACTATTTTACCTACGCTAAAATAAAATTAAAATATAAAAACAGGTATAGTTTACTATACCTTTTACTTATACCAGATATATATTAGATAAGCGTATTTTTTAATTTTATTACGCTGTTATTTAAGAGTTACTATAATAGTTATAATTATAGATATATTATAGTTTTAGTTAATTAATTATCTAAAAAGAAAAAGTTTATACTATTAATATTTCTTAACGCTAAAGCTTATATTTAGGCTTTTATTAAGTACGTCTAGTATAAGAAAAGTTATTTACTAGAATTTATAACTAATTATAGCACGTAATTTACGTCTTAGTTTTAAAAATAATTATATAAAAAGATTAGTATAACGCCGAAGTTATCTATAGTTATTTATCTAAAAATTAATAAATAAATAAAAATTACTAATTAGGCGCTAAAAGTCTATTTACGCTACTTTATTAATTATAAGTAAAATAACTAAATAAAGTTATTACCTATTATAGAGTTTAAAGTAAATAGTAGTATTATATTAATAAATATAATACTATTTAAAGCTTTAAAGGGATATTTATTATATATAGGTACTAAGCCTCCCGGTGTACTACTAAAGAGATAAAAAGTAATATATAATATATAAGCTATAAATAAACTTTTTACGCGTGTAAACTATATAAGATAATAACTATATTTAGTACTAACGTAGGTATAAGTAAAAATAAAAAAATATATTAATAATTAATAACTACTAGCCCTAGAGATCTATATAAGTAACTAAATTATATTTAATATATATAATATCTATACGCGTTACTCTAAAGGACTAAAAAGTAAAATCTTTAAACTATTTAAAGTTATAAATATTTATAAAGGGTAACTAAATAACTGTTATAATATAGGCTAAGTTTTTAAACTTAATTTTACTAGTTATACTATATTTAAAAACATCTATCTATAGTTCTATCTATAGTTATTTTTTTTATAAAATATAATACTACTACTATAATAGTAATAAGAGCTATAAAGCCCTATTACTATAAGAAAAAAACTACTTATCTATAACGTTAAAGTAATACTAGACTATAAAGTTAATAAATATATAATTAATTTAGACACCGGCTATAAAGGCCTATTAAAGTTTTTTATTAAATAGAAGGACTACGATAATTCTAACTAATAATTTTATTTTAATATTATAGGCTATTAAAAATACTTTATAGAGTACTACCGGTGTTATTTATAAATATTTTAATAATTAAGTATATTCTTCCTAAAGGCTTACGATATATAAATAGCTATTATCTAATTTATAATAAATGAATAATTAACTAATAATAAATAATCGTAAAAAGCTAAAAATAATTTAATAAATAATTAATAGATAATAAGGTATAACTAGTAAATAAGTAATATAATAAAATTATAAAAATAATACGGCTTAGTATAAAAGGCTCTCTTAGAGATATAGGTAGTAAATAAAAAAAGCTATACTTATCTATTATACTTATAATTTTAATAGTTAGGTTATAATAAAAATAGTTTTATAGCTTACTATCTAAGTAGTTATATATTTTACTACTCTAACAGGAATATTCTATTGTTATAAATATTTAACTCCGCCCTATTATATAAAAGTTAAAAATATATAAAACTAATTATAAAGCTTTAGGGACAAAGCTTCTTAAAGGGGGGAATAGTATTATAGATATAAAGGCGCCTTTTACTTAAGTATAAGCACTAAAACGGGTACGCCTACGCTAGTCTACGCTAGCGTTTTTGTATATACCCTTATCTTACTTTAGAGCACCTAATTAGCTCCTTATACATAAATTCTTATTAAATATTAATATTTAATACCTACTTTTTTAAGCCTCCGTAATAAAAAGTTATAAATCTTTAGTAATACTTTAGAACTAGAATTATAATTAATACTTATAAAATTAAAGATTTAGAGGCATATAAATAGCTTACTAATATTTATAGTTAAGGCGTTTAAAACAAAATTAAAAAGTATAGTAATTATTCCGTATAAACTAATATTAGTATAATAAAAAATAGTTAAATTTAAAATAGTTAATAAAACTACTACGTAATATAAATTATATTAAAAAAAGTAAATTTAAGTAAAAAAAACTATTTTTTTTTTAAATAAACCTTATATTTAAGGCTACCTAATTATTAAGAAAAGTTCTTTATCTTTTACGTAAACTAATAATTAGCTCTTTAATTTCTAAATTTTATTAGTTATTATATTACTAAATAGTTATACTAAACTACAAATTTATTATTTAATTAGGACTAGTTCGCTACGCTAGACCTATTTAGGTATAGATTTTTATCTTATCTAACTTTAGATAGTAATTTTTAGCCTAAATATTTTACTTATACCTTTAGATATAATGTATTTTATATAGGGATTTTAGCTTTTTATAGTTTTATATTAATTTTTTAGCAGTGCCCTGCACTTCTAAAAACTCTACTTTTTACTAGTAAAGTAGGCGTATTTAAAAAATATTTACGATAAGGGAAAGAACTTTAATAATTAATAATAATATTTATTTAAGCGCTTTATAGGAGTTTAGGGCACGTAGTAATAAAATAAATAAAAAAGTAAATATATGTTAAAGTTAGTAAATTTTTTTAAAAGCACTATAAATAGTATTATATAGTTAGGTATAATATATAAACGTGTGAAAAGACTATAAAAGTTAACTTTAAGTAGTTTCTTATACTATTTTATACTAAATAGGTTTAAATTATACTATTTTATACTATAATAGGTATAGTTTTAGTAGAGTTTAGTAAAAGTAAGTAACTTATTTATATAAGTAACTCGCCTGTAAAGTATATTATTTAATTATATATTAATATATTATACTAGTAAAAAAATATATAGTTTAGTAAATAGTGTCTTTAATTTTATATAATAGTAATATTATACTTTTTCGACATATTAAGTATAAAGGTATACACATACTCCTCCTTTTTTAAAACCCCTTTTAGTCGTCCCGAGCTACTACAGCCACACCATTTGTTCGATTAGTATATAAATATATATATATATAAATATATATAGTAATATTATAATTTATAAATTATAAATTTAAATTTTATTTTTATTTAATTTAATTTACTATTTAATTAGTTTAGTTATTAAACTACGCTAAAAGCGTAGCTTTTTTTTAAAATATATATATATAAAATATATAAAATATTTAATATTCTTTAGGAGTTTTATAAAGCCGCGATATAATATATAATAAACACTTAATAAGATAAACTATTTAATTATAAAAATAGTATAAATTTTTAATAATTAAATAAAAATATTATAAGCAATTATATAAAATACAAAAGGCATATATAATTTTAGTTAAATTAGTATAAAATAATAATTATTAATATATAAAACAATACTATTACTTAATTTTATAATAAATATATAAAAGTAAATAAAATAAAATTATTAAAAATAAAATAATAAATAGCTAAAATAAAAAAGATTATAAATAAAATACTTTATATCTAATTAAATATAATAAAATATTTAATATTTATTATTTTATTATAGTTTTAAATCTGTTAAATATATATATATATATATAAATTATATAAAACATAAAATTATAGTAGCTATAAAAATAATAAAATATAATTAAAAGTAATAAAAAGTATATATATATCTTTATTCTTAATATATTATAAAAGTTTAAGTTTTTATTATATATATATATTTATATATTAATCGAATAAATAGTATAGCTATAGTAACTTAGGGTAACTAAAAGGGGTTTTAAAAAAGGAGAAGTATATATATATATTTATACTTAATATATCGAAAAAGTTAAGTTTCTATTAAAATTAAAAAAAGAAAGATAATAAGATAATTAATATATTATTATAATAATTAGTAGATAGGGTAGTATAGTAAATTAATATTTAAAAATATAATAATTTTTTTAAAAGTGTTTTAAATTTTTCTTATTTTTCTTATATTAGAGGTTTAATTTCTCTTTTTACTATAGTATTCTTTAAATATATCTATATTACTAGTAAAAAATAAATTTTTTTTAAAAATATAAAATATTATAAAAAAATAATATAAAACTATATATTTATATATTTATATATTAATTAAATAAATAGTGTAGCTATAGTAGCTCGGGACAACTAAAAGGGTTTTTAAAAAAGGAGTAGTATATATATAACTTTATTATAAAACTATAAAAAAGCGAAAATTTCTTTTAAAAAAAATAAGTCTAGTATAAAATACTAAATATGTAAAAGTATAAATAAAATATTTTAGAGTAAAAAATTACTATTTTAAATTAAATAAAATAAAAATTCTTAAATAGGCTTAGTATAATAAACTAGGTCTAATTAAATTAAATTAATAATCTAATTATAATTAGAAATTAGAATAGAGTAGTAATATAATATAATATATATAATAAATTAGATATATATTATTTATAAAAATAAATAAATATATATATATATTAATTAAATAAATAGTATAGCTGTAGTAGCTTAGGGCGACTAAAAGAAATTTAAAAAAAAAGAAGTATATATATATCTTTATACTTAATATATCGAAAAAGTTAGGTAAGGCTAGATTAAAAAAGGTATAGTGCTACGCTAGACTACGCTAGTATACTAGTATACTTAGCGTACCCCCCTAAAAAATATTAAGTTAAGAAAGTTTAGTATAAACTACTATATTCTTTAGAGAAATATATAGATAGTAGTAGTAACTACTATTTATATATCTCTTTACTTTTTCGACACATTAAGTATAAAGGCATATATATACTCCTCCTTTTTTAAAACCCCTTTTAGTTGCCCTAAGCCGCCACAGCCACACTATTTGTTCGATTAATATATAAATATATATATCACTTTTTTATCTCTTTTATAGTTAATACAGTTAAATATTTATTAAAAAAAATACTTACTAAAATATTATTATTTTTTAAATATCTAGCTTCTATATAGTATAGTCCTCCTCTTATTAAAACTAATAATAATAAAATACGTATCCTAATTAATTTTAAGGTATTTATAGTTACCTAAGCTCTTTTTATAGTATTTTTCTATCTTATAGGTAATAAAGACACGACTCTAGTAAATACTTACTAGTATAAGCACCTTATTTATCTAAAAGTAGCTAATTTTATTTATTTAGTAGTTTACAGAGAAGTTAATTATAATTTATTAAATAAAGTTATAGCTATCTTTAATAATAGGCACTAGTATAATAGGCTAATTAGATTATTAATAAAAGAAGTAGTTAAAGTTATAAATATTAGGTTAGTAGTATTAGTAGTATTAGTAGTAGTGGTTTTAATAGGTAAAAATATAGTAAAAGTAAAAAAAATAAAAAAATATAATTTATAATTTATAGTAGAGTTAATAAATAAAATAAGTATTTTATAAATATAGTAGGTACTTTTTAGCATAAAGGATATAGTAAAGGTAAAGGTAATAGTAAAAGTAATAGTAAAAGTAATAATAAAAACGTCCTAAGTAGAGAGCCTATAGGGAGATAAATAAAAAATAGTAAAGCCTTTAGTAGATAAAAATACTAAAAGTAATTAATATTTAAAAGTTTTAGGGGGGCCTATATATAATTTCTTTAATGCGGAGGCTAGGTAGGTAGACTAGTAAATATATAGATACCTAGTATTATATTATATTATTATTATAAATAAGAAAAGAGATATAATTATAAATAAAAAATATTAACTATTATTAAACGCTATACTACTTATATATATATAGGCAGAGCGAAAAGTAATAGAAATAAATATAACCTCTATTTTATATAAATATAAAATTAAAAAAGTAATTAATAGATTATAATAGCAGTTATCGGCAAAGAGTAAAATAGGGTATAAGTAGTCTAAGTATTATATACTACTAGTAGGGATTTAGTAGAGATAGTTAAGCGCACAACGTTAAGTCCTAACTTATTAAGTACCCTTATAGGGTATTAGGCTAGGCAGCCAGATAAAGTTTAATACTAAATAATAAATTTTCGGTTAACGTCCGTAAAGAAATAAATTATTACTTAGCTAACGCCCTACAGCGTAGACTATATATCTTTTATTATATAAGTACGCTCCTATATAAAATAGAAATACTTAAGTTATAATAATTATAACTTTATTTAGTAATATAATAACCTAAAAAAAAAAGAGAGACGTTTATTAGAATAAATTAAAAAAGAGTATATAACTATTTTTTAATTAGGTAGGTATACTAAAAAATTAGCGTCTATAAAAAAAAATTAATTAGTAATAAAATATAAAATATAAAATTATTATAAGCTAAAAACTAATATATTATTTATTAAAACATATAGCTAAATAGTAACTAGTACTAAAACACTAATAATATAAATTTTTACCTACATATTAGTGCATAGGTCCGTGCGATTGTTTAAGCAGTAGTTCCGAGCTAAGCCCCTGTATACAGTTTTAATTCTCCCTGTTAGCGAATCGCTGTCCATTCGAGGTGCTGCCTGGCTGTAGTTTGCCTTCTCTTCGATTCTCTCCTTTGCGCAGTTTCCCTATGGCAGCGGCGATATAGCGCCTTTCCGTTCGGACTCTCGAGCGACGCTCAGCGGCCTCTTCCCACGCTAACGCACGCGACACAGGCCCCGGTGGATGGCGCTCACCATGTTCCGCCTGCGTAGATACCGCGTGTTCCTCGCATTCGCAGTCATCGCTGTCGTTGCGCTATACCGATTCGGCAGTTCCACTACGTCGTGGACAGGCCAAGCTTCGAGCCACTTCGGGCAGGGCCACCGCGGGGATACTGCACCGCGGGTCAAATGGGAACCCAAGCCACAGGTCGCGAAAGAGACAAAGCAGTTTGAGGTCGAGGTTCCTGCTGCGAAGAACCCGCAAGCCAAGCAGACACCACCCCCAATTGCGCCGGTAGAGCACCCCGCCGACAAGAAGCCTGCGACCGCGCAGGGAAAGAAGTCGATACCAGTGGGTGTGGGGGCTGGCCATGCGGCGCGACCAGATGCAACGCCTACGCCGCGTGCGGATGGAGAAGCGGAACAAGTCATACTCGGGGATTCGGAATTGTTTAGTCAAGAAGTCGTGCATTGGACGAAAATGCCAGAACGTTACCCTGTGCCGACGAAGTCGCTCATTGCGCTGCCGACCGCGAAGGCAAAGGCTATACCGAAGATACAGGCAGATTTCAAGCAGGAATCCGCTGCGGAGAAGGCGGATAGGGAAACAAAGCTGGAGACGATCAAGGATGTGTTCAAGCGCTCATGGTCTGGATACAAGGAATTCGCATGGTTGCATGACGAGGCCATGCCAGTTACAGGGTCGAAGAAAGACCCTTTCGCGGGGTGGGGTGCGACGCTTGTGGATGCTCTGGATACATTGTGGATCATGGGGCTGAAGGAGGAATTCGAGGAGGCTGTGAAGGCCGTCGAAAAAATCAACTTTACGACGGCGTCTCGCTCTGACATTCCTCTTTTTGAGACTACAATTCGCTACCTTGGAGGGTTACTCGCGGCATACGACATTGCTGGGAAAAAGCATGAGACCCTGCTCACGA
Organism: Pleoardoris graminearum; assembly: GCA_030770415.1. NCBI lineage: Eukaryota > Fungi > Ascomycota > Dothideomycetes > Pleosporales > Didymosphaeriaceae > Pleoardoris > Pleoardoris graminearum. Next base: position 80,720 of record JASEKS010000073.1, on the reverse strand, counting down.
AGGCGAAAGAACTAGCTGAGATTCTGATGGCCGCGTTCGATACACCGAACAGGATGCCGCAGACGTACTATTTCTGGGCACCTAATTTCTCTTCTATTCCTCACCCTGCCAGTAATCGGGTCGTTCTCGCCGAGATTGGGTCTTTATCAATGGAATTCACCCATCTTGCGCAGCTCACGGGAGATCACAAGTACTACGACGCCATCGCTCGTATCACGGATAATTTGGAAGGATACCAGAACCACACGAGACTCCCTGGCATGTGGCCTACGTACTTCGATGCCTCGGGTTGCGTCAAACACCAGTACAACACAAGTCCCAACAAACCACTTCAGAAGCCTATCACGGGAGGAGAGTCCATAGGAGAAGAGGAATACCGGAATGGAGCCTATTTGAAAGCTGACCGTACCAAGCCTCTGGTTTTGCCCGCTGAGGACGGTGCAACAGCTGCTTCTGAGGGAGAACTCTCGTCCGGAGGCAAGAAAATGATCCCGTTGGTGAAGCCAGAGCCCCTCAAGGTTATACCTAACGGCCCAAACCCGACTTGGAAGCCACCGTCCGAGGAACCGATTGCTTGGCCTGGCCCTGTTGACGCCAATACTCCTCTTAAGAAGCGCCAGCTCGCCGCTGCTGGATTTCCATCAGACCCTGAGGTAACAACCACTACACCCATTTGTGATAATCCTGGCTTTGGCCCAACATCGGAGTGGGGGAGAGAAGAATACACGCTAGGGGGTATGTCCGATTCCACGTACGAATACCTACCCAAACAATACCTGCTCCTCGGCGGCCAAGTCGAAAAATATCGCACCATGTACGAGGTCTCAGCCGAGGTCATGAAAAAGCATCTCATTTTCCGTCCTATGCTGCCCAACAACGATGACATCCTCTTCTCCGGCAAACGATTGGTCCTGGCGCAAGCACCTGGTCAACCTTTCACAACCGAACTGGAGCCCGAGTACGCACATCTCACCTGCTTCGCCGGCGGCATGTTTGGCATGAGTGCAAAGATCTTTGAGCGGCCCAGTGATCTTGAGCTCGCGACCAAGCTCACGGAGGGCTGCGTCTGGGCGTACAACATGACTGCAACGGGCATCATGCCGGAAGCTTTCGAGGGAGTAGCCTGCGAGAGCCGGAAAGATTGCACGTGGAACCAGACGCTTTACTACGAGACACTGGACCCAAACCACGAGAATAGACTGAAGCAGTACGAATTGGATATGGCGAGCTACGAAATCAGGCTAAAGAGCGCGAGCTTGTGGTATGATGAGCAGATGCAGGCGTACATGGAAGCTACGCCTACTCCTGCCCCCGTCGCAACTAGCATCCCCACGTCACCAGCGGAGGCAACGGCTGTGCCTGATAGCATCCTGGATAAACGCGAACTGGCCGATCTCGCAGCAAGTCGGAAGGATAAATTGCTCGAACCCCAACTTGCGCACCCGCAGAACAGGAGCGTCCACGTGGGCAGCGGCTCCGCAGACGATGAGTCTCCAACCAGAGTCCAACCCGAAGAAGAGGAGCCATCGCCCAGCAGAGTGATGCCGACGTTCCCAGCGATATGGTCCCCGCAAGTCCCTCTCACCCACGACGAATACGTCAAAGCCCGCCTCTCGGAAGAGCGCCTCCCCCTCGGCGTAACCAAGATTAAAGCGAGGGAGTACATCCTCCGGTACGCCTCCCCATCCCCTCCCTCCTTCCGAACCCCCACCGCTAACCCGCACCCCAGCCCCGAAGCCATCGAATCGGTATGGTACATGTACCGCCTGACCGGCGACCCCTCCTGGCGCGCCGCCGGCTGGCGCATGTTCGAGGCCATCGAGCGGCACACAAAGGCCCCGCACGGCAACTCGGCCATCGACGACGTCACCAAGATGTCGCCCGTCCTGAGCGATAGCATGGAAAGCTTCTGGCTCGCCGAGACGCTCAAGTATTTCTATCTGCTGTATAGCGAGGAGGGGGTTGTGAGTTTGGACGAGTGGGTGTTGAATACGGAGGCGCATCCTTTCCGGAGGCCGAGGGCGTGAGTGGGGGTCGGGCATGTGGTCGTGCTTTTTTTTTTTTTTTTTTTTGCTTGCGGGGTTGGGCTGTTACTTTTGGCGGATGAGATGGGATGGGCGCTAGGTGTTGTGGAAGGTCTGGCTTCGGCTGGCATTGCAATGGTGGCTTTTTTGGCAATAAGGCTGCGGCGCTGTTCTCTTTTATGAGCATATAGTTTGGCGAAGACGAGTGCGAGGAGTGATAGCGTTGCAATGGAGTCTGCAAGATTCGATGCGCGGTATTCTGGCATGATGGCTAATGCGATGGTCGCGATCGTGAGATCTGGACTGTCATCCTAGCATTGTGTTCAGCCACGTCTAACACCAACATTCGATATCTTATTGTATTCATTAGAAAGTCCGACCACTCGACGCAGGCCATGACGGTTCTATAATACAAAGCCTCCACGTCGCCGAACCTCTATGATACATTGCAAACGACCAAGACCAGGGCAATACGGCCCATTGCAGCAGACTGACCCCCAAATCCCATATGGTATTCATATCATCCCATTTCCATGCGCGCAAAACCGTCGTGCAAACGCCGTCCCAGCCACAAATGCAATACACGCTCAGTAGAGAAGAAAGAGAAGAAGTGAAGGGTTCTAGTCGATGGTGATGATTTCCCGGTTGTTGCCACTGGGCCGGCTAGTTGGGGGCTTCTTGGGGTTCGGAGCGTCAGGTCCGCTGGGGCGACTCGCGGGACCAGGCTTGGTAGGCGGTGCTTGCCGCAGAGGCGCACCGTTGGCCGCACCGCTCGAAACGATGACGTTCCCGGACTCCTGCTGGACGCCCCCCTCGACGGAGCAGCTCAGAACCGCCTCGTTCAGCCTCCTCAGTGCATCCGGGATTCCGTCAACGTGGGCAATGATACCTGTCCGCGTGCCCCACCAGCGCTCGTTCATCTCCCTGAAAAACTTATACAGTGCCTCTTTGAGGGCGTCCGCACGTTTGTAGTTGGGACTGCGGACGATCTTCGGGCGTATGTCTGCCGGCTTGGCCTCGCTGTCTTCGATGTCCCAGAAGATGCCGTCGTCTTTCGATTTCAGCTTGATGTCGAACGAACACGGCGGGTTCGTATACGTGATCCTATACGTACGTAGATCGTGCAAATGGATCGCTGGATTATCCACATTTCCAGGGACGCGGTTTTCGATCTCGCAGAGGGCGGTGAGGAGCGGTCGAGTGAAAATGAGAGTTGTGCAGAAGCGATCAAGCCCGTTGTTGTCGCCATGTGGGGAGTCTGAAAGGCCGGGAGAACGGTCGTTGATGATATTCGTGAGCAAGCAGTGTATGCGATTATGCGGGTTCTTGTCAGGAAATTTGATCTGAATGTCTGTTTCCTTGCCGAAGAGTACCTTGACAGAGAGCTTTTCACTGTACTGGAAGTCGACTTGTTCGAGCGACGACGACCTGAGCTGCATCTTTCGCTTGTCGAGGGTAGTTGCAAAGGACCGCAGGCGATTCAGGTCTCGCAAGCGAGCTTTCAGCTCACTGACAACTTCGTGGCCAAAAGGTGTAGACAGAAGTATTGAGAACTTGCCGCCTTCTGAGAAAGAAAAGTTGGTTTGCGGTGAAGCCGACATGAGCTTCTGCATGTCGGTCGCCACCTTAGGCACCATAGTTCCCGTCGCAATGTGCCAGACACTGCGATAATCGGATCTGAAGCCGTGGCCCGTGATTGTCATCTCCGGTTCCAGCCAAGAAGCCTCTCCAGGCTGTGAGGAAAGAAGATCTGATGTTCGAACGTGCAACGCCCAGCCCCGTACAATACCTTCCAACGAAGCTGGGCGCCGTGATGGCACGATCTCATGGCGGAGACTATATGCCTTGCCTTCTTGTCCGAGAGCGCGCGACGTGATGGAATACGCATGTTGGTGGGCTGCAACCCTCTCTATACGTGACAGGGTTGCGCGGTTGATCACCGGCAAAGGTCCATCTATAGTTTGAATGGTAATCCTTTGAGCATGCAGGAGGGTCGACCCTTTCTCGCCAATCTCGCATATCCACCAAGACTCACCAGCAGGGTCCACGATTGCAGCCAAAGCTGTGTCTGTTGACCAACCTCTGGGCCAGAACAGTGTAAACCGCAATACATTCAGATTGACTGCTGCCTTAACGACCTCCAAGCGCAGGGCTTGTCGTGCAACGGACTTCCACCCCAGCTGTTGCGCATATCGTTGAACCGATTCCAAAATCGAGCGGGCTAGCAGCTGCGTGATCGTATTACTGGTTGTCAACGGGTCGGGAGAACGGTTGATTGCATGCTCCGCGGGAGAAGAGAGAGGATTAGCAGGTCTGAGAGTGTACCTTCCTGTGACAGGTTCTATGGAGAGAGCGGTGGCGTTGCCTTTGGAACCAATGGAAACATCGAGTCGGCAATCCGAGGGTTCTGTCTTCGATAGAGTGGCCTCTGTATGAATACCAGGGGCGAAAGTCTGATGAGCAGCCCGCAACAGGTGACAGCTATGCAGTGCTATGACCTGCTTAATCATTCGTTCCGCAGACAGATGGTTCCAGTCGAATTTGAGGTCTACGTCCTGAACATGGACACCCTCGCGGAACCAACGCACACTTATTGACGATACTGGAGGGCCTCGCCATGATACTTTTCCGTCTCTCAGCTTGTTGCTGGACACGCCAATCTCAATCCAGCTCTTCTTCCCAGGTCTATTCAACCAGTACTGGATCCAGAGCACGCGATGTGCGAATTCGGATCGGAGTGAGCCGGCCCATCCAGCCCGAAGCAGTCCATTCGCCTGCGTGGCGAGAATAAAGATCTTATGTGAAAGCGTGACGTTGTGGAGATAGCCGAAACATGCTTCCAAGCCTTCGTCTCGAAGCAGGTTGTCTACTCCCAACTTGAGGCGGTTGAAGAAACGGCTATCAGACGCGATTACTGGCGCTGGCGAGAACAGCAGCCTCATATCGACGAAGTGGAACTGATCCGAAGAATCCTCGACGAAAGACAAAAGGTCGACCTCAAACTCGCCGTCCACAATGAAGGTTACACGGCCGTTCTCTATCCGCCATGTCGAGAGCTGCCGAGGGACCTTCTCGTGGACGATCATCCGCGTGGAAAGCGACGTATTCATGTATCGCAACAGCTTGAGTGCTTTCTCTGCGGATATTGGGGGAGGCGGAATGAAACCCATCTATCAACGGATCAGTATTTTGTTGGTAAAATTACGAGGTCACTCACATCCGGAATCCACTCCGCCTTCCCTGTTCCCAGAATCTCCAACGCAGTCCTAATGTCCGGATTGAGCCGTCTTGCCTGATTCATGGCGAGTTTCATTTGCTCTATCTTGTCGTCGACCTGACTTTGTGCGAATGCCTGCTTCTGCGTCCAACCAAAAAGATCAATCAACTTGGAAACATCGGCTGACGCCTTTTTGCCCCACTCCGTAAGTACCATTAACTTTATGAACTTTGCCCGATTCTCCATGGCAAACCGCAGAATCAGAAGCTTCTTTTGCTTGTTGATCTCTTGATCCTGAGGGTTTGGTAGGCCCAGCCCGTTTGGAAGATTGCCATTGATCTGCGCCGGCTTCAGTTCCCTCATCTGCATGAGGGTTTCGGAGAGCTCATTGTAGGTTTCTTGCGAGACACGCTGGATGAGCTTCGAGAGGGGGTGGTAGCACTCAGAGGGGACATGATCAATCCCTGGCGGCAGCTGCGCGACCTGGTTGGCCGCAGATGCTGCGGTTGCTGCTGGAGACACTCCATTCGCGTTCCCGCGGCTGTACGAGGGCGTCTGGACGGCCGGCGCACTGGCGGGCGAGCCCTTCCCGGCGATGCCATTGACCATTTTGCCATCATGGCTCCGCTTTTTGCCGTCGGCATCTCGTGCACCCAAACCTCCGATCGCACTGGTGTTCATGTTCAAAATGCCTGGCATAGTCTGCTCCTGTAGCCCTTGAGAGCGCGCACCGCCCCTGCCGCTCTCCGCAGCCACCCCACTTGCTGCCCCAGCCCGCGTGAGCGACTGCGCCGACTGTATCTCGAGCTTCTGTCCGACGGCTGTTCCGGAGTAGTGCAGGGTAGCGTTGCGGGCGGCGTCTGCGGGCGCGCAGGTGGTTGTCGCGGTGGATTTGTTGGTCAAGGAGAAGGCGGGTAGCCAGGCAAGGTATGCGTGCAGCGGCCCGTCGGTGCGGCTATCGCATCGTAGTCGCTGGCGGGGAAGCGTGCGCGTTGCAGCCGGCGGAGAATGCGCGACGGCGAAGGTGCGCTCGGCGGGTGGTTGCGGCGGGCGGTCGTACGGGCGGTGGTGTGGAGAGGGCAAAGCATGCGTTACGAGGGCGGGCCGTGACGAAAGCGCTGAATCGCTGCTTGGCGCCCTTCGACCTGGACAATGCGTCTGGCTGCCCGCTGCCGCTGCCGCCCTGCATAACCGCGCACAATTCTCGGCTTTCCCGCGCGTGGGCATCGCGTTTAGCCCTGTCCATCACCCGATGAGCCCATGCCGGCACCACGCTGGCCCCTCGACACCTCCATCCTCGCCGCCGTAGGCTATTGCGCCCCGACGCACCCTCGCTGCGCGCCGCCGAGCTCGTCGGGCCGTCATGTCTTGCTCCAGGTGACACGCCCTCTCGCCGCCAATCAGCGCCCTCCGTCGAGGCATCCGCGCAAATGACGCCTCGCGCGCCCGACTTCCTGCCCCCGCCCCAACCACGCCCAGAGCCCGACCGCGATGCGTCCCAGCACGCCAAAGCCTCTGCGCCATCGCTGTCGCCCAGCAACGAAGCAGATGACGAGCAGAGCCTCTCCGACGACTACGTGGACATGGACTCCGACCGCTCACCGCCGCGCTATGCCGGCGAGGACGTCCGTCTGACCAGCGACAAGGAGCTCTCTGGCTTCTACATGTATGGCTGGGCGGCAGAGGTCTTCGTCGTCTGCGGAATCGGGAGCTTCATCCCCGTGACCCTCGAACAGCTCGCGCGCGAGAATGGCTTCCTTCTTCACGACCCCAAAACACCATGCAAGACCGCGCGCATAGCCGCACCTCGATATTCTGTATCCTCGCCACATGAAGAGAAGGGACAATGCATAGTCAAGATCCTCGGCATCGACATCAATACAGCCAGCTTTGCCATGTACACCTTCTCCATATCCGTCCTGATCCAGGCACTGCTCATCATCTCCATGTCGGGAGCGGCCGACCATGGTCGCTTTCGCAAGACTTTCCTCTTGTGGTTCGCCTTTGTAGGCAGCGCCGCGACCATGCTATTCCTGCCTATTGTGCCAAAAGTGTACATCCTGGGCGCATTGCTGGCTATTGTTGCCAACACCTGCTTTGGCGCCAGCTTTGTGCTGTTGAACTCTTTCTTGCCGTTGCTTGTGAGATTTCATCCAACAGTCCAATATGCGAACCTGTCCCCGGATTCGAGCGATTTGGACGAAGAGGATCTGGAGCACCCCAATGTAGCACAAGAAGCACGCTATTCCAACGAGCTCGCCCACGATGAGAACGTGATGGATAATGTGGCCGATGCCACCACCGCGCTAATACCGCACATGCAATCCGAAGCCAACCTCACAGTCCCCAATCCTGTCTCACGAGCAACTCCCTTCCAGGAACTCGCTTTGTCCACCAAGATTTCCTCCTACGGCATTGCGATCGGGTACATCGCCGCGCTGCTGGTGCAAACCATTGGCATCCTCGTCGTTATTGCCTTTGGTAGCTCCTCAAACTTTGGCCTTCGCCTTGTCCTTTTCATCATCGGAGCGTGGTGGTTCGTCTTCACTATCCCCACAGCAATGTGGCTGCGTCCGCGGCCCGGACCGCCACTGCACATAGCGTCGTTCAAGTCCAATCTGGGGACTGCATTCGCCTACTTCACATACAGCTGGAAGTCCCTCGGTCGGACAGTCAAGCATGCGCAGTATTTGAAGGACGTTTTGCTTTTCCTTGCAGCATGGTTTCTCTTGAGCGACAGCATCGCTACAGTATCAGGTACAGCGGTTCTATTTGCGAAGACCACACTAGGAATGAAGCCCGCGTGGCTCGCCCTCATCAATGTGATTGCCACCATATTCGGCGTGATCGGAGCTTTCACTTGGTCCCGCATCAGCATCTTCCTCCGCCTGGGCCCCTCACAAACCATCCTCGCGTGCATCTTGCTGTTCGAGCTCATCCCCATCTACGGACTGCTTGGCTACATCCCCGCGATCCGCCGCCTCGGCATCTTCGGCCTGCAGCAGCAGTGGGAAATGTATCCCTTGGGCGCAGTATACGGTTTCGTTCTGGGTGGACTGAGCAGCTACTGCAGGAGTTTGTTTGGCGAGCTCATCCCGCCAGGGTACGAGGCTGCTTTTTACGCATTGTACGCTATCACCGACAAAGGCAGCAGTGTGTTTGGGCCGGCGATTGTGGGTGCGATTACAGATCGGTATGGCGAGATTAGACCTGCTTTCTGGTTTCTGGCGCTTCTCATTGGGCTTCCCTTCCCGATCATGATGCTCGTGAATGTGGAGCGCGGCCGGGAAGAAGGCGCTGCGTTGGCAAGAAAGCTGGAGGAGATGGCCGAGGCTGAGGCTGGAAATGATAGGGAGATCGAAGATGTGGTGGCAGATGAGGATTTCGAGACGGCATATCAGCGTCAGTGAGCGTGCATGTGCATCCATGGCGTTTCGCATGACTTGGGGTACTGCAGTTTAACTATGTGTTTGGGTTTTGTTGATATTGGAAGTTGATGCTAGACCAGAGGGATCTCTGAATATAGTCCGCAGCAACCGTCGCATGTGTCTGGGCAGGTTGACATACTAAGCTAGGAATTCAATCATGCTTCGTTGGTTGAAGTTACCCCATGCTGCAAAACACATTGGCCAAAGAAGCCGCTTGCTGAAGGCTATCCTTCAGAAAATTCAGCCTGAATAATGCGAACTTGGCACGATCTCATGATGGTGGAGTCTGGGGAGTTCACGCATTATCAGCTTAGGCACGTACTTGGGTAAGAAACGATCTCGGACGGGAGAAGAAAGCCATAATCTATCGGGCGCGCGATCCTGCACGTGACGAGAAGGTTTGGCGAGCGCGACGCGTTGGCGTCCGCCGATGCCAGGGTCTGCCTGTTAAGTTTGTATTTATGCAAGCACGTCCACCCAACAAACACTCAACTCTTTCCACCCCCATCGACACCGCCTCTTCAGACAATATTGCAACACAGCATCACCATTCACATCGAGCCTCTATCTTACTTGCCCCACATCTCCCACCATGTCTATCGTCTCGCTCCTCGGTGTCGAAGTCAAGAACAACCCGACGACGTTCGACGCGCCATATGAGTTCTTGATCACCTTCGAGTGCCACGAGCCGCTGCAGAAAGGTCATAGTCTCTCACTAAACCTCCTCTGACTTACTCTGACTGGCAACAGATCTCGAATGGAAGCTCACCTATGTCGGCTCCGCGACATCGTACGTCCCCACCTTAGGCTTCATTGGCAACGCAAACGCTGACTTCACCAGCAACGAGCACGACCAGGAGCTTGACTCTGTTCTTGTCGGCCCCATCCCCGTTGGTGTGAACAAGTTCGAATTCCGCGCCGACCCTCCGGACCTCTCGCGCATCCCCAACAATGAGATCATTGGCGTTACCGTCATCCTCCTCAGTTGCAGTTACGACGACCGCGAATTCGTGCGGGTCGGATACTACGTCAACAACGAATACACAGACGAGGCGCTGCAGCTCGAGCCGCCTGCGAAGCCCGTCATCGAGAAGGTGCGACGGAACATCTTAGCCGAGAAACCACGTGTGACTCGCTTTGCGATCAAATGGTATGACTTGCGGATCACCACCTGTCGGGCGCAATCCCCCTCTGTGTTGATTCGGGATGTACAATACGGGTACCGAAAACACAAACAACGACCGCTAGACTGGCGTGTTCTTGGCCTCCGTATTTTATATCCTGGGAACACGTAGGGTAGATGATTTCGTCACCCACTGTAGATCATCGTAACCTAGGCAACAGCACTGACCTTTACAGGGATTCTGAAGAGACGGCTCCACCCGAGTTCCCCCCTGACCAGCCCGAAGCCGATCTCACCGCCGACGGTGACCAGTACGGCATTGAGGAAGAAGAGGAGGAGGATGAAGAAGAGGCAGAAGGTGCTGCTCCCGCCGAGGGTGAAGACGCTGCTATGGGCGGCGCGGAGGACACCGCCGGCCCCGCCGCCGCCGAAGATGACGATGAGGCCGGCAGCGAGGATATCGAGGATAGCGAGGGCGAAGACGAGGAGGAGGAGGAGGCCGAGGAGGAAGGCGGCGACGACATGGAGATGGATGATGCCGCCCCTGCGAATGGCGACCAAGCTCATTCCAAGCAGCCTATCCAGGCGAACCCGGATGTCATGGTGCATTAGAAGGGGTAGAGGAGTGCGATGCATGAGGACCTGGGGTGGGATTTTGGGTTGCGTTAGGGATTCATGTTACTTCGGGATAGGCATAACGTAGGTGGATGAATGGACAATACACCCATGCCTATGGCGTTTTTGAATGCAACGGTGTCGCGGAAGGTTATCGAGTTCTTCGTTTAATGAGGGTGCCGTCGCGGTTGTCTTGACACCTGTAGCACCATGCAAAAAGTTTTGATACTGTGCGTTGCCCTAGAATAGATGATACAACAACCGACAGTACTATGTTCTTGTATGCAACCACGGCACGTCTTCCATTTGTCTTGCTGATATAGATTGAGACTGCTTGATGTACGGTGGTAGATGTACGCTTTCCATCTTAAGCATAGTCATGCTCTGCTCTCGAACCTGCTCGCACTGTCGTACTATTGGTCATCTTCGTTGTTCATAGTTTTCATGTTTGATGGCCGCCTGCGAACCGTTGTCGTGAAAAGGCCCTGGTGGATGAGACTCTAGGAGGCTAACACACAGGTGCAATAGTCTGACGACGTGACAAGCTCGTCCCGTAGCATGCCAGTACCCTTCACGTCCAAATGTGGTTGTCAATCTGCATACGAAGTCGCGAACAGCCCCGATATCCAAATACGGTCGCTCAAGCCACGCTGTGGTGCTCGGAGTCACGGATACGCGCTTTCATTCCCCACTACCGTATATCACTCAGCTACAAATGCCAATGTTCCCTGGGTGGCCAAGGTGATGACGCGAAACGTGTTGTTTGTGGTAGCTTAGCGCTCTTTAATACGGAGCTGTTATATCGCTTTATTAATATTACGTATAACTATATATAATGTTAACGCTTATTTCATTAATTTACTGCTAATCTATCTTTCTACTATTATCCTTATACTACTTATTTATATTGTTACGGAGGCTTAGAAGCAGATATTAAATATTAATATTTAATAAGAATCTATATATAGAGAGCTAACTAAATACTCTAAAATAAAATAAGAGTAATATATTCTACGGACGAGTTGTCTATATAAGTAAGTTATTTACTTTTACTAAAAATCTATTAAAATATTTTTTTATACTAATACCTTTTTAATATTACTAATTAAACGTGTTAAAAAAAGTTTAGGTATAACTAGTTCTTTAAATTATTAAATAAAATATAATTCTTTTAATATAATATACTATTACTATTTATAAAAATTTTTAAAAAATATTAAATAATTAATATACTAAATAACTTTTAAGATTTAATATTATATCTAACTTATAAAATAAAAATAAAAATAAAAAGTAAGTACAGGGCGGTAATATTAAAAAAACCTAAATTTAAAAAGTAACTATTGTTAAAAATTAATATAAAATTAATTACTATACTTAAAAATACGTAAATTATAGCGTTTTAAAAGGAAATCTAAAAAGATTTAAATAATAATATTAATTACTACTTAGTTAGTATACATAATAAATTAAAATTACCTAAATATTATAATTTTTTTAGTAACTTTTTTACGTCTCTATAACTTTTTAGTTTATAAATATATTTAACTAAAATTTTAACTATACTATTCTAGAACTAGCGTAGGTGACGTAGTCTAATTTTTAATAAAAATTTATTATATAATAATAACTTTATATAATTAGTAAAAATTTAGTTCTCGCTTATATAATTATTAATTACGTAATATATTATTAATATTATACTATATAATATATATATTTATATACTAATTAAATAAATAGTGTAGCTATAGTGGCTGTGTAGGCGACTAAAAGGGGTTTTAAAAAAGAAGGAGTATATATATGCCTTTATTATACTATATAATAATATATCTTTAATTTTATAAATCTAGACTCCTATTACTATAATATAATACTAAATTTAATAAAACTTAAATATAATATTAATCTTATTTTAAAAGTAAATACTCTTATTTTAATAATTATTTTTACTATAAAAAGGTTTCAAAATAGTATTAAAAATACTATATAATATATTAGAAATAAAATAATATTAATTATAATATAAATAAAGTTAAAAGGGATAGATTTCCTTAGGTAATATAAAGAAAAAAAAGAATTATTAATAGAAACTTAACTAAAAGTCCTAAATAAGAAAATAGAAGAATATTATTAAAAAATAGTTTAAATATTTTAAAAATATTTTTATAAAATAGTTTTAAAAAAGAAGTGTTATAATATTAATATAAATAAATAAACTAATAATTAATAAAGAAAATAAAAAAAACGATTGAAATATACTAAAAAAAATATTAAAAGTATGAAAAATATAAATTTAAAAGAAAGGATATATTTTAAAAAGTTATTAATATAAATAAAAGAGACTAGAAAGAAGTATTATATAAAAAAGTAATAATAGAATTAGAAAAAGTACTAGCTATTAATAATTTAAAAAGTAAATTATTTTTATATTTTAATATATTAAACTATACTACTTTTATAATATTCTAACAATATACTTTTATTTATTTAATATTAATTATATTAATTATTTTATTAGTTATTGTCGCGGTGAAATACCTTAGATTGTATATTATTAGCTTATAAAACTCTTTAGAACAGAGTATTTATTTTTCTTTTATATATATATAATACGGCTCTTTAGCGCTTTTATTTATAAAACTAGTCTTTATTTTTTAATTTTAGAATCTAGTAATTTCTAGCTTATTTTTTCTTTATAGTTATAAGCCTAATATTTTAAAAGTAAAGGAAGATTTTCCTTACGCACCTAATTATTAGAAATTCTATTTTTTAAAGCTCTAATTAATTCTTTAATTTTTTATTTAAAAACTTTTAGTTCTATAGATCTAGCGAGTATTACTTTATCTATATACTAATAATAAATCTTATATTTTTAATTATTAAACGCTTAGTAAGCTTTACGACTAATAATTCTCTAAGCGTTATAATAACTAAAACTACTTTATTTCTTTTAATTAATAATATCTATCTTACCGATTCGGTAAGCTAGCTAACTTAATATATATAGCTTAAAATATAGTATATACTTTATGGCGTTTAAAATTTTATTAATTTTAATTTTAAAAGTGTTAATAATTTTAATAATTTATTTTTAATACTAAAGTTTCTACGTATCCTAAAAGCGTTTAAAGCTAAAATTATAAAAATCTACTATAACTATATTACGAAGATAGCTATATATTAAGTCTACTTATCTAAATATACTACTAAAGTAAACTAAGTAATAAGTATTTAGAACTAGATTAGTATAATAGTAACTTTAAAGCTTATAAGTGCTGTTTGAATATACTATACTATTAAGGAGGATATTTTAACTTACTTAATTATTTATTTTTTTAAATAAGAGCTTTTAATTACTAACGCAGTAGCTAAAAATATTATAAAATAATAATACTATACTTATTTAAAAAAAATAAAGTATAGAAGAATAGTTTTTAAACTATAGTATTATAAATAAAAAGCTCTTTATATAAAGACGGAGGTATATAAGCTTAATAATATTTAAAATAAGCTAGTTATTACTAACTTTTTTACTACTATTAATAAAAAATTAGTATTTAATTAGATAGAACAGATACGTACAACCTAAGTTTAAAAATTAATACTTAAAAGTAAAAAGTACTTTCTAATAGAAAAAAAAATTTTTTTAAGTAATATTATAATATAGAACTATTAAGTTATCTACTAAAAGCTTTAGAATTTTTATAACACTTAGTAAATAGAGCCTATTTTCTTAATTAGATAGCTTATAGTTAAAAAATAAGGGTAAGTCGTACTAGTACTTTTATAAACCTAAAAATATTATTAAAAACCTACTAAGTACTATTACTTATAGTTAGTATTAATAAGTACTTATATTAGTTATACTGTGCTGCTTTTTAAAAAGAATAAAAAAGAGCTTCTTAAGCGCCTTAAATTTAATAAATTTATAGCTTTTTATATATATATTTATATTTATATATTAATCGAATAAAAAGTGTGACTGTAGTAGCTTAGGGCGACCTAAAAGGAGGTTTAAAAAAAAAGTATATATATGCCTTTATACTTAATATGTTAAAAAAGTTAGGTAAAACTAAATTAAAAAAGGTATAGCGCTACGCTAGCGTACTTAGCACGCCCCCCTAAAAAATATTAAATTAAAAAAGTTTAGTATAGACTACTATGTTTTTTAGAAATATATAGATAGTAGTAGTAACTACGACCTATATATCTCTCTTTTATTTCTCTTATAGTTAACACAGTTAAACATTTATTTAAAAAAAATACTTATTAAAATATTTTTTAAAATATTAGGCTTTAAATATCTAGCTTTTGTATAGTATAGTCCTTTTTTTATTAATACTAATAACAAGATAATTATAATTAATTTTAAAATATTTATAGTTACCTAAGCTTTTCCTGTAATATTCTTTTGCTTTATAGGTAATAAAGATACGACTCTAGTAGATATTTATTAGTATAAGCACCTTATTTATTTAGTAGCTGACTTTATTTATTTAATAGCCGATAGAAAAGTTAATTATAATTTATTAAATAAAGTTACAGCTATTCTTAATAATAGGTATTAGCTTAATAAGTTTTTTTTTTTTTTTTTTTAAAATAAGTCTTTTATTAAGGCTACCTAACTATTTAAGAATAGTACTTTATCTCCTAAATAAACTGGAACCGGCTCTTTAATTTTTTAACTAGGTTATTATTTACTAAATAGTTATACTAAGACTATTAATTTATTGCCTAATTAGGACTAGTTCGCTACGCTAGGCCTATTTAGGTATAAAATTTTATCTTATTTAATTTTAGATAATAATTTTAGTCTAAATATTTTACTTATACTTTTAAATATAACTCGTTCCGCGTAGAGATTTTAGCTTTTTATAGTTTTATATTAATTTCTTAGTAGTACTCTATACTTTTAAAAATTCTACTTTTTACTAGTAAAGTAGGCGTATTTAAAAAATACTATAATAAAGAGAGGAATCGAACCTCTAATATATAAATAACGTTAAAATTTAATAAATCTATATATTTCTAGGCACTTACCTACTGTGCCACCCCACCTTTAATAAGTTAATTAAATTATTAATAAAGGAAGTAGTTAAAGTTATAAATATTAAATTAGTAGTATTAGTGGCGGTAGTTTTAATAGCGGCTTTAATAGTAGCGGCTTTAATAGGTAAAAATATAGTAAAGGTAGAGAAAGTAGAGAAATATAATATATAGTTTATAATAGAGTTAATAAATAAAATAAGTATTTTATAAATATAGTACGTACTTTTTAGTATAAAGAATACGGTAAAAGTAAAAGCAGCGGCGAAGGTAATAGTAAAAGTAATAGTAATAGTAAAGACGTTTTAAGGGTAATTAATATTTAAAAGTTTTAGGGGAGCCTATATATATAAGTATAATAATGCGTAGACTAGGTATATAAATAGGCGTACTTAATATTATAGTTATTTTTAAGCAAGGACGGATTTATAATTATAAATAAATATTAATTATTATTAAACGCTACACCACCTGTGTGTATAGGTAAAATAAAAAGTAATAGAAATAAATATAACCTCTGTTTTATTTGGTAAAAATAAAGTTAAAAAAGTAACTAACAGGTTACAATAGTAGTTGTCGACATAGCTCTTTATAATATACTTAAATAAAAGAAATAGCTTAAAGAAAATACTTTATAGAGTAAGGGGTCTAATAAACTAAAATTTTTTAGCTTTTTTATATATATAGTTATTAATCTTTTGCTTATTATAAGTAATAAATTAAAATAAAGTAATAGTATATATTTTAAATAGAATAATAATATATATACGCTCTTTAAAGGTACTATTTTTAATAATAATATTACTTTATATTTTATAAATAATAGATCTCTACTAATTCTAAAATTTTTTAAAAAAACTAATAGTATCTATACTATTAAGACTAAAATATAAACTTTTCTACTCTCTAGTATAGGAATATAAGTAATTAAAAATACTTTAAATAGTCTAAATAGAAATTTTATAAAAAATCTTATATTAAAGAATATAACTATTATAGAAAGATTTTACTTAAATATAGTATTTAAAACTTATTTATATAATAAAGGGCTTTAGTACTTAGACTTAAATAATATACTATATATAAAATCTTTAATATAAAATTTTATACTTATAATACTTATTTAGAAGTATAATTTTATATTTATTAAATACAAGCTTTTATCCTTTTATCCCTTAATTTAGAGCGTAATATTAATATATTAAAAACTTTATATATAGTTAATATATCTGCGTATTAATACTAAGGATATATAGTACTAAAGAATAAAATTATTAGGTTAAAAAGCTTTATATACTCTAGTCTAAAAAGTGTTAAATATATATATTTTAAATACTAAGCGTATATATTACGAGTAATATTTTTTTATATACGTAGCTTAGGTAATTTTTTAAAAATTAAAAAAATTTTTACCTTAATAATACTAATGTATTTTATAAAATCTCTTTAATATACCTAAAGAAAGACACGGTAAGTAGTAGATATTATTAATTAAAAATAACTATAGTAGAAAGGTTTATATATAGAGTTTATATTATAATTAGTATTTAGGTATTAGGCCACGGTGCACAGAGACCCTTAAAGGACTAATAAAAACTATAGATAAAAGAAGTTATATAACTAACAGACGTAATAAAGGTCTATTATATTTATTAATAAACTTTTAGTAAGTCTGTTAATAGACTCTTAGTAGGTTTATTAATAGACTTAATAAAGATCTATTAGGTTTATTACTATACTATATAGGAGCGTAAAGACTAATAAATTAGATTTTATCTTTAACCTATTCTTAATTTATTATTTAGATTATTTAGGTTCTTATTAATTTAATATTTTATAATATTAATACTAACCCCTATTACCTATTTATATAGGTATAATCTTATTTTTTAATATTATTACTACTCTTACCCGAGAACTAACCTAAAACCTAAAAGGATTTTAATACTTTAAATATTTTTAATATAAGTAGTTTTAAGGATCTTATAACTATATAAGACTTATATAATAAGACTATATTACTAAATCTGTATAATAAAAACTAAAGGAAACTTAACTACTAGCTATTATAGCTAAACTTATATTTTTACTTTATAATCTTAGATATAAGTAATAAAAATAAGGTCTTATTTACTATAACTTATATATAAGAAAAAGCTATAGAATAGATTTAACCCTATATAAGCGCCTATTTAGTTAAGGAGAACTCTAAAGGAGATAAAATTAATAAAATAATTAAGGACTACTTTATATTTAGAGAGAATTTTAAATAACTTTTTAGAGTTACTAACTAGGTGCTACTAGTTAAAAGAGTAATTTAAGGGCTTAAATAGACTTATTTAGTTATAGAGTATATAATACGCTTTAAGTACTATATAGTATAACTAAAATAGAAATATATACCCTTAATAATACTATATAAGTAAAGACTAAAGAGGAGTATAAAAAAGGAACTCCTAAAAAGTAATATTTTAATTAATAAGTTTTAAGAACTATATAATAAATTTATCTAAATTAACGTAAAATAATATAAACTAAACTAAGTATTTTAGTATAAAGAAAAAAGTAACTTAAGCTATAAAAAGTTTAGTAGATAAGCTAGCTATTATAAAAGTTATACTAGCTAGTAAAATAAAGATTTTTATAGATACTAACTAATAAAACTAGATATTCTAACTAGAGATATAAAGAGAGAGAAAGGCTTTTATAAATTAAAATATAAGTATAACCTTAGTAAAGAGGGACGGACTTATTTTATATATAGAAAACTAAGCTATATTTCTAAAAACTATAGATCTAAAAATAAGATTAGATAATAGTTAAATATATTAAGCGCTAAGTATAACTATACTAAAGACGATAAATAGATTATTACGAATAGTATTAGTAAACTTAATTTTAAAGAAGTAAAGAAAGAAAATAACTTATTTTAATTAAAACTATATAAAGATCCTAAAAAAAAAAGAATAATAGTTAAGTAAATTTTTTTTTTTACTAAGAGCGCCGACGCTATACTCTAAAAGTAAAATAAAAGAAAAAGAAGTTAAGTAGAAAATTAATATATAGGACTACTAAGAATAAAACTAATTTAATAGAAAAGTAACTAATACTATAATATTTTATCTTACCTACACTACGACTATTTTAAAGAAATAAAATTAATTTTTAAAGAAGACTCTAAGTAGACAGATATAGTTTATTAGAATTAATTTAAAAATAAAAAATACTTATATAAGAACTCTTATTATAAATTAAAATATAGCCTAAATTACTAAAATCTAATATACTATATACTAAAATAGTAATTATACGAAGTAAATATATACCTAGTATATTATAGTATTAAAAAAAAATATTAGTTTTCTACCTTTAGACTAAGATATTAGTAGATATAGTTTAACTACTTAATTAATAACTATAATTAATACCTATAGGATAAAAGGGAAAAGAAATACTTTTTAAACTATATAAAGGCTAACTATATAGTAATAAATATAATTATTAATAGAAATTATAACTAAACGTATTAGTAAACTTACTTATATTTTAAGTATAATTAATACTAGATTAGTAAACAACTATTTAGATTTAGAAAGGCAGAGGAATATTTTATAAAAAAAAGAACTACTACTAAAAAAACTTTTTTAGGTTTACTAGTAAGCCTTAAGGGTTTACGAGAGAACTAAGTATAATAAATAGTACTTTATTAATTAAATTATTAGTTAAGCTTAAAAGAAGATAGATAAAAGCTATACTAGACTTAAGAGTATAAGGGAACTAACTATATATTATAATAGGTACTTAAAAAAGCAGGTTTTCTATAAATATTTAAGAATAGCCCTTATATACTCTATATTATAAATAGAAACTTAATACTAGGTATACTATAAGTTAAGTACGAGGTTATAATAAACTTTAAAATTTATTAGTACTAAAAAGAGATTACTTTTAATATATTATCTAAGAGTAATTATAATATTACATTAGGACTTCTATAGTTATAAAAGCATAATCTAGAAATAGACTAGTAAAATAAAAAGCTTTTATTAAAGCGCTATAAATATATATTATAAGTAAAGCCTATATATCCTACGCTAGAGATGATAGATAAGAGAGTAATAGGAATAATTATTTTAAAAATAGAATTTAAAGAGAATAAATTTATTTTAGTAGATACTAAACTAAATTATTAAATTATAAAGTATAAAAAAGTAGAGCACCGTATAACCTATAAGATTTTTAAAAAAAATATAAAGAATAAAGTTACTTATTTTAAAAAAAAGGTAAAACGCTATATATTATCTAAGAAAAGACTAATTAATTATAAAATAGTTCTAAAAGAGGGAAAAATATTACTTTTTAGACTATTATACTTTTAGACTAATAAGGAACTCTAATAGATATAAGAATTTTTTAAGTAATATTTTAAAAAAAGCTATATATAACTATTTATATTGCTAGTAGCGTCGCTATTAATATTTATATTAAAAAAGAATAAGACGCTAAGACTATATATTAATTATTAAAGACTTAATAATATAATAATAAAAAACTAATACCTATTACTAAATATAAGAGAGCTATAAGATAGACTAGCCTAAGTAAAAATATTTATAGTACTTAATCTACAGGACGGTTACTACTTAATATATATTAAAAAAGAAGATAAGTAGAAGGTAATATTTTAAATAAAATATAGATTTCTTTAAATACCTAGTTATACTATTTAGACTTATAAACGTACTAGCTACCTTTTAAGCTTTTATAAATAATATATTAAGAAACTATTTTAATATTTTTATTATTATATACCTAGACAATATCCTTATCTTTTTAGATAGTAAGGAAGACTATATTAAATATATAATTTGGTCGCCCCGAGCCACTACAGCCACACTATTTGTTCGATTAGTATATAAATATATATAAATATATAAAAATAGTATTAAGAGCTTTAGATAAAGTAGATCTTAAATTAAAGCTAAAAAAGTCTAAATTTTATAAAATAAAGCTAAAATATTTAAAATATGTTATTTTTATAAAAGGAATAAAAGTAAGTCTAATAAAGATAGAAGTCGTATAAAACTAGCTAAGGCTAATAATAGTAAAGTAAATAAAAGAATTTTTAAGCTTTTATAAATTTAACTAATAATTTATAAAGGGATATGTATAAATTACGTACACCTTAATAAAATTAACTAAAAAAACTATTCTATGTAGATAGGAAAAGGAATAATAAGAAGTATTTAAAATATTAATAAAATTATATATAACGCTATCTATACTTATTATATTTATTAATAAATAACTACTATAGTTAGAAACAAACGTATTAGATAGAGCTATTAGAGTATATACTAAATAAAAATAAAATAATAGATAATACTTTATAGTATACTACTTCTATAAACTTAAAAACGTAAAGATAAAATATAATATATATAATAAAAAACTATATCTAATAGTAAAAATACTTAAATATTAAAAAATTTATACCTCTAACTGCTTAATACTAAAGATCTTTATAAACTATAAAAACTTATTATAATTTATAATAATTAAAGAATTAATACTATAATAAGTAAAATAGGCAGAAATACTAGGGTAATATAAATTTTAAATAATATATATACTAGAAAAGGATAACAGGTAAGCAGACGCCTTAAATTAATAAAATAATTTAGTAGAAAAGAAAACTATTAATATAATAGCTATACTAAAATAAAATTATAACAGTTTATTAGAACTATTTATAAAATTAATTAAGCTAATAGCTATAATAAGGAAAATACTAGTAGAATATAAATAAACTATTATTTAAAAATACTATAATAAATTACTTTACTGATATCCCGGAGTT
Organism: Pleoardoris graminearum; assembly: GCA_030770415.1. Classification (NCBI taxonomy): domain Eukaryota; kingdom Fungi; phylum Ascomycota; class Dothideomycetes; order Pleosporales; family Didymosphaeriaceae; genus Pleoardoris; species Pleoardoris graminearum. Next base: position 59,404 of record JASEKS010000073.1, on the reverse strand, counting down.
ACGTAAATAATAAAATTAATTTAATAAAACTACTAATTTTCTAAAATAAAGGAAAAAGTTAAAATATATATCTAAGCGTATACGGACTATTAATAAAATAAATATATAATATATTTAAAATATAATAAACTATAACTACTATTAATACTAGTTACGCTATAGAAAGATATTATAATAAACTTTATTACTAGTCTACTAATATTTATAGACCTAGCTATAAGTATTTAGTATAATACTATATATAACGTAATAAATAAATTTACTAAGTATATAAAAATAATACTATATTAAAAAAAATATATAGCGGAATAACTAGGATTTCTACTACTTAATAGAATAATATAGTACTATAGAATACTAAAAATAATTATTAATAATAAAGATAAACTATTTATATTAAACTATTAGATAACACTAATAGCACTAATTAGAATAAAATAAAAGCTATTAATAGCTTACTACCTATAAACTAATAGATAAATAAAGTAAATAAAGTAAATTATAAAAATTTATTTACGTATATACTATAACTAAAAAAAAAAAAAAATTAAGTTACACTACTACTACTAGTTTAAATAGCCTATAATAATAAATAATTTTTAATTATAGGAGTTATACTATTTTATATAAACTATAGAAGGCACCTATATCTATTTTATTTAATAATTCCTATAAATTAAAGGACATAGCGAGCTATTATAATAGTTAAAAATATAAAAGAAATATATTAGTAAGTATAGAAGGCTATTAAAAAAATATAAGTATAAGTAATAGTAAATACTAACTAAAAAAAAAAATAGTATTTTAACTAAAAAAGGGGGATAAGGTCTATCTACTAATAAAAAACCTAAAAACTTAAAAAAAAAAATATATAAAAAACTAAATTACGTTAAAGTCGGACTATTTTTTATTAAAAAGTAATAAAGTCTAGTTAACTATAAACTAAAACTACTTAGAAATACTAAAATATACTTAGTATTTTACGTATTACTACTAAAATTAGCCGATCTAAAAACGCCTATTTAGATAACTTTCTATTATATACCTAAAAAAGAAGATAAGTACGAGATAAAAAAGATATATAATAATTAAAAAAAGGACTTAAAATAGTTTCTAGTTAAATAGAAAAACTACTTAAAATTAAAAAGTATATAAGAGCTAAAAGATAACCTAAGTAACTATAAGGAGGTAATTAGAAAGTATATTAAAAAAAAGTAATATATTATAGGGCTTTAGAGGGATTAAAAGTTATAAAAATATTTATTATATTTAGCGTAGACTATAGTAGGAGTAATAATTTAATATTTATATTATACGTAAAGTAACCGTACGGCTTAAAATTATTAAATTTAATTTTTTTAGTAGCCTCTATTTTAAATAAAAGGTATTTAGTCTTTTTATAAATATAAAAATTAGTCTATTTTAAAAATTTTTTATTTTATATTAGACGAGCTAATATAATAATAAGTAATTTTTTATTTTTATTTATTTTTATTTAATACTCCTTGCGAGTTTTGTTTAGAGAGGATTATAATAGGTTTATATATAACTTATAAGTAGTAATATATTTTATATATATATATATATATATTACGATTATTAGAAGGTATAATATAGTAAGAAGTATTAATAGTAAAATAATAATTATAAGGTATAAGAGCGATTTAACTATTATAATAAATTTTAAAGCTAGTATAGAGGGCGTAGGCTTTAAATTTAAATATAATAAGAATAATAAGGTTATAAGTATAGGACAGGGCTTAGTTTTAACTAGTTAAAGCCTAAGGTAATACGTAATTTAAGGACGAATTAGTTAAAAAAGGGGGATAATATTATAATTAGTATTTAGGTATTAGGCTATAGTATACAGGGACTCTTAAAAGACTAATAAAAACTATAAATAAAAGAGATTATATAACTAATAGACGTAATAAAGGTTTATTATATTTATTAATAGACTTTTAGTAAATCTATTAATAGACTTTTAGCTAGTCTATTTATAGACTTAATAGAGATTTATTAGGTCTATATATTTATATATTAATTAAATAAATAGTGTAGCTGTAGTAACTCGGGGCAACTAAAAGGGGGTTTGAAAAAGGAGGAGTATATATATACCTTTATTATTAGGTCTATTATTATACTATATAGGAGCGCGAAGACTAATAAATTAAATTTTATATTTAATCTATTCTTAATCTATTATTTAGATTACTTAGGCTCTTTTTTTTTTTTTTTTTTTTTAAATAAATCTACGCTTTTAGCGTAGTACCTATATTTTAAAAAAAATAACTAGTATAATACTTTTATAAATTCTGTAAAATAGCTCTACTATATTCTTAGTATAATAATAGAAAACATAGCGCGCGGTTATATAACGCGTACGCTAAAAACGTATTTATTATACTTAGTTATAATAAATTAAAATAGCGTCGCCTGCTTAATTGTCTATAATAAGTTAATATATAACCTCTTTTAATCTAGTACCGAACGTCTATTTATAAAGGAAAGAAAAAAAGAGGTAGTATATCTATAGTACACTATAGGGTATTAATATACGCCGGCGTCCCTAAACTAGTTATAGTAATAATATAAGAAAATATAAAAAGATAGACTGCCTATAAGACTACAGCTCCTTATAACACTAATAATAGGACGTACAGCACATATAGTATATATAGTATATATAATATATATAGTAAATATAGAGTAACTCTAAGCTAGTAGGCTATATATTTTTATATACTATACTAATATAAAGGCACTAAACGTCTTAAATTAGTTTAATAGTATAATCTATATAAAACTAAAGCGTACTGCCTATAATTTTAGACTTTTTATAAACTAAATCTAAACTATTTTTATTACCGACTAATACGCTCTAAGCGTTATAATTTAAAAATATAACTATTTATATATTATCTATAAGTAGCCCTTTTACTAGTAGTATATATCGCAGTATTACTAATAGTATAACGTAAACTTAAAGCTATAGGGTATAAATAAAAACCTAGTACGCGTAGGTAAGTAAAAGACTAAGTTTTAAAAACTTCTAGGTAATTAGAGGAATTTAAATTAGTAGAAGAATATAAAAAAAATAATATATTATAAGGCAGCGTAGCTACCGTAGCTATAGTACGTAATAATTTTACTAGGGTAACTATAAAAAATAGTAGCCTTATAGCCCTAAAAACAAGATAGACGCAACTAATATATAATAAAATAATATATAATAAAATAATATATAATAAAATAATATATAATAGAATAATATAGGCAAATAGCGCGATATATAGATATAAAAAAAAAAGGAAGGGGAGCTTTATAAAATACCTAAAAATATAGGTAGGATAATATAAAAGGTGTAGGTATAAAAGAAATATATAATCTATATTAAAAAAAAATAAAAAAGTCTTTACTTATTGTAAACCTATTAATAAGTACTATTATAACTTATTAGACCCGGCCGTTACGGTTAAGCCCGTACTTAGACTCTTATTAATTTAATATTTTATAATATTAATACTAACCCCTATTACTTATTTATATAATAATAACCCTATCTTTTAATATTATTACTACTCCTGCCTAAGAACTAACCTAAAGCCCGAAAGGACATTAATAGTTTATAAGTAAAATTATTTTTAAAACTTATAAAAGTATTTCTAAGTTTTACTATATAGGTATATATTTAGTATAAAATTAAAATTATAAAGATTTTTTAAAATAATAATATTATTACTTAACTGTAGCACGGAAAATCGCGTTTTAAAATATAAATTAAAAAGCTTAGTATAAGTATTAAAATACTATCTCTTTATATATATAAGCTAAACAGTAGCGCTAAACGCGCTAACTAAAAAATTATTAATAAAACTATTACTGTAAGACTTAATATAAATTTAGTAAAAAAGCTTTAGTTAAAAGTTATAAAAGTAGTTATAATATTTTATAATATTAATTTAGTAACTTTTAAGAGTATACGATTTTTAAATAAAGTCTTTTATAATTAATTTAGATAGTATTTTTATTATTATAAACTTAAGTTTATAAAGCACTAAACGGCAGATTTATATTTAAATTAAAGTAATATATATATTTATAGCTATTACGTATATTCTCTAAATAGAGATTGTATAGTTATATATAATAGGTATAAATTTAAAATAAATTTATATACCTATATTAAATATTTAATTAGTATATAGCTTTTAATATTTATAAAATATAGGTACTATTACTTAATTAGATTATTATAATCCGTAATATTACGTTTAATAAAACTTTTTTTTATAAAAAAAAAATTAGCCAATTCTACAGAAAAAGGCTATAAAATTTATAAATATTTTATATACTATTAAGGTTATAAATATAGGTAAAATATTTAATAATATTTTTAATATATAAGCCTATAACTCTAATAAGTTAGAAATTAGTAAAAATATTATATAACTTACGTAATAGCTTAGAAGTATTTTAGTATAGATTTTATTTTATCTTTTTAGCTAGTTAGTTAAGTAAAGTTTTATATAAGTAGTATATATATAAGTTATTAATATAACTAGCTAACAGCTGCGAATCTACATATTATATAATATAAATATTAGTTTTATCTTTCTTTAGCCTACTTTAGATCCTAAAGAACTTAAAAGTATAAATTTTAAAAAAAATAAATAATTTAGTATTTCTTATAAAGTATATTTTAGTAAAAGAGTAAAATAGTTTAAAATACAAAGCTTATAGATTTCTTAAATAGTAGATAAAAACTTATTTAATACTATTACTTAAATTAGTAATTATTAGGAATTAGGGTTAAATAGTAATATAGTATAATATATAAAATAAATTAGGTATATATTATTTATAAGGGTAAAGAGATAAATTACTACTAAGCTAAAGCCCTATAATATAGACTATATATCCTTTATTATATAAATACGCTTCTATTTAAAGTAGAAATATTTAAATTATAATATTATTTCTTTTTTAAGACCGCTTTTAGCCTAAGAGTAAATAATATAAAGGCGTATAGCCTAAGTATACCTATTTAGTACTTTTTAAACTATTTTAGTATAATACAGGGGGGCGACATTGAAAAAAGTGTAATCCAAAAATTGCCTTTTTTAAAATAATATAACTTTTTAGTTATAAGGCCTAAAAATACGTGAATTATATCATTTTAAAGAGAAAATTACAGAGACTATTATTAGAATTTTAGTTACGTTATATTTATTACCAGTAATAAATTAAAATTACCTAAATATAATGAATTTTCTAACCCCTTTTTTAGGTTGCTAGAACTTTTTAGTTAGTGAATATATTTAATTAAAATTTTAACTATACTATTTTAGGACTAGCGTAGGTTACGTGACTAGATTTTCGAAGTAGATTAGTAATCTAATAATAAAATTATATTAATTATAAAAATAGTGCTAAGGCTTATATAATCACTAATTACGTGATATATTATTAATATTATAGTATATAATAATATCTTTTAACTTTTATAAACTTAAACTCCTATTTCCTTAAAATGGAGCCAAAATTCTTAAAACTTAAATCTAAAGTTAATTTACTTTTAAAAGCAAATACTCCTACTTCTATAATTATTTCTACTTTAGAAAAGCCTCCTAGGACTATTTATAGTGCTATATAACGAGTTAAAAATAAAAATAAAAATAAAGAAAAGAAATATAATATAAAAAAAGTTTAAAAAGGGGGTATAAAAAAGCTGACTTAAAGAGATAAAAGAGCTATTAATAGAGACTTAACTAGAAGTTCTAAAAAGGATAATAAAAGAATACTGCTAGAAAATAATCTAGAGATTACACCTAGACAATTACAAAGAGTTTTAAAAGAGAAGGGATATATAATTAATATAAGTAAAAAAAAAACCAATAATTAATAAAGAAAACGCTAAAAAAAGAGTAAAATACGCTAAAGCATAATTAAAAAATATTAAAAATATAAAACTAGAAAAAATAATATTTTCTGATAAGTCAGCAATACAAAGGGGCTAGGCTAGAAAGGAATACTATAGAAAAAGGGGTAATAATAGAGTTGGAAGAGAACTGGCTGTTAGCTAATTACAAAGTAAGTTATTTTAATTTTTTAAATTATTAAATTATATAACTTTTTATCTATTTTTAAGCTATGGTTTTAGTTTTTTAATATTATTTATATTAATTATTTTATAGGCCACGATCTTACCCTATATGTTTAGAGTATAATTTAGGTAGGAGGTAGAAGTAATTTAGTGTTTATTAAAACACCTAATTCTTTTACTTTTTATACTAGTAAGGACTATATAAACAAAGTCCTTATACCTGAGGTTAAACCCTATATAAAAAGGGGTAAGTTTTATAATACTTTTTTACCCCTGTTTTTAATAATATAATAATATGTATATATATATATTATTATATTATATTATAATTATAAACTTTATATTAATATTAATTTAGGTTGGTAATTTTAATAAGATAACGTCCCTATTTATAAAACTAGGGACGTTTTAACCTAGTTTAAAAATAATAAAATTAAACTATTTCCTTACCTAGCCTATAGTCCTGATTTAGCCCCTATAAAAAATATATAGGGTTTATTAAAATTAGGGCTAATTAAAAATAAAAAGGCTAATTTAGGTGTAGGAAATAGTTTAAATAGTATAAAAGCCTTTGAAAAAGCTACTAACAAGGAGTGGTTTAAAATACCTTAAAAAGTTATTAATAATTGTATTTTATTACTCCCTAACCGTTATAAGGCGGTTATAGAAGCTAAAGGCTATTATACTAAGTACTAGTAATATATTATTTACTAGTTTATTATTAAAAATATGAAAAAGTGACTTTTATATATAATTATATAAATAATATATAAATATATAAAAATATTTAATACACTAATATAACTTAGTATCTATTATTATATATATAAAAATAAGCAAATTTTACACCTTTAAAAAAAAGTTATAATAGCCTAAAGTAGGGCCCTAAAAATTTTCTATGTTTACTGATTTTTTTTTACTCCTAAACCCCTTAGTAAGCAGCCCTTGATAGGGTGAATAGATTACGCTAGTCTTTCTCTTTAAAACGGTATAATTTACGTATTTTTAGGCCTTATAACTAAAAAGTTATATTATTTTAAAAAAGGCAATTTTTGGATTATACTTTTTTCAATGTCGCCCCCCTGTAGTATTAAATATTAAAGTTAAGTATTTTTTTTAAGGTCTTTTTCTACGGGTTACTATTTAGTAGTATTTAGTACTATATATTTTTTACTATTTTTATTAGGTATAGTTAATTACGTAACAAGCTAATTAATAATATTATTTTACTAGTATTAGCGTCTTAGCGCCTTCGGCTATAAAATTAGGTTTTAAAGATTTTTACTTCTATTCTCTATTTTAATTTTAATTTTTTTTTTAAAAGTAAGTATTTTGTATAAGGCGTAAAGTAGTAGAATTTAGTATTAATTATATTATATAGATACTTTAAGTCGTAATTAGCCCTTCTTTATTATATTTTAAATTATTTTATTATATTGTAGTCTATAATACTATAATACCTCCTAAGCGTTATACTCTTAAGGATTTTTATATTAAGTTAACTAAGAAAAATAGATAGAGAATAAAATTACTTTATATTAGTTATATTAGGGTTATAGCGAAGTATAATATTTTAAATAGTAAATATTAGTACTTAATAGATTTTAATATAAATAAATAAAAATTATCTGTATATAAGGGCTACTAAATAAAGACTTACTTTACCTATTTTAATAAAAACGCTATTTATTATATAATAAGTACTAGTTTAGTACTATTTAGTATTATATAGTACTAATTATACTAATTAGCTACTATATAATAAGCTTTAGTATTTAGAGTAACTTAAGACTACTATTAGTAAGACTTTAACTAATAATAAAAATAATTATTTCTGTTTAGGCTAAAAGGTATTTAATAAATGCTATATAAGATATAAAGCTAATTTTATAAAGTATAAGTATTAGATTATAAATTTATACTATATTAAGTACTCCGTAGTTCTTTAGAAAGACTAATTTTAGTATATAACTAAGCCTACTACTTTTATACTCTTTAATATAACTAGGGCGTATAAAAAGATCTAAAAAAATAAAAAAAAAATTAATAAAAAAGTAAAGTTTATCTGCGAGCGTATTATAGCAGATTTAATTAAATAAGTAAATAGTTTATAAGAATTTAGAGTAATTTAGCGCTAATTATTATATAGTAGTAATTTTAAGTTTTTTAATAAATTTTATATATATAATAGCGCTTTTTATTTTTTAAATAAGTATATAAAGTCTAGTGTCCTTTTTTATAATTATAACTATTTAAACTAGACCCTTAAAAAGAAGCGAAAACGTGCTAAGGCTAAAAATAATTTTAATAATTTTTAATTAAGTCCTAAAAAGAGTAAAGAGAGTATAAATATTTTTTATAGTAATACTATAGTATAGTTTAGGCTAATTTAGTACTATTTAGTATACTTAATTACTAATATATTTTTTAGAAGTCTGGTATTCTCTATATAGTAGCTTTAATTAGTTTAAAGATTAAAAAAAACTATTACGCTGCTAATAACGCTGCTTAGTTTTAAACTTAAGTCTAGACCTCTACTATATTTTTTTTATCTACTTTTTTTTATTATAGTAACTTTTATACTTTTTAAATTTTTAATTTTACTAGTTTAGGTCCTATTTCTGTTAATAGTAATAAGTATAAGAAGATAGTATATTTTAACTACTAATTTAGTACTAACTATTATATTTAAAGTAACGTAATTAACTTTACTAAAAGTTATAATTATTAGAAACTTTTATTCCCTAGTAACTTCTTTTAAAAGATAAGTAATAAAAAATAATATTTTAGTAGGTTTTAGATAGGTAGTTAAATAAGTTTATAATTTTTTAGATTTTTATAGTTATTATTGTATTAAATAAGCTTTTAATATAGTAATTTAGGCTAGATAGTACTAATTTATAATAGTTATAGTTCTTATTTTATTATAGTATACTTATATATCTCTTATAATTTTTTTATTATACTATTAAACTACTCTAATTTTTAATAGGGCTATTTTTATTACTAAACTCTTTATAGGAGATACGTATAGAACTATAAAAGTAAAAAATAATAATATTATCTTAATTAAAAAATATAGCTCTAAAGTAGTCTATTTTAAACTATTAATTTATATTAAGGGTCTATTTAAATTAATTTAGCGTTTATAACTACTAAAAGGGAAAAAAGTAATTTTTTTTACTTTTTTAGAGTCTATATAGAATTACTTTAAGCTATTTTTTTTTAAGAGGCCGGCTCCAGTCTTATTATACTAGTATTCTTTTAGATAGATTATTACTTTTTATAAAAAGTCTATCCTACTTTTATATTATTTAGTTTAGTAGATTTATTTTAAATCTTTTTAAAGTAATTTTAAATTATTTTTAAAATCTTTTTAGCGCTTTTATACTAATTAAGACTTTTAGTTTTTAAGTATTCTCTTTATTTAAATAGTCTTATTATTTAATAAAATATTTTTATTAATTAGACTTATTACGTCTATAGTTTATAATATAGTTTATATTATATATATTATTACTAAATTAGTATAATATATTAATTATTAGCTTTTACTCGTGCGGTAGTGTATTTTAGGATTTATATAATTTTAATAAAAAAGAATAAAAGACTAAATAGATTTATTTTAGGCTTATAAGTTTAATTTTATATATAATAAGTAAACTATTTATATATTAGACTACTATATTAGGACCTAACTATTACTAGTTAATTTTTTTACTTAGTTTTATAAATTATATATAATAATTTAAAATCTAGACTTTACTCCTTACTTATAAGTTTAGTAGAAAATACTTTTTATTTTAAAACACTTTTTAATACTTCTATACTACTTTTAGTTTTTATTTAGTTTTATTATAAATATTAATAAGTTTAGAAGCTAAGTAAAAAGCTTAAAAACTTTTTTCCTTATTTAGCGCCTATAAGAGTTAATTTAGCTCTTTTAGGCTATATCCGGAGTAGATTTAAAAGAGTGTATACTTAGTAATAAAATATTAACTATTATTATAGGTAAATTCTGCGTAGGAGATCTATAATATTTAATTATTTTATTTTAAGTAATAGAAGATACAAAGGTACTATTTAAAAGTTTTATTTTATTATTTTATCTACCTATCTATCTATAGGTAAAAGGCGGAAGATAAGATTTATTTTAAATTTAAATAATAGTAGAAGGTATTTTAATACTTTACTTATATAAGCGGACCTCTATTAAATAGTATTATTTTTAAATTTTTATAAAATTTTATAATTTTATAAATTTAAGAGTAGACTAGATTAATACTATTTTAATTTATTGTTACTAGTATATAATAGACTATTTTAGAGAAATAGTCTATAATTATAAAAATTATATTATAGATATTTTTAGTAAAGCGATTAGGGGGTAGGTTTATAATAAAATTTATAATTATATATTGCTATAGTCTATTAAAGATAAAAAGTAGATAAAAGAGACTATATAGTTTATATATCTTTAAATTAGCGCGCTAACAGCGTTTATAATTATAAATATAGTTAGTAATATTTTTAAATATACCTATCTATATATATTTACGTTATACGCGCTTAAGAGTTTATTTTATACTAAAATACTCTAAAAAGAGACTATTATAGTATTCTATAATTACTTTTATTTTATTTTTAAGTATATAGGGCTGTATTAGTTTTATTAATTTTAATTTAGCGCCCTTTAGACTATTTAGTTATAAATTATTATTACTATTTTTAAATAGGATTAACTTTTTATTCTCTAGGTCTATTAGGTGCTCTAAAATAGTTATTTCTTTTTTAGGCAAATTATATAGTTTAAAATTCTAAATTTTTTTTATAAGTTTTAAGTTACGTTTATAGTTTATTTATATATAAATTATTATTATAAAAACCGCGATCTTGTTAACCTTTATAATAAAAAACTATAATAGCTCTTTTATAAGTACTATAAAGGCTATATTATATTTATACTTAACTATTTTAGACTCTAATATATAATTAGAGTAGTAAAATAGAGTATTAGCTAGATTTATTAATTTTATTCTATAAAATATATTAAAATTATACTTAAAGAAAAGTAGGTATAACTATACCTAATACAGTAATAAAGTTTTTATTTATATAAACTATTATAAATTATTATAATCTATAAAAATTTTAAAGTAAATACTCTATAAATATTATTTTTAGTACTTAATACTTTTTATAATAATAAAAAGTTTTTTATTATATATATTATAATAGTATTACGCGCCGTTTAATTTTTTTAAATAAAAGTTAACTAGTTACTACTAAAATAATCTGTCTTTTTTAGGAACTAATTAGCTTAAAATAGCGTTAATAGTTTTATTAGAGGCGTTAGTTTTAATTTAAATTTATTTTTTATACTTAAAGTGCGATAGTATTAGTATTTTAAAAAAAGTATTTTAAAACTTTTTAAAAGCTTCTTTGCTAGCGTTACCTATATTTATATAAACGCTTTTTGTTTTATAGCTAGTCCGCTTTTAGCGCTATCTAGCGCCTTTTAGGTTAATTTAGTAAGTAGTAGGGCTAACTAAAAAAATTAGTTTATAAATTTATAATAATAGTTTATAAAACTAATAAAGATATAAATAGTATATATATAGATAGGTTTAAGCTATTTTTAAATTATCTTAACCTAACTTAGGTCTATTAAGAGGCCTTTAAGTAAAATAATAAAATTAAAATATTTTATAGACGTAGTATACTAAAAATATTTTTTTAAGTTTAAGTAAAGCTTTACTTTACGTAAACACTATAATACCTTTTTTATATAATTTTTATATTTTTCTTTAGTATCTAAGAAAATAAGTATATTATTAAGGTATATAATATAGGTTATATTAACTAATCTAGTTAGTATTTATAATATAAACTATTAGAACTACGTAGGTATATTTATTAAGCTAAAAAGTATAATTATATACTTAAAATAGCTATACTTTATACGGAATATAGTCTTTTATTTATTATTTTTTATAATATAAATATAATAGTAAGCTTTTTATAAATTAAGTTTAGTATAAATCGATACTTTTATAAACTAGTTTAGTAACTTTATAATTAGTAAAAAAGTACTATAATTTTTAATTATAATTTTATTAAGGCCTCTATAGTTAATATAGAGTCTAAAGCCGCCTTTTTTTTTATAAAGAGAATAAGGGCTTGAACTAAAGATTTTAATTACTAAATTTATCTACGCTTAAGATATTTTTTTATATATTTTTTAAGAACCTCTAATTTAGTAACTAAGAGATTATATATAAAATAATATAAAGGATTAGTACTAAATTTAAAATTAATTTTTAGATTATTTAATTTATAGTTTATAGGGATCTTAAAGTCTTTATTTAAAACTAAATCTAAAAAATTAAAATATTTAAATAGTATAAAGTATTCTTTATATCTATTTAGTCTATTTTAAATTAGAATTTCTACTAACCCTACTAGGTATACGTATACTTAGATAGTTAGGTTATATATAGTACGCTTAAACTCTTTTACGCTTTTAAGAGTAATCTTTTTAATAAAAGTATTATTCTTTTTAGGGTTATTTTTAAAGAGAACCCTTTAAGTAGTAATATTTATCTTTAAATTCTCTTAGTTAAATTAAGATAAGTTTAAAAAAAATTTATATTAAGGAAGATTTATAATTATAAATAGGATTAGCTAAGTTTAATTTTAATTATATAAGTTAGTTAAGTTTATTTTAGTAATTATAGTACTATAAATAATTATATTAAAATTATTTACTACTTATACTAATAGTTTATTAAGAGTAGTTACCTTTAAGCTTATCTCTTTTACTAGCTTAGCGCTTATAAAATTTAAAATAGATTTTAAATTTACTAGGGCTTTAATATAGCTTCTATTTGCAACTTTAGTCTTTAGGGTAATTATCCCTTTAGATTAGTTATATAACTAGTTAAATAAACTACTAATATACTTAACTTTAGGTATTTTTAATAGGTAGTAAGTACTATAATTACTTTTGCCCCTTTTCTTTTTCTGCCTAAGTTAATAACGCAGTCTTTTTAGTTATTTTTTTAAATTTAAAGGCTACTAGCTTATTTTTATATTAATAGTTAAAAATATAGTAGTTTTTTTTACTATAATAATAATAGATTAGTGTACTAGTAGAGGATTTTATTTTAGTTAGTAGCTTATTAGACTGGTTAGCGCCTAACTATATTTATTAGTTTTTTTTAAAATATTTTTAGGGTTTAGTAGATTCCTCTATATTTTATATATTCTTTTTAGGCTTTTATATTTTAAAATTACTAGAATTAGTCGTCTTTCGTATTAACTAAAAAGAATTAGCCTTTTTTTTTATTTTAGTAATAGTATTAATCTATTATTTTTTTAAAATCTGTAGCCTAACCTAAAGATTTTTATTTAGGCAGCTTATAAAGTTTTAAACTTTTTAGGATTTCTTATTAGCTTTAAGTATATCTAATTTTTTTTAAAAAAAATAAATATAGTCTAGGAATTCTGTAAAAGACTACTTAGGTAGTTAGATAGTTTACTTAAGATTAATTTTAGTCTTATTAAACTGTTATAATAGTTCTCTAAAGGCGTTTAGTATTTTAATTTTTAAAAAATTATAAGTCTTTTTTTATAGTAGATTAGTACTAAGTTTTAAAGTAATTTTAGTCTTTTAGGTAGTTTATAGAGAATTATTAATATAAATAATAGTAAATTTAACCTTTAAGATTTTTATTAGGAAATAAGTTAATAATTAGTAAAAATAGCGTTTATAATTATTTTTTTAAAGGTTAAAATTATATCTGCCCTTTTTTTTATAAATATAAGAGGCCTTTAGCGTTAGTAGACGTATAGTTAGAATAAAAGTTAAAATAATATAACTTTATAAAATAGTTAAATTTTTTATAATCGCGGCTTAGTTATTTGTATTAAAATATTAGTAAATATTAAGTAGTTATTTTATTTTTTTTTATTTTTAACCTGTTAGAGCTAAGCGTATACTTTTTTAAAATTAGCAAATACTAAGGGTTTTAATTAAAATAAAGGCGTCTAATTATAATAGTTAGTAGCCGTTTATACCCTTTTATATTTTAATAGACCTAATAGAGGCGTTTTTATAGCTTATATAAAACTCTAAAGAATTTAAGTATTAGGGATACTAAGAGGGAACTTAAAATTATTTTTAGATTCTTTAATAATTTTAGTATTTTATAGAACTAACGTGTTACGTGTAACTAAATAATAAAACTTTTTTAGGGCTATATTATACTAGATTACTTTTAAGGATAAAAGAGCAATTTAAATATTAAGAATTAGGGTTAAATAGTAATATAGTATAATATATAAAATAAATTAAATATATATTATTTATAAGAGTAAAGAAATAAATTACTACTAAGCTAAAGCTCTATAATATAGACTATATATCCCTAATTATGTAAGTATACTTTTATTTAAAGTAGAGATACCTAAATTGTAATAGTAATATAGAGCTCTTTTTATTAAATAAAATAATTAGTACCCCTACTTATAGAACGTAGGAACCTATAAAAAACTATAATTTAGTTACTTAATAGAGCTAAAGGTTCCCTTTTGGTCGCCCCGAGCCACCACAGCCACACTATTTGTTCGATTAGTATACAAATATATATATAGAGCTAAAGGTAATATAGATTAAATTTTAAAAATTTTAATAAACTAGAGGGTAGATATAAAAACCTACTTAGTATTTATATATTATTAAGTCTTAACACATTGAGTATAAAGGCATACACATACTCCTCCTTTTTTGAAACCCCTTTTGGTCGCCCCGAGCCACCACAGCCACACTATTTGTTCGATTAATATATAAATATAATATATTAAGTCTTAATCTAAAAAGCGGGTTATTATATAATATAAAGCTTATAAGCACTTTACTAAATAGCGTAAATAGCTCTCTTTAGTATAATTTTATAAATATATTTATTTCTAGTATAAATCTTATATAAAAAAAGCATAGAGAGCTTATAATTATAAATATAATAGTTTATACTGTTATATAAAATAAGGCCTTAAAAAAGATAATATTTTAAAATAAAGTTTATATATACTATAACAAGCTTCTAAAAGAGCTAGTAATATAAAAAGTAATTTTTTTATATCTACTTAGCCCGTTCTTTTACTAGTCTATATATAAAAAATAAAATATACTTTTTAAAAAGTAAATTTAGTAGGTAGTTACGCGTTTTAAAAGTGCTAAATAATTACTTTTACTTAAATAGGTATTTATTTATAAGTTTAATTAGGATAGTTACTTTATAAAATATAAAACTTATTTTATTATTAAAGGTAACCTCTAGTTAAAAGATACGCTTTTATTAATATATATTATAATATTTATAGCGCGCTCCTTTTATATTGCTATAGTAATTATAGTAAAGTTTAATATAAAGATTTTATAGCTTAATATAATTAGTATATTTTTTAATATATTAATTAACCTCTTAAATCTAGTATAGTATAAACTACCTAATAGCTATAAGTAAAAAGATAAGTCTATAAAGCTTAATTAAGTTTTATATAGCCTAAAGGACTTACCTATACTATAGTATAAAAATTTTTTTAGTATTTTAGCTAAGCTTAGCCTTATCTGCTTAAAAAAAGTGTTTTACTTATTTTTTAATATAGATTATAAAATTTTTATACTTTTTTATATAGATAATATCTTACTTTTATATTATAAAATATATTAGTAAAAAGCTTTTAAACTACGTAATAAGCTTTTAAAAATATATAAAATAGAGGTGTACAAAGTTGTAAAATAGTATTTTAAAATATAGGTAATTAAGAATTAAAAAGATTAAATAATTACGCTAATCTATAATTTATATATTAAAAAAATTATAAAAAAATTTAAAATAGTTAATTTAGTACTCTTTTTACTAACGCTTTTACTAGTAGAAGAACTAGTTAAAAATAAAAAAGAAATAATAAAAGCTAAAATTAAAGTATATTAAAAGTATATTAGTTTTATATTTTATACTACTATCATAATATAACCGGATATAATATTTATTATTTTAAAACTTTTTTATTTTTTAACTAATTTAAGTAAAGAATATTTTATTACAGTAGAACGTATAATTATATTTTTTTATAGATTATGCTTTTAGGTAATTTATTATAGTATATATAAGGGCCTAGAACTTATAATTTATTTAAACACTTTATTTATAAATAATTTAAAGAGTAGATAATCTTTATATAGCTATATTATTATATTATTTAGGGGTATAATTATTTAAAAAGCCGTAAGATAGGCTATTATTATTATATTAACTATTAAAGCCGACCTCTTTACACTTAAATATATAAGTAAAAAAATAATAGCTCTAAAGTACTTTTTTAAAAAACTTATTTTAAATTTTAAAACTACGTAGCGTATATTCTATAATAACTAATAAATAATTAGGCTAGTTATAAAAAAAAACGAGCGTATAACTACTAATTTATATTATATAAATATATAGAATATATAGCTGCGCTAAAAGTTTTTAAAAAGAAGTTTTAAAATTAAATACCTTTAAATAAATAATATACTAGCTAATAGATTAATAAAAGCTTTTTTAGCTTAGTAATTTTAAAAATTTAGAAAGTAACTAAATTTTAAGAATATAAAAGAAAAAATTACTAAGCTAGAATTTTAAAAAATTATATAATAATAGAGCATAAAGCGCTTTAAATTAAATATTAGATAGCTAATAAGCTGCTATTTATAATAATAAATTTAAAGCCCTAAAAATGTAAAAAAAATTATAAAATAATAAAAATTATATAATAACCCTAATAGATGCACTTAATAAATTAATAATTTAACTAGCTTATTAAACTTTTAAATAGCTTAAGCGCGGCGCAAAGCGATTTTATTAAAAATATTATTTATAGAATTACTACTTAAGTTCTTATTTATTTTAATTATTTAACTAATAGTAGTTTATAATTTATTAAGCTTTATTATTTATAAAATCTATATTAGTAAAGATTAAAAGAAGCAGATTAAAAAATTATATCTACTTATAAGTAAGCACTTTCGCCTTCTTACTATAAAGCGGCTTATAAGAAAATAGAAACCCGAGCCACTACAGCCACACTATTTATTCGATTAATATATAAATATATAAAATAGAAAATACTTAGTAATGTTTTAAATATAACTAGAACTATAATAATAGATATATAATTTTTTTTAAATTATATAAATTAAGATATTAGTATATATATTAGTTTATAGCTATATCTACTTTTATACGCCTAGTAATAGGAGTCCTATTTTTTAGTATTATAATAATTTTTATTACTTTTACTAAATAGAGTACTACCTAAATAATAACAATAAAATATAGAACGCTTTAATTCTATAAACTATTAATAATATTAAATTATATATATACTATCTAATAGTTTTAAAACTATTTTAATTTTAATATAAAAGAATAGATAGAGCTTTAAAAAACTATACACTAAAAAACTTAAAATATTTTTTATTAATATTATTATTTTACTACGGCGCGATAGAGTCTATATAATAAATAGTTTACTATTTTTATTTTTATTACTTTTTTTAGATTTACTTTTATTTACTATAAGGCGCAGTCTATTTTTTAAATTTAACCTAGTAGAGCTTAAAAGAACTAGATTAAAAAGGGCGCTAATAGCGCTCTATATTTAAAAAGACTAGACTAAAAGAATAGACTAAATAAAATTAATAATTTTAAAAGTTTATTAAATTTTTTATTAGCGTTAAGCTTTCTGTACGGTATTTAGTTACTTAGAGACTAGCTAATAAATAATAGTTATAGAGCGTAATATAAGTATAAAACTAAAAAAATTATTAGAATTACTATATAGTAGAGAGAAAATTTTTTTTTAAGCTTTAAAGAGCTGTAAACTATAAATAATAATAAAAACTATTATAGTATTTAGACCTATTTAAGATAAAATTTTAGATAAATCTTATTAAGCTTATAATAGTATATAGATAATATCTTTTAAATATAAAAAAATTTATAGAACTACTTAATTAAAAAAAAAAATTTAATTTTATTAAAAACGTAAAATAATTTTCTAAAGCTTATAATAGTAGTATATTATTTTATAAATAGAGCGGGTAAGCTTCTATATATTATAGTATAAAAGTTTTTATTTAAATTATAAAAATTTTAGTCTAAAACTAAATAGCGCCTTAGTTTTACTAAGCTACCTATTATTAGTATTTTTTACGCTTCTTATTTTTTTTTCTCTTTACCTACTTTTCTTTTACAGAGCGTAATTATAGACTAAAAAATAGTAGTAAGTAAAATACTAAATACTAAAAGACTAGACTCTATTAGCTCCTTACTAATTTTAGTAAATATATAATATTTAAAATACTATTTACTTTTAATTATATTTAGGTTATAGACTATAGCGTTATAAAAGGGATTAAAAAATTTACTAAAAACTATTAAATAAAGATTAGTAGAGTTTTTAAAAAAAGAAATTAAAGCTTAGAAATCTAAAAAATTTTAAAAAGTAGAAATTAAGAAAAGTATTATAAATTACTATAGATATAGTAGCAGTAATATAAATAATTAACTTATAATATTTATAATAATTAGAGAGCTTAACGAACTGTTAAGAAAAATAAAATTAAATAAAAAAGTTTTATTACTAGACAGACAGTATAAGAGAGCGTAGAAATAAAAAAAAAAGTATTAAAAAAGTAAGAATTATTTTAAAAAAGTTAGTAGAAAGATTATATATATATTTATATATTAATCGAATAAATAGTGTGGCTGTAGTAGCTCGGAGTGACTAAAAGGGATTTTAAAAAAGGAGGAGTATATACTAGAAAGATTATATAAACGCTTTTTATATTACTATTACTAGCGTATCTACTATAATTAGTCTTTTACTTTAAAGTTTTATTACCTAGTAACGCTACTTACTAAAATTTTACTTAAAAAAGCTTTTTTTAAAATTAATTCTATAGCTACTATAAGCCTAAATGAGTTAATTTTAAACTACTTAGATAGTTAAGCTATTTTTTTTAGTTTAACTAGGGGGTATATTATAGTAAAATACTTTAAAGCTTATATTACTAGTTTATAAAACTCTTTAAAATAGAGTATTTATTTCTCCTTTATATATATATAATACAGCTCTTTAGTGCTTTTATTTATAAAACTAGTCACTATTTTTTAATTTTAGAATTTAGTAATTTCTAGCTCGTTTTTCCTTTATAGTTATAATTTAATTTTCTAAGTATAGAATGCTATCTAGTTAAAAAAATAGAAGTAATTTAGTATTTACTAAAATATCTAATTTATCTATTTCTTCTACTAGTAAAGATTATATAAAAAAAGTTCTTATATCTAAAGTTAAACTAAAGATAAAAAGGGGTAAGTAACTTAATAGATTTTTTAGTTCTTTTTTTAATATAATAATAATATATATATTTATATACTAATTAAATAAATAGTGCGGCTATAGTAGCTGTGTAGGCGACTAAACGTAGTTTTAAAAAAGATAGAGTATATATATACCTTTATACTTAATATATCGAAAAAATTAGGTTATAATATATATATATATATATATATATTATTATATTATATTATAATTGTAATAGATTAACGTCCTTATTTATAATATAATGCACGATTTTAACTAGTTTAATAATAATTTAGGTATCCTTTTTTTTATCTAGCCTATAATACTAATTTAGTCTATATAAAAAATATATAGAATTATTTATAATCTACGCTAAAAAAAAATTATATAGGTATAGAATTAAGTTTAGAAAGTATAGAAGTAATTAAAAGCGCTATTTTTAAAAAAAAGACTAATATACTATAATAAGTAATTAATACTTATATTATAGTACTCTTTAGCTATTATAAGATACTAATAGAATTATAAGAATACTATACTAAGTACTAGTAATGTATTATTTACTAGTTTATTATTAAAAATAAAAAAAGGGATTATTATATATAATTATATACTTAATATATAAATGTACAATATAAAAGTATATATATACTTCTTCTTTTTTAAAACCCCTTTTAGTCGCCTATACAGCTACTACAGCCACACCTTTTTATTTAATTAATATATATATATATATATATAAATGTATAAAGATACTGTAAATACCTATATATTATAAATACTATTATAATATATATAAAAACGAGCCAATTTTATATATTAAATAAAAAGTACTTTTTCGACACATTAAGTATAAAGGTATATATATACTCCTCCTTTTTTAAATCCCCTTTAGATCGCCCTAAGCTACCACAGCTACACTTTTTATTCGATTAATATATAAATATATATATAAAATAAAAAGTTATAATACTCTATAATAGAATACTAAAAATTCTTTATATTTACTAAATTTTTATTACTTTTTAGGGGCTTACTAAGCAGCCCCTAATAGTCTAAATAGAATACGCTAGGCTCTCTTTTTAAAATAGTATTATTTTTATATTTCTAGGCCTTATAACTAAATAGTTATATTATTATAAAACAGGTAACTTTTTAGATTTAGATTTTTTTAGTTATTCCCCTGTAATTACGAAGTATATACTTAAGCTAGTTATTTAAGAATTTTCCTCTTACCCTATAGTTATAGTTAATATAATTAATTTTTTATACGTTAAATATAATCTAAATTTAATTAATATTAATTACTTTAATATATTTATTAAGTATTATCCTGGCGGGGTGGCACAGTGGGAGTATATACCTAGAAATGCTAAGAGTCCTTAACTTTTTAAGGTCTCTTCTGCGTATTAGAGGTTTAATTCCTCTCCTCGTTACAGCGTTCTTTAAACGCGCCTACTTTACTAGTAAAAAGTAGAATTTTTAGAAGTACGGGGCACCGCTAAGGAATTAATATAAGGCTATAGAAAAAGCCGAAATTTCTCTAATATCTAGAGGTATAGGCGAGGTATTTAGGCTAAAATTACTATCTAAAGTTATATAAGATGAAAATCTATACCTAAATAGGCCTAGTATAGTAAACTAGTCCTAATTAGGTAATAGATTAATAGTTTAAGTATAACTATTTAGTAAATAATAACCTAGTTAGAAGATTAAAGAGCCGGTTCTAGTTTGTTTAGGAGATAAAATACTTTCCTTAAATAGTTAGGTAGCCTTAATATAAAAGGCTTATTTTTAAAAAAAAAAAAAAGTATTATCCTAAGCCTATAATAAAGTTTAATTATAATTATAATTATAAAAGAGCTTCCTAAAAAAAATATAAATTTAATTTAAGACTAGTTTAGTTTAATAGCTAATATTAAATCTAAGTATAGTATTTATAATAATAATATATATAATTTTAATAAAATAAGTTTTATAATAGGCTAAATATTTACTAAAGTAGTTATAACTACTTTAAAAAAATAAAAAATAGTTAAACGTAATATATTAAAGTAATTAGGAGTAAATAATAGTTATTTAAAATATTAATTTTTATATTTATATACTAATTAAATAAATAGTGTAGCTATAGTGGCTATAGTAGCAACTAAAAGAAAATTTAAAAAAGGAAAAGTATATATATATCTTTATACTTAATATGTCGAAAAGTTTAAGTAAGACTAAGTTAAAAAAGGTATAGTACTGCGCTAACTACTAGTATACTTAGTATACTCCCCTAAAAAACGTTAAGTTATAAAACTTTAATATAAAAAGTTTAGTACGGATACTATATTTTTCTTTAAAGAAAAGATATATAAGGTACTATCTATATATTTCTCCTCTATTTTCTCTTATAGTTAATACAGCTAAACGTTTATTAAATAAAAAAAATATACTTACTAAGATATTCTTTAATATATTATTTTTTAAAACTCCTCCTGCTCCTTCTATTCTTATCTTAGCTAATATAGTACTTATTTACGTTAACCTTAATATAATTTTAAATATATAAGCTATCCCTGCCGTATCCTATCTAGATAGTAATATATAATAAGTTTTTAATACTATTACTAAGTATACTACTACTATACGCAATGTAATTACCTACTAGTTTTATAAAAATACTATTTGTTAATTTTACGTAATATTAAATAATTAATATAAGAACGGAATTATAACGCTATTAATAGTAGAGGTAATAGACTTTAAGAATCTAAAGTTAGTTATACTAGCTAATACGAAGGCAACAGTATTAGTAAAAATAAATAAAAAGACTAAAATAGGCGTAGTACTATACTAGTTATAAAAAATAAAAAATTAGCACGTTAATATTAAATTTATAATAAAGATACGTAGTCTAGAGTGTAAAGCATAACTATATAAAATACTATTAGGGGTACTAGCAGTAAAGGTAAAAACGTTATAAAGGTAATAAAAAGTCTAGGGTATTTCTGTATAATATAATTAATATTTAAGGATTTTAGGAGGGCCTATATATAATTTTAGTATAGTAATACGTAGGCTAGATATATAAATAGGCGTACTTAGTATTACATTATATTATTATTATAAATAAGGAAGGAGATATAATTATAAATAAAAAATATTAACTATTATTAAACGCTATACTACCTGTATATAGGTGGAGTAAAAAGTAATAGAAATAAATATAACTTCTATTTTATATAAAAATAAAGTTAAAAAAGTAACTAGTAGGTTATAACAGCAGTTATCGGCCTTAAAATATTAATATTATATAAAAAGTTATTATATTGTTTATTATCTTTAAGGTATTATTTAATCTAGCCTTACTTAACTATTTTAATACACCGAGTATAAAGGTATATATATACTCTTTATTTTTTAAAACCCCTTTTAGTTACTCTGAGCTACTACAGTCACACTATTTATTCGATTAATATATAAATATATATTATCTTTAAGGTATGCCAGTACCTATTAATTTAGTATAAAAATATATATTTTATAATTAAGTTATTATAGTCTTTAATAACGACTAAATAATAAATAAATTTAGTTTTAACTAGTTAAAGCACGTTAATAAATAAATAAAATAAAGGTATATATATACTCCTCCTTTTTTAAAACCCCTTTTAGTAGCCTATACAACTACTATAGGCACACTGTTTTATTTAATTAATATATAAATATAAATATATAAATAAATAAAAAATAGTTAGTAGTTACTAATTACTTATTATTAATAGCTATAAAAGCTATAACTTATATATAGTTTAGTAATACTATAAGAATAATAAAATTATTATTATTTATATACGTTTTTATTTATTACACCTCTTATAGCCCCTTAATATAAGTTATTTTTTTTAATAAGCCGTATAGACGCTAAGCTAAAGAGTGTATAAATAATTATATTATATATATTATAAAACTTAAATTCTTATTATTTTTTTTTTAAATCTACGCTTTTAGCGTAGCACCTATATTTTTAAAAAAATAACTACTAGCTACTATAGGAGTTCCTGTTAAACAGCTCTATAGTATTTTTAATATAATAATAAAATATAAAGGCATGCACATACTCCTCCTTTTTTAAAACCCCTTTTAGTCGCCTACACAGCCACCACAGCCACACTATTTATTCGATTAGTATACAAATATAATAATAAAAAACGTAGTATATAGTTATATAACGCGTATACTAAAAATATATATAAGTTAACGTATTACACCTAGTATATATAGTAATAGCTAGATAATTTAAAGTATTACGTATTTTTACCTACTATAACGTATTTATTTATAAAAGAAAGAAATATAATAGTAATAACTTACGCTATTTATAGTATATAATAGAGTATTAATATATATTATTATCCCTAAACTAGTTATAGTAATAATATAAAATAGTATAAAAAAAGAGGCTATAAAACTATAGCTTTATCGCGATACTCTATAATAATATAATATATAGTATATATAGTAAATATAGTAAATATAATAAATATAAAACGCTCTTAAGCTAGTAGGTTATATATTTTTATATACTATACTACTATAAAAGCACTAAACGTTTTTAATTAGTTTAATAGTAATATTTATACAGAACTAAAATATACTATTTATAACTTTAAACTTTTTATAAACTAACCTATTTTTATTACTAACTAATACGCTTTAAGCGTTATAATTTAAAAATATAACTACTTATATAGTATCTATAAGTAGTCCTCTTACTAGTATATATTACAGTATTACTAATAATATAGTATAAGCTTAAAGCTATAAAATATAAGTAAAAACCTAGTATACGTAGGTAAGTAAAAAACTAAATTTTAAAAGCTTTTAGGCGATTAGGGGAATCTAGATTAATAAAAGAATATAAAAAATATAATATATTATAAGGCAGCGCAGCTACTATAGCTATAGTATATAGTAATCTTACTAAAGTAGTTATAAAAAATACTAGCCTTACAGCCCTAGAGATAAAATAGATATAACTAATATATATATAAAATAATATAGGTAAACGGCGTAGACAATATATAGGTATAAAAAAAAGAGAAGAGTTTTATAAAATACCTATAAATATAGGTAAAATAATACAAAAGGTATAAAAAAAAAAAATTAATCTATATTAAAAAAAAATAAAAAAGTTATTACTTATTATAAATTTATTAATAAATTCTATTATAATTTATTAAACCCGACCTGTTACGGTTAAGATTAAATTCTTATTTTAATTTAAACGCGGTTTTAATATAATAATTACTATTAGTAATATTTAAAAAAGATTTTAAAATACTAGATTAGTGTTATTTATAATATACTTGTTTAATATATATATATTTATATATTAATCGAACAAATAGTGTGGCTGTAGTGGCTTAGGGTAACTAAAAGGGGTTTTAACAAAGGAGGAGTATGTATATACCTTTATATACTTTTTTAATATATTAAGTATAAAGGTATATATATACTCCTTCTTTTTTAGATCTCCTTTTAGTCGCCCTAAGCTATTATAGCTACACTATTTATTTAATTAATATATAAATATAATATATTATAAAATTAAAATTTTAGTTATATATAAATAGGCTACTAATTTTTATAATTAAAATATTAAAAAAAGTTTTAAAAGAAATAATAATTATTATATATAAACTAGTATTAGTATAATAAAATATAACTAAATTAAAAATTGAAAAGTAAAAGTAGAAATAAAGTCGCTTTATAATATTAAGTATATAAAAAAATAAAATAGAGTAAATTTAGGAAAAAAAAACTTTAATAATAAAAAATAGCGTTTATTTAACTATTTTATAAAAGTTTAAAACGTATAGTAATAAAACTAAAATAAAAAAGTAAGTATATACTAAAATAAATAAACTATTCTATAAATATTATAAATAGTATAATATAGTTAAATATAATATATAAATATATAAAAAAAATATAAAGGTATATATATACTCCTTTTTTAAAACCCCTTTTAGTTTTCCTAAGTTACTACAATTACACTATTTATTTAATTAGTATATAAATATAATATATAAAAGAAATATAAAAGTAAACTCTAAATAAAATTTTATATTATTTTATATTATAAAGGATTAAATAGTGATATTTTATACTAAATAGTAGTAGTTTTAATATAGTTTTAGTAAAAGTAAATAATTTACCTCTATAAATAACTTTCTTATAAAGTATATTATATACTTTAGTATACACATACTCCTCCTTTTTTAAAACCTCTTTTAGTCGCCCTAAGTTACTACAGCTATACTATTTGTTCGATTAATATATAAATATATAAATATATATTATATACTAAAATACTAGTATTACTAATATAACTATATTTATTTTAATATTTATATTTAAGTAAAAGCGATTTTATACTTATAATATTATTTCTTTTTTTAAAAAGTTAGGCCGACAACTACTATTATAACCTATTAGTTACTTTTTTAACTTTATTTTTACATAAAATAGAGGTTATATTTATTCTTATTACTTTTTACTTTATTTATACATATAGGTGGTGTAGTGTTTAATAATAATTAACTTTTTATTTATAATTATAAATTTTTTTTTACTTATAAAAATAGTTAACTATAATATTAAATACGCTCTATATACCTGTTTAGCCTACGCACTAAATATACCTATATAAGTAGGCCCCCCTTACAACTTTTAAATATTAATTACTCTAGTATTTTTATCCACTAAAGGCTTTATTATCTATTACTTTTATTATTACTTCTATTATTACTGCTACTTTTACCGCCGCCTTTATTATATTTTTTATACTAAGGAGTATTTACTATATCTATAAAATATTTATCTCGTCTATTAACTCTACTATAAACTATATATTATATTTTTTAATTTTTTTTATTACTATATCCCTATACGCCTCTATTAATAATTCTTTTATAGTCGCTAATACTACTAATCTAATATTTATTACTTTAACTATTTTTTTAATTAATAGGGCTACTATCTCGTTTATAGGGCTATACTTATAGTTAAATATAATTATAATTTTAGAATCTACTTTTTTATTAACCACTTCCGGATAAATAAAGTATTTATACTAATAAGCGTTTACTAGGGTCGTGTTTTTATTACTACCTATAAAATAGAATAATATAGTAGAAAGAGCTTAGATAACTATATTAGACGCTTTAAAATTAATTAAGATATATATCTTATTATCGTTAGCGTCTATAAGAGATAAAGTAGTATTAAGATCTTTAAAAAAGAATAATATTTTAGTAAATATTTTTTTTTATTTAACGAACGTTTAGCTGTGTTAATTATAAAAAAAAATAAAGAAGAGATATATAGGCGGTACCCTACGTATCTTTTTTTTTTAAAAATATAGTATTAGTACTAAACTTTTTATATTAAAGTTTTTATACTAAAGTTTTTTAATTTAATATTTTTTTAGGGGGCGTATTAAGCGCGCTAGTACTAATACGGCGCTATTTTTTTTAACTTAGCTTTATTTAACTTTTTTAATATATTAAGTATAAAGGTATATATATACTCTTTCTTTTTTAAAACCCCTTTTAATTACCCTAAGCTACTACAGCTATACTATTTATTTAATTAATATATAAATATAATTTAAAAAGTTTTATTTTTAAAGTTTTATATATTCTTAACTTTTATATAGTAAAGTAGAGTTAAATATTTATAAAAAATAAAATATTTTTATTAAAATAGTAAAATATATAACTACTTAAATAATAAACTATAAAACTATTTTTATTTATAACTTAACTATTAGAATTATAAAGTATAATAAATAAATATAGCTTTTTTTATTTACTAATTACTATTTTCTATAGTATTATAATTAGTATTTACCTTTATTATTATTTAATATTATTATCTTCTACTTTTATTAACTATTTATTTTTGTTTTAGTAGTAGGCCGCCCTTTATATTTTTATTTAGTGCGTCTTTTTTTTACTATGATTAACGTATTATTATTTGTGCTGGTTGTTGTATAATCTCAAAGCGAGGTTTGCGACACAGCCTCTTGGATGGCGCAGCTGCCAGACCAACGTCGAACCAGGGACCACCCAACGACTGACAGCGCGAGCAACGTGTTACTATTCTAGCACCCGTAACGGATGAGGCGCGTCCGTGACGCCCGTGGGCCTTGCACTTGGCCTTGGATGCAGTCGGGGTTGTGGTTACGGTTTGCGCGGCAGGACCTCGTTCGGTGAATCCTAATAGCTCGAAAATCCCCATTGATTCACCTGCCGGGCTGTTTGTTTCAGCGGCGAACAGCGTCCTCTTGTGCATTATTCGGCATCTGCCCGTCATCAGGAGTAATTGCTTGCCCGGCTACCCAAAACACAGCCCCTCGCTCTTCGGCCGGGTCTTCGACTCGCGCCGTCAATATTAGAGGCCCGATATAACCAGGCGACACCACAGAGACAGTACGTTCGCAGCACCGCGTTTGTCGCACGTTCGAAACGAACAGAACCTACCACAGCAAGCTCCAAGGTGCTACAGCCCACTCGGTGACGGCGAAGCTCCGCGCGCAAACCCCGCCAAGTAGGCAAGTAACCCGTGCCTGTCCCCCCCCCGTCACTACCCTGCTGCTGCCAGCCATGCGCACGCCTGCGAGCTACTTCACGCGCGCCTCTCCCTGGACAAAGGCTGACCCGTCAAAGCTCCCACAGTGCTGGCGGCGAGCACCGCTTGCGAACAATGAGCTACCAGCAATCCCAGCCCCAACTGGGGGCCACCTTCATACCGGGAGGCTATGACGATTTTTACATGCCCGCGCCAGACCCAGAGCTTATTTCTCCGGCACCGCAGCGGTTAGTCCGACATCCAGCATTGTAAGATTGCACGCCTGCTGACGCGCGGTAGGGTCATGCCAGAGGTGCCTGAGAACATGCAAGAAAACATCGCTCACATGGAACTAGAAGCCAACGGCCCGCGAAGCGCGCCTCTGTCACCGCCAGCGCAGGGCTTCCATCAATCCCAGTCGCAGTCGCACTTCCCTCCGCGCGGCTCCAGCTTCCAAACCGAACAGGCTCCCCACGGCGGCCAGGGGCAGTGGCCTTCACGGCAAGCGAGCATTTCCGCCTCCTTCAACCAGCCGCCCGCCGTGCAACCGCAAGCCATGCAGCAGCAGTCTTCGCACGACTACCACACCTTCGCCCAGCCCAGCGAGATACCCAACTTCTCCGTCTTCCCGAAGCTACCGAACCGGCCGCCCAATGTCCCGCCATCCGACGATGAGAAAGAGGCAGTGCTGGAGAATGCACGCCTGCCGGTGCTCAACTCAAACGACCCGGAGATGCAGCTGGCATGGGCCCAAGATGCCCTGCAGTACGTCGACATGGCGCAGCTGAACGAGCAGCGCCTCGCCGAAATTCAAGGCCCCCGGCCGGCTACACCCGCCGTCGAGCACCAGTTACGCGTCGATGCCATGAACGTCACTAGCTTTCTGGCGGACCAGTTCCACCCAAAGGCGGACTTTATGCGGGGCATGTGGCTCGAGTTCGGCAAGTTTGGACTGCGCATGGACAAAAAGGAAGCCTTCAGAGCCTATACACGTGCAGCGTCAAAGGGATATGCAAGAGCAGAGTACCGCATGGGCATGCAATTCGAGCAGTCAAACGACCCGATCAAGGCCCTTCAGCACTACAAGGCCGGGTCGGACCTGGGAGACTCCGCATCCAACTACCGGCTGGGTATGATGACGCTTCTGGGTCAGCATGGACAACAGCAAGATTATGCTCGGGGTATACAGCTGATCAAGCAGGCCGCAGCGACGGCCGATGAGAACGCTCCTCAGGGTGCTTACGTGCTGGGTATGCTCCAGGCACGGGAGCTTCCTCAGATCAACGTTCCTGAGGTGTTTCTGCCCTACGACGAGAAATCTGCGAAGCAGAATATTGAGAAAGCCGCATACTTGGGCTTCGCCAAGGCTCAGCTCAAGATGGGATCTGCCTACGAGCTGTGCAGTCTAGGCTGCGAGTTCAACCCTACGCTATCACTGCATTACAACGCACTAGCATCCCGGCAAGGCGAACCTGAGGCGGATATGGCAATCAGCAAGTGGTTCTTGTGCGGTTACGAAGGAGAATTCCCGAAGAACGAGGAGCTAGCATACACGTATGCTCACCGTGCTGCCGTTACAGGGCTTGCAACTGCAGAATTTGCTATGGGCTACTTCCACGAGATCGGCATGCATGTTCCCGTCAATATCGACAAGGCGCTGGAGTGGTACGAGAAAGCTTCACGTAATGGAAACAAAGACGCAGAGCAACGCATAGAAAGCATATCGACGATGCACCGGACTTTGTCAAAAAAGGATCACGAGAAGGTTGCCATCAACAAAATCAAGTCCCAACATGGTTCTATGAGGGGCCAGCGTCCAGCTAGGCTGCAGAAGCTGGCTGCACCTGCCTTGGCAACTATCGACAGCAGTCCTTCAGACTATGGAGACTCTCCTGGCGGCCAGTTTCCGGATCGCCACTCTTCTATTACGCCTTACCCTGTGTCAGACCACCCTCCCGCCGTGGCCCCCTCTCAACGCTCTCAATCAGTGGCACCATACCCCTCTAACGATGGTCCACCCCGGTTAGACGCTCAAATACCCAGCGTGGCGGGCGGCTTTGCTGCCGAGCTTCGATCGGCTAGTGCTCGTCCTCCGTCGCAAGCTTTCAACATCAATCCCCAAGTGTACGCCCAAGGCCCAAGTCCGAACGATCCTTATGGTCGTGGGAGAGCACCAGCACATAACGTGGGTCCTCTGCCGATGCGTCCGGCAACGAGCGTTGATAGCATGGGCCGTGGTGGAGGACGTGCCCCTAGCGGCGGGCTTTCCCAAGGGCCTGGAGCAGCATATCGACAACCAGGTGGGCCGAGCGCACAACGGCCTGAGGCATACGATAGACCGGGATCCGCCCGACCTGCTGCTGATATCGGCTTCAGCGCGCCTGGAGGACCGAGCAAACTTCAGAAGCCACACAATGGTCAGACAGGTAATAAGCTTCAGAAGCAGAGCACTCTGCCAGATATTGGGTATGTTGCACCATTAGAACCGCGACAGCACACGCGTCCGTCTACGGTCCAACCTGGTCAGGAGAGTAGAACCTCTTCTCGTCCCGATAGGCCTGGGACGACTGGACAAGGGCCTAGGCCAGGCCAGGCGTCGTCACGACCGGCATCTGCTGGACGGCCCTCGGCACACGATCCACACCCGCAAGGACCGAAGCCTGGCACATCATCAACACCGCAACCGCGACCAGGCCCAGGACCTAGTCCAGCTCCAGCGGCAAAACCTGCTGCTCCAAAGCCTGCTGCTGCGGCCGCCAGTCCAGGCAAGGGTCCCAAGACCTTCGACGAGATGGGTATTGGCCAGGCACCGAAAGAGAGTGATTGTGTAAGTTAACCGTCCGTCTCGGCAATGTCGAACTAGCTGACTGTTCCCAGGTCGTGATGTAGTATAAACGTATACCGTGACGCTGTCGTACGCATTTCCTTCTGCATAGCGAAGTTTGTTCCATTCTTCTTGGCTATTGCGCAAACATATTTGGATACCTTTCGAGGGCTCTTTGACCAAGTACGTAGGCGTATACCCCTGGTTTCTGCAGTTCGTCTGCATAGTTGGATAGAGAGAAGCAAAGAGATAGCATGAATAGCAAGTGATTTGTCTCACGACTATATACGCCAGCGATTTGGAGTATTCCATTGTTCGTAACGAGATCAATGTGGCGGCTTCGTAGGAGAGACAGTGGTCGCTCGTTCCTTCCACATCTCTGAAGCGCTTGCTACGGGTTGTGCCTTCCAACGTCGCGTCACGCGCCAAGGCGAGCAACTTCCTTCCTGTCCTCTCGAGTGCCCCTGTGAGCATCTGCGCTCCTTTGCACAACTTTTCCTCGATTTTCTGCACGGATATCACGGCGTGGCGACCATGGCGCCGCGCAAGAAGACGGAAGAGAAAGAGAAGCCTACGGCCAAAGTTGCAGAGAAGGCCACATCGAAGACAACGGAGAAGTCTGTTCCGAAGGCAACGGCGAACGAAGCAGCTGATATGATTCTTGCCTATTTACGTGAGTGCTCGGCCGAGGAAACGCGAAGAGACGGTAGGGGTGCTAACGATGCATGCAGGCAGGGAGAAGTAAGTCAAGAGCTTCGATGTTGGCTCCCACGGCAGTGCTCCCTCGCACCAGAACCTGAAGTGTACACGCTGTTGCTCTGCCTGCTAACGGATTGTTTTTTGCCGCAGTCGTCCGTATTCGGTGAGTGCATCGTGCTTTCCCTGTCGGGAACTCGTACTGATGGAACCACAGGCCATCGATGTCTCTTCCAACCTTCACAACAAGGTGTCGAAAGGTCTGTCGCTTCAATCGAGGATAATGAGGCTTTCCTAAACGACCCAGCCGCCGCAGCCAAGATCCTCAAAGACCTCCACGAGCGCAACGAGATTGAGGGCCGAGCTGCAGGTACGCTTCTTCAGTGGCTCCCTCGCTGTTTGCTTCTCACTTACACACACCAGGCAAGCAAATCGTCTACCACGCCATCCAGGTAGCGCCTCCCCCTGGGTCTCCCACCGCTTCTACCCTAACCCACCCACCAGAACCCCGACGACGCCATCACGCCCGAAGCCCTAGCCGTCATGGAGACCACGACAGCCGCCCTCCGCGCGCAAACCGCCGCCCTCCTCGCCACCGCCAAAACCCTCCGCTCGGCCCTCACATCCCTCAACTCGACGCTCAGCACCGCGGACCTCGTCTCTGCCGTCGCCGCCCTCGAAGCCGAGAAGGCCCTGATCACGGAGCGCCTGTACGATCTGAAGGCCGGCAAGGCGAAGAAGGTGACGAAGCGGGAGAGGGACGAGGCGGAGCGCGAGTGGGAGAAGTATCGGTGCCTGAGCCGGAAGAGGGCTAAGATTAGTGCGGAGGTGTGGAAGACGGTGGAGCAGGTGCTTTGTGGGGGGGATGCGGAGATGAGGGCTGAGGTGAGGGAGAAGTTGGGGCTTGATGAGTAAGAGACGTGGGTGTGAGATGGTACGGTACGAGATGGACTGAGCCCGTGTGGGAGAGGACGGTGTGGGGTACGTCGACGCAAAATCGGCGCGACGGCCCGCTATGTGTCGTACGACTATGTACAAGAAGTGAAATCGGATGTCATAGCATATGTCCTGAATCTAGAAATATCCTCTCTAGGCGGTGATAATAATACGTATGCAAGGTAATCGTACTAGTGAAAGTTAATAAATTTAATATTAAGATTATTACTTAAGGGTGCGAACTATAGCTAACGGCGAAAATAGGTATAGAGAGACTATATATATAGATTCTTCGCCCGTCTACTACGCTTATACTTATCTATATATGTATCCTCTGCCTCTATTTTCGCGCTCATATTATTTTTTCTTTTATACGTCTCCTTATACTTATATATATAGTAAAAGTATATATATTCTTATATTATACTTTATGTTTAGGCTATACTATATTCTTCTTAATTTACTTTTAATAATCATTACTAGCATTAGCATACTATACTTTATAAGACATTAAATAAAAATATATTATTTAGTACTAAACTTTATCTAGCTACCTAGCCTAATACCCGCGCTTAATAAGTCTGTTACCTCGCTGTCGGTGGGTACCACTACAGTGTAATAAATTTATTAGTCTGAGTTAGTACTCTGCTAGGTTTCTATAGATTTATACAATTTCAAGCGCTTTCCTTTATCCACTTCTATATCAACTAAGAACGTAGCGTACACCGCTCGCACATGACCTCGTCGAGATCGTGGGTGAGCTGTTTGGCACTCATTGAGTTCTCGTTGTGTGTTGTGCCGCGGCTTCATGAAGCTCGCGAAGTACGTTGATTGAAGGACGTAGCGTATATAAAATTGAACAGCGAGATCCTATAGGTAAGCGTAAGAAGTAGACTTGACACGGTTCGTGCGCGAATTACAATATATCTACCTACGTCCGCATCCAAAGCAAGTTTGCCCAATGAACGCAATCCTTCCCACTCACTCACTCATTACGAACTCCTTACACACGCGTGCATAGAAGATGCGCTAGCATTCAGCTATCCGTCTTCACACTTTATGTCCAACCACGTCAACGCTGAAACACGCTTATTCAAAACACCACGCTTCACTATTCATACAAACAAACACGCCCGCCCTCATCACACCCGCTCCGCTCCGCCACCGCACGCTCTGCTACGCCACCCCCGCCCTCCTCACCCGCCGCTCCCTGAGCGCCGCCCCCAACGTCCCCGCCATATCCCTCCGCCGCCGCCCCGTCTCCCGCAACCGCTCCAAATCATCGTCCACCATGTCCGCGAGCTCCGCCAGGTTCCGCGGGTCGCTGCTGCCGCCGTGCGGCGTGTACACGAGGCCGTACCCCCGGCTGGGCGTGGCGTCCTGCTCGGGCGTCAGCGCGACGCGCGTCAGTTCGCCGAGCGACATTCTGCTGCGGGGCGTCGCGAAGGGGGTCTCGGCTTCGCCGGTGGCCGAGTGCGCGAGCGCGAGGCGGGAGCGGCGAGGGGTAGTCATGGCGGTGGATAGGGACTGGGACTGGCGGAGGGGCAGCGGGGCCGAGGCCGAGGACGACGACGGGCGCGACGCGTGCGCCTTCTGGAGGCGGGCTTCGAGGAGGGCGATGCGCGTGTTGCGCTCCATGGTGAGGTCCCGCAGCTTGGCGATCGTCCTCTTGATGGACTCGACGGTGGGCACACCGCCCGTGCGCCCGTTCTGCGCGTAGAGGCTCGCAAGCCTGGAGCGGAGGAGTAGGAGCTCGTCCTCGGCCTTGGCCAGGGCCGTCAGCAGCGCGGCGTAGTCCCGGCGGAGCGCCTTCTGCTGGTCTGCGAGCTCTTTCGGGAGCGACGCCTTCCTAAGCGCTTCGAGCTTCTCCGGATCCTTCGCGTTGGCGAGGCGCCGCCGCTCGTCGTTGACGCGCGAAAGCAGCTTTGCGTTCTCCCCAATGACCCGGATCGCCTCCTGTAGTATCTTGACTACGTCTCGGATAGTCCCGTCCTCCATCTCCTTCTCCAACACATCTTCTAGTCTCATCAACTCCTCGATCTCGGATAGTGACCATGATTCGAACCACTCTCCGTCCACGCCCTGCTCGTTCACTTCCTCTAAGGCTGAGATGTTGAGCTTGGCATGGCGCGGGCTCCGGTTGTTCCATTCTACAAACGCCTGGAGGGAGCGTGAGTTGAGGCCCAATGTGTCCACCATGCTGTTGATGTCGCGATACACGATCTCGATCTGCGCCGCGTGACCCGTCTTGTTCGCCGCAGGGGCCGCGTACTCCTGTTTTGCGATGAACGGGGCCAATGTCCTTGACGGCTCGATTTCAGACTCGAGTTCCTGACGGATGCGATCGTCTTCGTCATCCACGAGGTCAGAAAACACGGGCTGGGGAGTGGGTGGCTTCTGCGGCTGTATAGAGGAAACTAGTGGATCTCTTCTCGTTCCGCCAAACAAGGGTGTCGATGCCGAGCTGCGATTGTGAGGCGGCCTGTGTGTAGTCTGCGGAGGTGTGGGCGCGGCGGGGTAGTTACTTTGGCCTAGGGATCGTGACTGCCGTGAGCGGCGGCCTGACTCTATGGGCGAGAACCGTTCTGAAGCGTCTTCGTCGCCGGTTTGGTCTCCCTCTATAGACAATTCCTCTTCATCGGCTTCATCCTCCTCTTCCACTTCGTCTGGGTTACTCAACTCGCCATCTTCATCGTCATCCAGAGGCGAAGACGGGAGCTCATCTGCTGAGGAAGACGGTGCCTCAATCTTGACGGGCGGGCTTCCAGCGAGCGGAGGAATCTCATCGTTCGTCTTTGATGGCTTGGTCCAGTCTGGCGGCAGTGGGGCGTCGTCCGGCACTGGCTTGGTGTTTTTTGGAGGCGCAGGCTTGGGAGTTGTGCTCTCCGGCCTAGCACCCGAAAATAACCCATTCATAGGCCGAGGAGCGGTTGCTGGGGTAGTCGAAGGGAATAATGCACTCTGGTTCTCATTAGATCTCAGAGGAGTCGCGGGGGGTTTTGACCCGCCGCTGATGCCACCTAACGCGGAACTAAAACCATTGCCAAATAGCGAATCCGCAGATGACATGTCCGGTTTGGGAAGATCGTCTTTCGCAGAACCGTCGCCCTTGAACGTGCTCCCCAATTTGA
Organism: Pleoardoris graminearum; assembly: GCA_030770415.1. Lineage (NCBI taxonomy): Eukaryota > Fungi > Ascomycota > Dothideomycetes > Pleosporales > Didymosphaeriaceae > Pleoardoris > Pleoardoris graminearum. The sequence goes on along the minus strand of JASEKS010000073.1, from coordinate 23,676 downwards.
ACTTCCCATCAAAAACCCCAGTAACCTCCTTAAGCTGAGGTGGATATTGAGGAGTCGGTGTCGCCTCGTCCCTTCCTCGGTCGCCTACGTCTGTCGAACCTGACTGCGTGGACGTGAAAGACGGGAATGAAGAGGTGTTACCCGCACCGAAGATTGAGCCAGATGTGTTGCCCAAAGACGGTAACGTAGAACCAAGACCGGAAGCTTTAGAGTCAACTGTGACCGTTGATGCAAAGCTTGATAATCCTGGCTTCGATCCTAGATTGCCAAATCCCGATTGACCATCTTTGTTACTAGCAAAGCTGGAGAACCCGGATCCGCCTGGAGTGCCGCCAGTGGCCTTGGCAGCAGCAGCCGCGAACGGGTTCGCTTGCTGGTTAGCCGATCCTCCAGCCGCAAATGGATTTGCTTTTGATTTGATCTGTGAAGTCGCGCCAAAAGCCGGCTTGTTACCGAACGTGCCACCAGGCGTCCCAAACGTTGCTCCTCCAGTCGGGGCTGAAGCAGGCGTACCGGGAGTGCTGGGTTTCCCAAAGCTGAGGTTGCCTGCAGGAGCTGACGGACTTCCAAATGCTGGTTTACCAAAACCAAGGTTACCGGTAGGAGCTGATGGACTTCCAAACGCTGGTGTAGGCTTAACATTTGCGAATGGAGAACCTTGGCTGGGCGCATGTTGCCCAAATGCCGGTGCCGGTGACGGTGTCTCTTTGGGTGTCGAGCCCGCTGGCGCTGTGGCCGTGGAAGAAACACACGCAAGACCCGGATAGGCAGTTCCAGCTTCGAGAGACCTGTCCCATACGACCCACCACGCTGCCAAGAGTCCTTCGTGAGTAAGCAAGTAATAAGCCGGCAAGGGCGTGGGCGATTCGGTGATCTCTTCCAATCGGCGACTTGGTTGCGGTACCTTTTCCTTGCTCGAGAGGTCCAGGGCTTCTCCAACCAGTGCGCTGTCTGCGTCGTCCGCAAGGTTACGTGGGACCGTTGGTTTTCTGGCATCTGCGATGTTGGTCATCACGTATTCATTCGCAATGCTCACTTCTGGATCTATCGATTCTGACGATTTTGTGACGACCCCGACGTCACTGGAGTGTGCAGCGGTAACGATGAGCATGTCGTCCAGGATAGGTTCCCATTTTCGAAGTCGCTGGAAGGAAAAGCGAGGTGGACGTGGACGTTCGGGCCCCATGCCTGGAAAGACCAATTCGAAGGATGTTTTCCGGAATGTGAAACTGCTGTACATGTTGTTGGTAGAGATATAGTAGTACATGTTCTCGTCCCCCCCGTTTGTCTGAGAGTAGATGATGAAGAACTCCTCATTATTCAACCAATTCACCGCCGACACTGCGCAAGTCAACAATTTGCCATTTGTACATTCGTGAAGATTCAAGTGGTTACCTCTAACTTGTTCGCCAAGTTCAGGCGGTCTAGGGATCTTTCCCTTTACTTGGTCGAGGGCGCTGACCAAGTGGATTGCAGCAAACCCGTCTTCGAAGCCCGCCAGGAACGCCTTTCCTCTGACACTCCACGAAACACACGAGACGCCGTCGTTGTGAACGGTCTTTGTACGGCCGCCCGAGACGTCTGTAATGTCCAGCCGACCGGTATCTAGTACGACGGCCATGTAATGCGCTTGCTCGGGTGCAGGATTTGGTAAAAGAGCTCGAACGCCAGTGTTGCCGGTAGGGACGTGGACACCCGGTTGTGTGTTGCCTTTGAGCAGATCGTCTACGGCGTATACAGCCAACCCTCGGCCAGTTTCGGCACTGGTCACCAGGAAGTCCTCGTCCGTGGAGAATGCGACATGGCGTAGCTGCGGGACCGCGATGGTCCTGTCCGGTGAGAAGCCTGTTACGACATCCCTCTCCCCCGCTGTTTCTTCAAAAGCCTTGCGGACCTTGTGTGTGGAAGCCAGGACAAGCCGGTCGGGGGACGCTGCAGCGAGGAGTCCGCGTTGGGATGCGACGCTCAGCAGTGTCGCGGAAGTGGGAGGGAGGTTGTCTGCAGGCCATGGAGAGGGGAGAAGCTTCAGCTTCTTGCCACTCTCTTTACCAGCACTCAACGGGGTGAAGCCAAGATTCTATACATTTTCATTAGCTTTCACACTTGCAAAGCGCACCCATTGCGCGTCTTTACCTCTGGATTGATCTCCCCAAGCTCTTCGCCCGCGTCCGCTGCCGCCTGCGCCGACATTGCGTTATGCAGGCCGAAAACTGTGCTGGCGAGCAGGTATTCGGGTCGGATGTCGCGCGACGGAGTTCTTAGCAGCAGCGGTCGAATGTTCGCATCGGAGCTTGCGGGCGACCTTCGCGTGACGGGCGAGTTTGAGGATAAGGAACGTGGGAGCCGGGGCGGGCTCTGGCGGAAGAGCTCGAAGCTTTTGTTGAAAATGGCGGGGAGCTGGTGCAGCTTGACGCTTTAGAGCGACAAGCAGGTGGAGCTGCAGCGTTACGCGCTTCTTTCTTCCCGTCGATTGTTCGAACGCCGATCGCGCCAAGGAACGCGCCACACGGACCAGGCAGCCGACAGCTGCGTAGTGCACCTCAACGTTGCTGCTCTCCCGCCTTGCACCCACCCCTCTGCCTGCTTCCCAGCCCCGGACCATTGTGACAATCTACAGCACTAGAACAGACGTTTGGGGACACCGTGTCATCCCGGGATAGGCATTACAACCGGAACCACCACATGGCGGGCTTCGACTTCTCCAACCACAACCGCAATGCCGCCCTCCACGCGCAGGGCGTGCCTCTACCCAAGGCGACGAGCACCGGAACGACCATTGTGGGCTGTCTCTTCGACGGCGGCGTCGTCATCGCAGCAGATACCCGCGCAACCAGCGGGCCCATAGTAGCAGACAAGGTACATCAGCGTTGTAAAAGGCAAGAACAAACCTCTAACGTCTCCGTAGAACTGCGAGAAGCTGCACTACATTGCCCCACAGATCTGGTGCGCCGGCGCCGGCACCGCGGCCGACACCGAGTTCACCACGGCCATCATCTCCTCCAACCTCGAGCTGCACGCCCTCTCCACCGGCCGCAAGCCCCGCGTCGTGACCTGCATGACGATGCTCAAGCAGCACCTCTTCCGGTACCAGGGCTACATCGGCGCCTACCTCGTCATCGCGGGCGTGGATCCCACCGGCGCGCACCTCTTCACCGTGCACGCACACGGCTCCACCGACAAGCTGCCCTACGTGACCATGGGCTCGGGCTCGCTCGCCGCCATGTCCGTCTTCGAGACGCAGTGGAAGCGCAACTTGACCCGCGAGGATGCGGTCAAGCTGTGTTCAGACGCGATCCAGGCCGGTATCTGGAACGATTTGGGCAGCGGAAGCAATGTGGATGTGGCCGTCATCACTGGGGAGAAGACGACGCTGATGAGGAACTATATCACGCCAAATACGAGGGAGAAGAAGCAGCGGAATTACAAGTTTGAGCGGGGCACGACAGCCGTACTCAACGAGAAGATCATCAAGAGGGAGGAAATCAGCAAGTACGTGACTGTACATGAGCTGAAGGACGAAAACGTGACGGCGACAGCGGAGACGATGGATGTGGACTCATGAGCGAGGGAAGAAGGAAGAACGAGGATGTAGACGCACATATCGGCGTTCGGCATGACTGCATTTGATGCATGTGCGATGAGCCGGTTATTACGCGGTCTTCATGAACATGAGAGCGGATAGATCACTAAACACGAGGCAATGAACACTCGCAGATCTTCCCATACCTCTGAAACTACATGGTCCATGCTCATGAGCGAAAGCAGCTCCCTAACACTTCATCTTGATCCCCCTCCGCTTCTCAGACTCGCGCCACTCAAACATGACCTGCACACCCATGAACAGCGCCCCACAAGCAATCCCCAGAAACCCAATCCCACTCCAACTCCCCAGTATCCCACTCACAAGCTCTTGCAGCCCGTCCAGCCCCAGCGCGAAACCGACGAGGTTCGCCACCATCAAGAGCAGAATCTCCCCCACCGCGCCGACACCACACAGGTATCTATACGCATCCGGCCGGTGCGCCCACTTCTTCGGCGGGAAAAGATACCCAGCAATGACCTCTGGAAGCACAAACAACGTGACGAGCCAGCCCCAATACAACAGCCTCAGCTGGATATCATGCCAAATGGCAATGAAGCTAAACACGCACAGCTTGTTCAGGACACCCCTTATCTGGCCAGCGACGCCAGAGCCCGCGCTCCCACCCAGCGGGATAAACAAGTAGCGCAGCGCCCACTTGTTGAAGCTGCGGTGCCACCCGCGCCAGAAGCACGTGACGCTGTAGTTGTCGCTCATGCAACGCACCATGTTCTCGGGGGGATCGATGCCGTCGAGCAGCGCCCACAGGCGGAAAAAGCGCCAGGGGATGAGCAGCTTGAGCCATATGTGCTTCAGGTTGAAGAAGCCGAGCATGCTCAGCTGCGCGGGCGTGTACGCCGCCCACGGCGGCCGTGCGTGGAAGATGGCTACCATGTACATGTGGTGGATCATGAGTTCCATGGTGAGCAGCACGATGGCGAAGCGCACGGCGTAGAGGACGGTGCGCTGGGGCGTGATGCTGTGCGGGCGGTGGCGCTGTTGCGATATGTAGTCGTTGAAGGTGAGGATGGGGCCGGTGAGGTACAGCGGTGAGTAGAGCGTGTAGGCGAAGTAGTGTCGGAACGAGAAGTCGCCGGGTTGGGCGGGGAGGGCGACGCGGTCGCGCTCGGAGAGGTTCGAGGGATCGAGTTGTTTCTTCTGGGGGTGGTTAGCTTGGACGAGGCAGGATAGGAGGATCTCTCACGTCGAGAGAATTGCTGGCTCGGGCGCTCTGGCTCCAGTAGTAGTCCATGTTGAAGCTTATGAGGCGGAGGACGGTGAAGTTGAAGAGGACTTCCCAGCGCGGGACGAGGCCGTCGTAGTTGTCGAGCGTGTGGCCGAGGTTCGTTGTGAGTGGCTCTTTCTCCGAAGCGGGCGATGAGGGTAAAAAGACGCCCAGGATGGAAGCGTACGAGTAGCCTTTTCCAGACTCGTTGGCGAAGAGGATGCCTACGCCGAAGATCCAGGTCGCTGCGGGCACGTATGGTCTAGGTAGCTTCTTCGCGATGCAGTAGTTCACATACAGAATGGCCACGATCTTCAAGACAGAGAAGCCATGCAGGGCGACAATAAAGATGGTGGAAAAGGAAATGTCGAAAGAGATTCTTTGATTCAGACGGGCATCTGCCGCAGCGGATGGACTCAAACCCATGGTCAATCCATTGGCACCAGGGGGTCCGACCTGCGTGTACGTGTCTGCTCTCCAGAACCCATCATACAGCTTACGAAGGACTGGATGTAAAAGTACTACGATGAAGAGATACGGGATGTTGGACCTGAAGCTGGAGTACTGAAGGTCTGAATTATCCTGTGATGGTCAATAACGGATCTTGTCCCCAAGACCACGTGATACTTGCCATTTTACGGCCCGGTATCCAGCCGTCATCTAGCAGGTGTTCAAACTTTGGGTAATTTGGATGTGACTCTGTCAATGTGTCAGTATGTGCGGTCGTGGCATCTGTTTAGAACCCTGACCTTGGGAGACATCGAGAACAGCTTTGAACATGAAGAAGACGCATAATGCTATTAACACGCCATACACTTTGAATTCAAGGGTGTTCCATCGCGAAGGCTGCACGCCCTCTATACATTCCCTGCTCTTGACTTGGCCATTCCTAACCGGCAACGGTTGGGCAGGATCCAGCCCGGCGAGCTGCAGAGCCTCCTTTGGTGGTGCATTTGCGGGGACAACGAAGCGGGTATCGAGCGTATCCAAGGAGTAGAGCTGTCGTATATATCTAAGTGCCATTGTAGGTTATGGCAACATTGGATTCCCGGTTGCGAGCGTTGCAGCCTGGCTAGGAAGGGGTGGCGCTGCGGTGAGGAAGGATAGCTTGACGTCGAACGTTAAAAGTTCGGTTCGCGATGCGGACTTGCACTCCTTCACGAGACACGCCCCCACCACCGCTCCACGAACACGCGCATATGATCCGAGGCACCACGCGTCCTCTTGCCCATTGACTCCCGGTAGAGCTCCACAAAACTTCAAAAGTCGCGACTTGTGCGCGCAATGAATGCACTCAATTCCTCGACCGCGCCCGTGACGGGCGAGTACGCAGGAGGTAAGAAGCGCATAATGTAAGTTTCGTTCGCGCAAGCTAATTGAGTCCACAGATGAGGTCTCCGCGATCGTGCTCGACCCAGGCTACTCCACCATCCGCGCCGGCTTCGCAGGCGAGGACATCCCCAAATCGGTTTGCCCCAGCTTCTACGGTCAGATCGATGGCGACTCAGGCTCCAAATACCTCTTTGGCGAGAACGCGATACACACACCCACATCCAATCTGCAGATAAAGAACTACTGGGGATCGGACGGCGTTGTGGAGGACTGGGACACGGCGGCCAAAATATGGGAATACGCGATAACGTCGCGATTGACGGGCGCAAAAGCTGAGGACCCTGCAAAGAATGGGCTTAATGACGCCGCGCAAGAGAACGGGAACGGCGAAGCCATGGATGTGGAAATGGAGACGAATGAGAACCAGGAGAAGCCGCTCGAGGAATCGCCCCTGCTGATGACGGAGCCGGGCTGGAACCCTACAAAGGCGCGCGAGAAGGCCATCGAGATTGCAATGGAGGAGTGGGGCACGCCGGCCTTCTACCTCCAGAAGACAGGCGTCCTCGCAGCGTTCGCATCGGGCAAAGCCTCCGGCATCATCATCGACGTGGGCGCATCCCACACCTCCGTTACGCCCGTGCTGGACGGCATGGTACTTAAGAAGGGCGTGCAGAAATCCCCTCTAGCAGGGAACTTTGTGTCCAACCAGATCCGCCTCGGCTTCAAGCAGTCGCAGCCCGAAATCCCGCTCACGCCCCACTACCTCGTCAAATCCAAGACGCCAGTCGATGCCGGTGCCCCCGCGCAGGCTGTCTACAAGACCTTCGATGTCCCGCCCACAGACTCCTTCCGTCACTACCAGGAAGAGCGCGTCCTCACCGAGTACAAAGAGTCCGTCGTAGAGATCTGGCCGGGCCCGGGCCGCCTCTCCAACGGCACAAACGAGGAGATCGCGAAGAGCCTGCCCGGCCGCCCCTTTGAAATGCCCGACGGCTGGAACCAAGTCTTCGGAGTAGACCGCTTCAAAGTCGCAGAGGGCCTCTTCGACGCGAACGCCGCCCTCACTGACAACGCGAATTCCCGGCCGAAAGAGGAGCACACGCTGCCGCGCCTGGTGCAGGCTGCCGTGCAGCACGTCGACACGGACCAGCGCCCGCTTTTGCTCCAGAACATCGTCGTCACGGGCGGCTCGACCCTGCTGTACAAGTTTGGCGACCGCTTGAACTACGAAATCAACAACATCTACCCCAGCACGCGGAACAAGCTGATCGCGCCGGGACCGGTGGTGGAGCGCAAGTACGCTGCGTGGATCGGAGGCAGTATTCTGGCGAGTTTGGGCAGCTTCCATCAGCTTTGGATCAGCCGGAAGGAGTATGAGGAGCATGGCGCAAATATTGTGGAGAAGCGCTGTAGGTAGAACTTGCAGTGAAACAATCGGCTCTGGTGTGAGGGTGCGAGGGCTTCACTACCATACAGCGCAGATCAAAGTTTGAAAAGGTTGTCGTCATCAGATGTTGTACTGTTCGTATAATCCCATCTATGACCATTGAAACATCGCGCAAAAATTCCGAGGTTCTTAGTAAGCCTAGGTAGTCAAACGTCGGACTTAAGTGATGCGCGAGGCGTAAAATAAGCTCTCCTTTACCCATTATGCAATCATTGCATTGCACGTACAGAGGGCAAAGGCAAAGCAAAAAGAAAAGCACCACCGCCAACAGCAAAAATCGAACCCGCGCGCTTGGCAGGCGATGTTTGTGCCAAAGATTAGGTAAGTGCAGTGAGGTGCGGGACTCGCGGCCACTTCTGGTAAAAGGCAAGAAATGGGTTCGTACAAATCCTCGCACTGCACGATTAATAAAAATCAAATAGATAATATATATAGAGAAACAAGAATCAAATAGTAATTTTGAGGGTGCGGTTGCGCTAAGATAAGCGAGTGGCGCTGGCCATAGAAGGATTTGGCGAGGAGGAGCGTGCGCTTGCAGGTGCATTAAAAACTCTTAATATACGGGCGTAGACGCAGATAAGGCGACCAATACTAAAACTTACTTATTTTTAGTACGCTAAGCCTACTATATAGAAACTAAAATAATTATTAAATTCTTTTACTCTATTAGTATTAATTATATATTTATTTATTATTTTTAAATACTATTAAAGTATTTTATAATACCTATAAATATTTATAAAAATTAAATTTAATTACTATTATTAGGCCTATATACAAAATATAGAATTTTAAATATTTTTTTATTTATATATATAAATAGAATTAGTAAAATTAAAAAAAAAATTATTTTAGTATTATTAACTCCTAGTTTTAATAGGGACCTAAAGGTTTTAAAATTATAATAAAATAATTAATATAAAATATTCTATTTTATTTAATTATATATCTAGCTATTTATTTTTATTGCTTTAGACCTACTGTAACGGTCATTGTGGGAGAGCAAAAGGGACTAACTGCAATCGGCGAAGCGCGGTAGAAAACGTCACACGTCAAATCTTGACTTCGCATTATACGTTGCGCATCCCATATTATTCTCACAGAAACAGTGTCTTATTGCATTACACAAATCGACTCCACTGAATAAGTGTTCATTAAGCCAACCCGTCGACCCATTGTGGCGCAGGCATCCGAGTTCGGCTAGCGTAAATGAGTCACTTTCGCTCACCAGCCCCGATGTGAGGCTCCACCAGGGTAGTAGGAGTCATCGCAGAAGATCATCTGGACAGGGGCTCGTACGCACTCTAGCGCACGGTCCCTATCGCATATAGACAGAAAGATATATAAACACGTAGAGCTGCCCAGCATAAAACACCCTTCTTAGGCCCCGATATTGTGTGGAGCGTTGGCTTGCGATACCCGTGGTTCGCCACAATTTCCTTTAATCTTTTTTACTTAGCGGAACAAGAAATCCATAGACATGGCGGACTCCGACCGAACCCGCATACAAGCAGCTATCGCAACCACTTCCTACGATACAGCACTATGCATCGTCCCACCTCAACATCGATGCGAAGAGATCGACAAGTTGAGGTCACTGTACGATAAGGCATACGAAAAATGGCCCCCTCATATTAACCTGATATATCCTTTCGTCGCCCCGGAGCACTTGTCGCAAGCAAAAGAACGCATTGGAGCGCACCTTGACGCAACTTTCAACGGAACCAGCTCGCTTACTGTAGCGTTGGGTGGAGCGGGGATTTTCAAGCACAAAAAAGAGGTTACTGTTTTCCTTCAGGACAGTGCCAGTGGAGCAGAAAATCTTCTGGGCTCGTTGCGCTCAGCAGCCCTGCAAGCGCTCGGCTTGAAAGTTACCCCATCCACTTTGCACCTTACGGTAGGCCAGGCACAGGACAACTCTGTTGCAGCTCGTCAATTTCTCGTCGATAAGGTGAACCTACTGCCAGCTTTCCAGTTTGATGTTCACTCACTGGCAATCCTTATCCGTGAAAAGACTGAAGGCAAGGCGGATGCGACCAGTCAAATGCGACTATGGGACACCATTGACCTTCCGCCTCCTCTAAATCAGCCCACAGGGCCATTGAACGAATTTTGGATCACGAGCCAGGCGTCACCCAAAGGCAACTTATCACTGCCCGTCCCTCAAACAACATCTACGTTTAATGGAGTTGTTCAAAAATGGTGCATATCGACCGCAGGACCGGACCTGAGCAGGCCGGAGACTCTGTGTGTATCAAGCTACAACGTTCTCCTCGGTTCGGAATACCCTCCCTCGCACGATCGGGACGCGCTCTTGGTCGAAACTATTCTCGCGGAGTCTGCTCTTTCCCACATCCTTGTTCTGCAAGAGGTATCTGACGATTTTCTCTCCTATCTGCTTCAAAACGAGGAAGTGCGAAAGGAATACCCGTATTCATCGCATGGACCACCCAGCCAAGCTGATATTGGCCCTCTTCCTAGCCTCCGCAATATCGTCATTCTCAGCAAGTGGCACTTTGACCTGGAATTCATACCATTCCAGAGACGTCACAAAGGTGCCTTCGTGGCCTTGTTTCCTTGTCTCCTTAACGGCGACAGAAGTCCATTGGTAATTGCTGGTGTGCACCTCACTGCTGGCTTCACAGATGGCTCTGTCGCAGCAAAGAAGATGCAGCTTCAAAATGTGGTCACTCATTTGAAGCGGAACTACCCTAGCAGTGTTTGGCTTATCGCTGGCGACTTCAACCTTCCAACGTCGAGTTACACCATTGACGAAGCTGTCAAGCAAAAGGATATCTCGCTAGAAACGTCTCGAGTCTTGCATTCCACAGAATTGATACTTTCTGAGGCCGAACTATTGGATGCGTGGGCTGTAGCAAGGGTCGAAGGTATTGACGAGACAGCGGTATTGGATGCGGATGGTCTTTCGGAAGGTGAAGAGGGCGCTACTTTCAATCCCAAGGATAACCATCTGGCTGCTGAGAGCTCTGGTACCACTCAGAATCGGCCGCAAAGATATGATCGCATCCTTTTTCGCGCTCAAGGCAGGTTGGCTTTGACGAGGTTTAACCTTTTTGGACTGCCAGAAAGAATCGATGGCACTACCTCAGTGGCAAGCGATCATTACGGCGTACGAGCTATGTTCAAGACTCATGCGGACACAAAACACCAAGATGCAAACGACCCGGAAGCTTCTCGGCAGCGTGTTGTGCTCCACAAACATGCTCCTCCAGGGCTCTCACTCACTACTGATCTGGTCGAGGCTTTGTCTAGGCGCGCTGTATTTCCCGCTACGGCAGACGAGGATCGTTACCAACAAGCATTTGATACCATCAAAGAGGTGCTTCTTGGTGGTGCTGATAACCAGGCTCACACCTCTGGCATACCCTTAGTTGTTGTCCCCGTTGGATCGTACGCTCTTGGTGTATGGACATCACAGTCCGATATTGACTGTCTCTGTATTGGATCAGTGAGCTCGAAGACGTTCTTTCAGTTAGCCCGCCAGCGGATACGTAGGGCGGAACCCGAGGGTGTCCGGTTACTGCGAAAGGTGGAGGCAAACACTGGAACGATGTTAGAGCTATTGGTGAATGGAGTGAACATTGATTTACAGTACTGTCCAGCAGCGAATGTTGTTCAGCGGCAAGTGCCCCCAATTCCTAGGAGACGTTCGAGCTTTTACTGATCATTATGAAGGTGGTCCGAATTCGCGGCTCTCCCACCCATTGATCCAATCTTCAACCTTTCCATCCTGTCACTTCGCAAGCTTAAGGCGATCCGGGATCTTACCTACATCCAGCGCACTCTCCCCTCAACGGCCTCATTCCGGATAGCATACCTTTTCATCAAGCGCTGGACCATTGACCGTGGAATCTACTCCGCTAAGTTCGGATATCTGGGCGGTATCCATATCACCTTGATGCTGTCCTGGGTATGCAAACGCCTAGCCCATGACGCCGGATCTGTTAGCGCTGCCGATCTCATCTTCTCGTTCTTTCATTACTATGCGAACTTTGATTGGCAGAACGACATGGTATACGATGCCTTTTTCCACAAGACAAAGCCCCGGTATCAACGTAACGCAAGAGAGCCAATGGTGATATTGGGTTTTCATGCTCCGAATTCGAATATTGCGCATACGGCTACCGCGCCAGGATTGCAACTCCTAGTCGACGAACTGCGGCAGGCGGAGGAGCGTTTATCTGTATCTGAGATGACTTGGGAAAAGTTCTTTGCCGTGGACAAACTGGCCATCGAGAACTTTCTGGCGTCTTTTGAGAGCTATGTCAAGATTGACATTCAATATTGGGGTCGTGCGCTCTCTCGAGGCAAAGGCTTAGTTGGATGGGTGGAATCGCGGTGTATCAACCTTGTTGTGGATATTCACAGAGCCTTGCCTCATTCCTTTTGCCGTATCTGGCCGGCTCGCTTCGCCGAAAGTGAGGCAAACGGAGCGGAGACGTACTACCATGGCTGCTATCTCATCGGCATGTGTCGGAGCAAGGACAGCAAGCCACTCAGTAAAGACGAGAAGAGCGAGGCGAAAGCAGCATTACAAAAAGTTCTTGATCGCTTCCTTACGCAAGTACGGGCGGATGACAAATACTACGATGAAAGCTCAGCTTGGATCGGTGTCTCACTAGCCAAGCCAAGCGACGTGAAAGGCCTCCAGCTCGACAAGCGCGAATGGGGTGACTACGTGCCTGGCATAGAGCCCGCATCAGATGACGAAGAAGACCTCCATGATATCGACGACGAAGTCCCACTCACAACATCGCGGAAGCTTCCCACTCGTCCTGCACCGTCTAGTACCAGCACACCCATCTCGCCGAACAAACTCCGTCCCGCATCCGACGTCCTCAATCGCCTACGCTGGGACTCAAATCTTGACCCGAGTGAGTACATAGTCGGGTACGAAGACCGGTTTCTGGGTGCGAAAGAGCTTTCGTTGGAGAAGTGGAAGACGGAGCAGACGGAGGAGGAGTTCATACCTCAGCATCGTATTCTGTACTTTAAAAAGAAGGGCGAGGGTGATGGGGAAGTTGTCTGGGAGCGTTCAACGAGGATCGACAAGATATTCGGGAGTGGCGTTGGCAACGGAAAATGAAAGGATAGGAAGGGGTTATTCGGCATCTAGGTTTAGCGTAAAACATGCTGTTCATTTCAACGATGCCACACTCCCGCCATATCTCAGAACGTTTCATTTTCGACGAACAACTAATGCATTGGGCGTCCTAGGGCAACGTGATGTGTAATACGGTAGCGACTCAGGATTCTATCAAGGCGAGCTTAGACTAATTCGCCAAAATGCAAAAAAGTGCCTTATTGCAGGCTACCCATCCAACGAACGTCGCCGGGTAAAAGTCAATCGATACACATCTTATAACCACCGTGGCCTTGATGCGCAAAAGTGGCGAAGGTGAGGTGCACACGGGAGTCTGACCTTCTTTGGGCATGCACGAAACCTATATAGACAGTTTTCATCGCTCTCATCTACCTACCTGATTCAGCAGGACCTTCGACCGCGCCTCGCACCTAATTGTTCTTCCGATACCCACTCGGCCCATGCTCCTTTCCCCATTTCCTAACCTTGGTATCCATCTCCCACCGAATGTAGATCATGACGATCGCTGTGATCCATCCTAAGACCGTGTTCGCAAGCCCCTTCCAGAATCCTCCCCTTACTGCGCCCCCCAGGATACTCGCCATCACCGCCCGGATGATCAGGCTCGTAGCTACCAACTCTTCGCCGCTTTCAAGCCCCGCGATGGCTCTCCGTGCGCACTCGTCCGGTTCCAGGATCTGATCGCCTTCTTCCAGTGACTTGGTGAGGTCGGACTTTACGGCATCTTCGTCCGCGCAGGACTGCGTGTGCATAGTTGCAGGAAAGACGGTGTGGATCCTCATACGTGGGATATCGGGGCGCGAAGTGGCGTAGAGATTCATTTCTTGGGAGAGAGAATCGGAGAGAGAGCGGATGGCGGCTTTGCTGGGGGCATATGGAGTGAATCCTGCGAAGGAGTAGAAGGAGACGAAAGAGCCGGTGAAGATGATATGGCGCGCTGCTTTATGTGCGGTCTTCGTGTCACCGTCTTGGGTGGCGGAAGGTTTGGAAGATGGATGTAGCCAAGCGTTGAGGGTCGCATGTGCCATGTACACGCAGGAGAAGTAGTTGCTGCCCATCATGGTTTGAAACTGCTCGATTGGCGTGTCAGCGAAGAGCGTGGGGTGTGCACTGCCACTGCAGCACCAGACTATGTCGGGAGCCTGGCCGCGGTTCCATTCTGTGGCCTCGCTCACGACTCTCTTGCATTCTTCGGCGATTGTCACATCTGCTTTGATGGAGTGGAAGCGCTGGGTGTCTGGGTTACGGGCACTTTCCTACCCATCATGAGTACCCTGTATAATATAATCCCGATAAAGCTTGGAGTGCTTACTGTGATGCTCTTTAGAGCAGCAGACAAGCTTTCTTCGCCGCGTGCCGCGATAACTAGGTTCGCTCCTTTGGCCGCTAGCTGCTGGGCTGCTGCAAGTCCGAGGCCTTTTGAGCCGCCTGTTATCAGCACTGTCTGCGTCATCATTAGTCTTTATAATTTTGAAGAATTGATCACGCACTTACTCGGCCATCCACCGGGAACTCGTTCTTCGAAAGAACCCCGCCCATCGTTACGCTGATCTCGTAGTGTCCTTTCGCTAATGCGAGGAACTTCGTGATATGTAGCTCGTAGCAGGCCAATTGAACTATTTTTGTTGCGCTACGAACAACTTGAGATGGCTGGTTGTGGGAGTGGAGATGCTTGTGGATGATTGATGGAGTCGGGTTTGCACGGCCCCCACGCCTTATCGATTAAGAGCACAGCCGCGGGCATCTCCTGCAACGTAATCCCGATCGCGTGATTCTAAAAATATATCCCTTTCACATGACACATCCTGGGTTCCCCTTCCACAGACCAATTATCAACTTGCAGTATCATGATCGCTGACAACAAACCCAGATTCTTAAATTCCACTAGAGGAGGGGTGCATGTGCGTTCTCTCTTTCCCACAACCTGTCATCCCATATCGCATCTGAGTGTTCGCCCTGTCCACCTTCAGTTTAGTCAAAACGGTCTTCCATCCGCCTGTTTACCCACATGTAGTAGGTGCACGCACAATGGCGACACTAACCCCAACCAATCTATTCTCCTACCCATGGCCGCAGGTGACGCCCCACCATGCTCCGCCCCGTGCGGCCACACCTTTACATCCCCGAGGGAGCCTTACGCACTCTTGTGCATATCTATAAACCGTCGCATATTCCCATCATGGAAGCCCTTGTAGCGCATCTTCGCCTCCGCCTCTGCTTCCGTAGTCCAGGTAATTGGTAATTCGAGGAGGAAAACAGGTTGGAGGTATTATGGCACCAATCTACGGGCAGAGCCTCCTGCCTCGCGACCATCCCATTTACGCTCAGGCTCAAGCACGGTTCCGCCGCGAGCAGCAACAAACCGGGGAGTCGAATGCGACCTTGGCCGTCAGCGGCCTCGTCATCGCCCTCGCAGTCGTCTCCACCGGCCTCCGCTTCTACACTCGCATCTTCACCAAGTCTGGTCTGAAATCGGACGACTGGACGATCTTCTCTGCGGTCCTCTTCACATTAGCAACTGCAGCAGTGACTCTTGCCGGTACGTATACCTCCCCTGCTCCCCTCTCTGCACCAAAACTAACTCGTAAGTAAGCAAACAGTATCGCCCCTAACGGCCTCTGGGTCTCCGAGAACACCGATACGAGCTACGTATATACCAACCACGATGTTCTTTATCTCAAGCTCGCCTTCGCCACATCCATATTATATTTCACCATTGCCGGCGCGACGAAGTTGGGCATCCTGCTCATGTATAACCGCATCTTCAACGTATCCAACGCGTTCCGCGCACAGCTATACATCGCCTCGTTCCTTGTCATCGGATGGTGGGTTGGCTGCACGGTCGCCGCGTTCACGAATTGTGTTCCGCTAAAGTGGAGCTGGATAAACAGCTTCGCGGACCCGCGGTACTGCTTCGACTACAACTTGTTTTGGATGGCAAGTGGGGCCTGCGAGATTGCGCTCGATGTAATGATCCTGGCGATGCCGGTTAGCGTCGTGGTGAGGATGAAGATGAGCTGGCGCCGCAAGATCACGGTGCTGGGTATTTTCGCCTTGGGTGCTTTGTAAGTTGTGTTGTATTAGCAAAACTGCGCTCCGTACTAATAAGGGCAGTACCATCGTTACAGGATTAGTGAGAGTAGTTCTTGGGTACAAGAAGAACAGCCGGGTTCCCTCGTATTCTAATACCGAGGTGTGGACTACTGTCCACGCGGGGATGAGCATTGCGTGCGCGTCGCTACCGATTTTCCGTCCCCTCATGCGACGAATCAGCGAGTCGGCTTTCGTGACCAAGATCTCGAGCTTCCTTTCGTCGCGAAAGGGAACGTGCAGAGCCGGAAGTGCGTCGGAGAAAAAGGACTCCCCAAGCCCAAGCGCGGATACAAGCATTGCGAGCGTTGTGCGGATTGAGAGACCAGAACCTTCATTCGTTCAGCATCTTGAGCCCACATTCGTGGAGCCGGCGTTTGTGCAACTACCCACTATACACATCGAGGAGCGACATAACTCTTTGACAGCGCAATGGGCGGGCTTCCTCGACGAAAGCGATAGGAGAGAGTAGAAGGTTCTTCAGTGGGCTGCGAGGAGATATGAATACATTCAATGATGCCCAGACAGTTGTACCTCAGGTCGAGGCTCCATTTCTTTGGTTGTACGTGATGCTGGCTATCGTCATGCCTCTGAAATCCGAACACTGTATCATGACCTGTGTTACCCTAGCACAGACTACAGTACTGGAGCCAACGGAAAAGCATGGTCTATCGAAAGATATGGCTGACGCCATATGCCACCCGTCGAATCATAATCGCGCCATTAGCCGTCGTGTGCAAACCGATTTGGTCAATTTCATATCAGGCTCCCAGCAATGACCAAGCGATTGAGTACGCTCGCGTGACGAACCGTCTTCAGGTATCTCTACCAGGGCATTCTCTGCTTCGGTCCAGCAACCATTGATCGCAGTGTCGAGGAACTTAAGCGGGAGCTGGCAAGTGCGCGGAACTGCATAGGTTCGTGGGGGTTCATCTTTGCCAACAAAGTATTCGCAAACAATGAGCTGGATGGTAGGGCTAGTGATCCAGTTACACGAAGGCAGATTTTACAATCCCCAAAAAGAAAACAAAAAGACTCACGCATAGCACCGGGGTCGCACACGGGCTGCTGCACGTGCTTGTGTCCGCCATGCTTGAGCGAAATGTGCGGCATTGAGCACACTCGCAGATTGCCAAGGAGTCTTTCCGGCGATTCCACCACTCATCGAGGGCGGCAACTGCTTCTATTCGCCAAGCTTGGAGTAAAAGTATGGCATGCGTGAAAGGAAGATTCGTGCAAGGAGTACATAGTCTCAAGGTCATTTCATCGCTCTTCCTAGGATTGCTCCAGACTTGCTCCGACTCAGCGTGAGCACAATGCACCATGTTTCGATGGGGCCTCCGGTCACTGGCTGGTGGCGCGTTCGTTGAACTCTGGTAGGTAGTTTGATGAAATAACGATTACTTGCGGGAGCAGCGTTCTCTAGATATGGCAAGAATTCAAGGAGATGTTGCCTTGGCATTGAACACCGGATTACTCGGATTATCGTCCAATGGCTCATGAAAAGAGGATGCCTCAACGATTCCGAAAGGTTTTTGACGCTTGTCCAGCAGGGCTACCGCAACATCCCAAACAAACTCTTGGAAAGTTCCTGCAGTCAACCATGTACCATTCCCGCTTCTCACATAAAACTCGACGAGTAGCTTCCTCATAGGGCTGTCCGGCATGGTTTCCTCGTAGATATCGGCCATCGTTGATCCTGTCGGAAAATAGTTTCTTCCATCTTCTCATTTGTATTTTGTGGCTGCGATCGTAGCTGTGATGACGAGATTCTTCGACTGCGCATCTTGAAGCTTCTCACACAGGATATACAGAGTAGTCAGACGCTTCCATTCCCGAGAAGTGGATTTTCGTATTAGGTCATTGATCTCCTTGGAGGGTTTCTTTCTCCTTTTGGTGTTGGTTGAAGCGGACTCATTCTCGTTCGAGGCATAGACATCGACGTTTTCTCTACCAGGTACAGCATTCAAATATAGAAGCTGGAGGTATCTCTCGAAAACAGTGGGGTCATCCTCTGGAAGCTTCACCATGTCGTTGGACTCGACCCAAGGGCCATTTAGAGCCTTTGCGAAGAACTTCGAGCGCGAAGTGACGAGATCACGATGGATACCAAATGTCCTGGCATTATCATACTCTCCGACTACGACTTGAATACACGGACTCAATAGGTAGCTTAGCCTGTTAGTCGTGATGTTGTGAAAGCAGGTTGGTCTACCATACCTTTTGGCTTCGTCGGCGCCAATGTATGCTGCCGCCATATTGAAGGAGATTGCGTCCTTCATAACAGAGTGGGAATTCACCTAGAATCTTTGGGATGGAAAAACAAACTCGGCGCTCGCGGTGCAAACTGTCTTTAGGACGCTGTCGCGCTTTGTGTAGTGAGAAATGTTAAAGAAGGGTGGAGAAAGACACATCGCACGGAACAGCAGGTTCCCAGCGTTTGAAGCCGGTCTGTCTCATGCAATGCGACGCTCTGGGACGCGACCCACTAGCGTGATTTACTAGCGTGTCTACTAGCGCAATTCGAACAATGCCGAGAAATGCTCCTACAGTATCATATCTTCAAAGAATCGGGCAAGTTGGCCCATTCTCCAATCAATCTCGGGTCCCATGCAGATCTCCCGAATCTTCCTCTCATCGCTCTCGCCCGCTGATCCGGAAAGGGCACCAAGGTCTAATGGTCTTTCAGCTTCTTCCCTCCTTAGTTCCCGTCTGTCCCTCGCTCGTCGAGCCTGCCAGCTACGCTCAGCTTCCTCGAGCCGTTTCTTCTTCTGATGGAGCTGTTCGATAGCCTGCTTTGCAATAGCATCGTCATTGTTCGTCGAAAGCAAATTTATGCACTTTTCCAGGTTTTGTATGGTGACCGAATGAATCCAATCGAAAGGTGACTCTTCCAACGAAAAGAGTTCTCCTCTTCGAAATTCTTCATCAAGCCTGAGGATGGCAGCCCAAAGAGGTGTCCAGTATAGCTCAGCACGAATCATCACTTGAACAGAATCTCTAACCATTGGCCCTGCATCCACCCTCTGGTCGGCCCCATGCAGCAGCAGCCGCTCGACCATTGCTTTGTTTCCATTTGCGGCTGCGTAGCAAAGCGCAGAGCCCAATAGCGGATGCCTGTAATTGATGAATTCTGGATCGTTGTACGTACCCAGGCATAGGTTCAGAATCTTCGGTGTAATTTGAGCAATATGTGTGAAAGTCGGACTGCCAGCAAGAAGGTGCATAATAGAGAACTTATTAGCAGGGTCGGTGTGAAACGCTGGCCGTCGCCTCGGGCCGCCATCGCGTTCCCGGAATAGAAACTTGAGTGACTCGAGGGTACGCATGGTGTGTTGAGATAGCACCTCTACCAGTACAGTGGTATGCTTCCTTTCGAGTCCATGCTGACCGGTAACCTCCAATGGATAAAGGGCGTCGACATTAGCGCCGTTCTCGACTAACGCGGAAGCAACGTCGAAATTCTGGTTCAGTATCGCCATGGCTAGGGGTGATTTGACTCGCGGATCCGTGCCTTCGAGAGGCACACCTGCAGCGATAAGAGCATCTGCGATGCCTGGCCGCGACTGGCGAGGTCGACAAGCAGATGCATGAAGCAGCGAGATGGCCCCGGTAGGCGTCATTCGGGTAACGGAGAGGTCTGCGTTGTGGCGCTTTAGTAAGTCGAATAAAACCCCGTGATTGAGTTTGACTGCCTCTGCGATAGGACGATGGTCTTGCATCCCATCGGCATTGTATCTTAGCTCGAGTAAAGTTTCAACAATGTCGACATTGCCTAGCGCGACCTCCCGGCAGAGAACTTTGCTCCGCTCTTTCTGCACTTCCTCCGAGGCCATGCCGCCAACGAAGGGCAGAGAACGAGCGTACAATATCATTAAAGTGACTCTCAAGTCTTGCTTGTAACGGCTTCCGCAGCGTACGAGACGGCTTTGAAGTGAGAGCGGATCAGTGTGCGTGAGTTCCTTGCTTCGAGCAAGATCCAACATGCCAACCTCACTCAGAAGCTTTATGGTCGGAGTATCGGCACCCGCATCAGTGTGTGCAATAAAGGCAGCGATTATCTCTGGGTATGTCAATATCGCAGCGAGTTCGAAAGGCGACGCGACATCAACCATCTTAGACATGTTGTCCATGCCTTCCCATTCGCCGCGATGTTTGACGGCACTCTTAGTTAAAGGGTTAGCTCCCAATTGTAAAAGCACCTTGACGGCATCCAGGTTGTTCATCAGAACAACTCGTCCGAGTGGTGTTGTACGAATTTCGAAGATATGCTCCCAATCTGCTCGAATGCCGCGCACATCGTGGCGCATGCCACCGGAGCGCAATTCAAGGTGTGCACCAGCCGCGACAAGCTTTCTGGTAAAAGTCTCCGTTTCCTCGGGCAAGAAACTAGACAGCCAGTGCAGAGGACCTTCTTGTCCAAAACGGCAACCGTTTGGATCCGCGCCATTGTCCAGTAGAAATAAAGCACACTCAAGCTTTCCACCCGCGGAGGCACACAAAAGAGGAGTTTCGTCTACATGTTGATTTGGAAGGTCTAGGTCGCATTCGTATGTGATCACCAGGTGTTGTAAAGCTGTCAACATGCCCGCTGCGGCAGCGTAGTGCAACAGTCCGTGACCTCTTTGGTTCACGTATATGCGATCGAAAGCGGTCTTCTCCCTATCCCGCTCAGCCTGTGGTGGAGGTTCTCCAGACAAAGAAGAATAAGATCGTAGGCATGACTCATACGCGTCACCCAGAATAGAGCGGATAGCCGCATCTAAGGCCGTCAGATCACTTAGGTCTAGATTATTCCACGGCGAGGTCAGACGAGACGAGAAGAAATAGCCCATTCCTACGGCTCCGGTCTGCGACAACAGGGAGTGGCGAGATCGCAGGTAGATATTCCACCACTGTTGCCTCTCCGTATCGCTACCCGTAGAAGAGAGTTCGTGGATATCTTGAAGGCCAGTTCGGTGGCCTCGCATGACAGACAGCGTGAGGAGCGTTTCCAGTCTTTGCTTTGGAATGTTTATGCCGGCTCCAAGTGCGCGTGAGATGCGCCAGATCCATGCTTGGGATAAGTAATCCTCATCCTCGTGGCTGTCATCGTCTGAGGAAGCCGTCAGAAGCCACTGCGCAGCTTCCTCACCTTGGAAGGGCGTGCCGAATTCAAGGAGATAGCACTGGAAAACATAGAATGCGGCAACGGTCTTTTTCAACTCCAGGAGGGGAGAAGCAAAAACACAGGTACCCGTGGCGGCCTGTTTCAGCTCATCTAGCATTTGACTTTGTTGATCCCATGTCATGACAGTCTTTAGCTTCGCCGGTTCAAAGACAAATTGTTCGGCATTAGGTTCATTCAGGCGGGGCCTGAAGCCTGGCCTATCACACCGTCAGTAATACCACGTTCACGGATGTTCGTGGGTCGTACAGATTGTCCTGCAAGTCAGCGTCCTTCCCAGACTGGCCAAGGAAGAATTGGAGGGCATCTCGTGTAATGCCATGCGAGCCCTGCCTGTTTTAGCGGAAGATTGAGGAGGCAGATCTTAACATACAGGAGCAGCACGAGCCTCGATAACAGCACGCTCTTCATTCTTTGCTCTCACAAAATCTAGATATGCTGGTACCGCACCAAGCCTACAATAACTTAGCAAATAAAAGCTACGAATGATACATACTACACTTACTTGATGCCTCTCAGTGCCGCTTGTGCTTTGACAAGATCGCGTTCCCCTGCATTGAGCCGTACCGTACGAAGGATGACGTATACGAAGACGTCAACAGATTCCTGTGGGAGTCCATGCGTAGTGGCATGATCCACTATTTTCTTGAGGGCGGTCTGAGCAAGTTGTTCGCTTGCTTTGAGTGCGCTGAGGCTACGCCTTTCTTCGTCGGGCGCACTTTTTGCAGCGCCTGGCAGAGACACAAAACCATTGCCGTCCTCGAACGTTCGCCAAACTAGCAGTCCAAAAGAGTAGACATCTGTGAGCATCATTTCGTCTCTTTTCAATTGGTGGCCACTAGTAACTTCGGGCGCTTCGAAAGGCCAAGTCCCTGTGTCCAATTTTCGAGCCTCATCGGGCTTCATATCCATGACTGTGCCGCCGAAATCCGCCAGCTTCGCAGTGTACGGTATGTCGTATTCATGGCTCATCGCTTCGCCAT
Organism: Pleoardoris graminearum; assembly: GCA_030770415.1. Taxonomy (NCBI): domain Eukaryota; kingdom Fungi; phylum Ascomycota; class Dothideomycetes; order Pleosporales; family Didymosphaeriaceae; genus Pleoardoris; species Pleoardoris graminearum. The sequence continues at coordinate 1,727 of JASEKS010000073.1, read as the reverse complement.
TTCTAGGTCGGTCTGGGCGTTTGAAGGGAAATATGAGCACAATCTCATGCTTCATATCGCCATGCACTATACCACAAGCGTGGAGGGCAGACAATCCACGTCCAACGTCATAGCACAGCTTTTGCTTCACCGCCAGAGAGAGCGAAGTGGGCGAAGACTGTAAAGACTGTAAAGTTCCGAGCGAAGCGTATTCCATGATCAACACTGGAAAGGTCGACTCTGAAATAGGAGACATGCCCCATTGGATTCCCAGCAGCCGAGTGATATTCGGGTGATACCGAAGAGGCTCATGAAGCAGCGGTCGTATCTCGAAGAGAATTTCCTTCCAGTCAACTTGCGGCCCGAGTGAGTTGCTGGATCCCGGTCTACCACGGTCAGACATAGCAAGCCTTAATTTCGACAGGTCTTACCGAGATCTTTCCTCCGTGGCTTGCACGTCAGAAATTACTTCCTTCAAGGCAACATCGAGAGGAGGCTCCTTCGGATCTGTCGTCCACTGCGCATGCCTCACCATGAACGTCTTCCCTTGGCCCAAGATCTTCCCAGTGGCACGAACAGACGAAGAGTCATCAAGGACGATAGGCGTCAAGATACGCAATTTGCGTTCGAGATTGGTAACATGACATACAAAGGAGGCAAATGAACCACGGGATGCTGGAGCAGGACGCCCTCCTGATCCTTGTGGCTCAGCGACAGGAAACCCATCGCTGACCGTTCCATAGCTGGAACTCGCGAAGTTCGATCGGACCCAGTCGATGCCATCCATCAATGATGCAGAAAGGAGACAAAGTGTGAAGACGGGATGGTTTTCACGAGCCAGACAGCGGGCTATAATGCTGAGTGTTAGTCGCCCTCGGCTACGGCCTTCCTCCACCGACATATAGATATCTAGCCTAATAAATCTATTTAAGCTTATTAAATACTTTATTAACTGTTAAAAGTAAGTTAAGAAGACTATAGTCTAGCCCTAAAGATAAAGTATACTATAAAAATAAAAATTTTTTGCAATCCTTATACACGCTTTTTTTTTTTTTTTTTTTAAAAAAGTAAGCCTTTTTATATTAAGGCTACCTAACTATTTAAGGAAAGTATTTTATTATGTAAATAAACTAGAACCGGTTCTTTAACTTTTAATTAATATATATTTTTAGGTTATATAACTAAATAATTATATTAAATTACTAATCTATTACCTAAGTAGGCCTAGTTTGCTACGCTAAGTCTATTTAGAAATAAATTTTTATATTATCTAACTTTAGATAGTAATTTAACTTAAAATACCTTTAAATATTATATATTTTATATAAGAACTTTAGCTTATTATAATTTAATATTAATTTTTTAGTAGTATCCTATATTTCTAAAAATTTTATATTTTATTATATAAAGTAGGCGCGTTTAAAAAATACTATAATAAAGAAAAGAATCCCTAATATATAGAAGACCTTAAAAATTTAAAAAATTTTAATATTTTTAAATATATACCTACTGTGCTACTCTGTCTATACACGCTTATTTTTTTTAACTATATTTAGAAAAATAACTTTTTTTAGCCTATACCTTTTTTAGACTAGTGTCTCGACGCTACACTTTACCTCTTTTTATATTATTATTATTATTATTATTATTATTATTATTATTATTATTATTATTATTATTATTATTATTATTATTATTATTATTATTATTATTATTATTATTATTATTATTATTATTATTATTATTAT